>CM037635.1:10505015-10754523 GCA_015227895.2 Colaptes auratus | reverse complement strand
TTAATTTTCTATAGAGGCTAGTAAGCACAGATATATTTTTCTTTAATGTAATTTAATTTTCTATAGAGGCTGAGAAGCACAGCCCTGGATGGTGCTTGTCCCTTCCTAGCTCCTTGTTTCATAGTTTCATAGCTTCAGTTAGGGTTGGAAGGGACCACAAGGATCAGCTAGTTCCAAGCCCCCTGCCACGGGCAGGGACACTCTACACTAGATCAGGATGGCCAGAGCCTCATCAGCCTGGGCTTAAACACCTCAAGGGACGGGGCCTCAACCACCTCCCTGCAAACCCATCCAGGGCCTCACCACCCTCACAGTAAAGAACTTCCTCCTCACATCCAGCCTGAATCTCCCCACCTCCAGCTTCATTCCATTCCCCCTAGTCCTATCACTCCCTAATAGCCTGAAAAGTCCCTCCCCAGCCTTCTTGTAGCCCCCTTCAGATACTGGAAGGCCGCAATGAGGTCACCTCAGAGCCTTCTCTTGTCACTTTGCATATCCAGAAGGTAGGGGTTTATTTGAAGGGGGCTTTACCTCTTTCACTTCCAGACCACAGTCCATCTTGGGACTGGAAGCCAAGCTGGCTCATTGTAAATCATGTGTGTTCAAAAGGCAGAGCACAGTAAAAAGATCTTAATAGTAACAATAAAAGACAGTGTGTCTTCTAGCTTTGCTGCACTTGTGGATTGTCCTTAGTCCCTCAGCTGAGTAGATGGGATGGATGCAGAGGAAAAAAATTCTAGGGAAATGGCTGCCAGGTGGAAAAAAAAACCTCACAGTCCAGTCCAACCATTAGCCCAACACTGCCACAACCAATAACAATGTCCCAAAGTGCTATGTCTACACATTATTTGAGTGCCTTTAGGAACCATGACTCCACCACCACCTCCCCTCGGCAGCTGGTTCTGATGCCTGACCACTCATTCAGTAAAGACTTTCTTTCCTAATATCCAATATAAACTTTCCCTGGTGCATCTGAGGCACCTCCCTGCCATCCTGTCACCAATTACTTGGGAGAAGAGACCAACACCTAACTTTACACTTTTCAGAGAAGACTTTCATGGCTGAACTTCCCTAGGTAATTCCAGTCAACAAAGGATGGAGAATAACAGTAGTCTGCTTTTTCAGAAGCTTGTGATTTGTTTGTCTGTTTTCTGCCCAAGATGACTTCAATAACAGGCCCAGGCCGCAAGTGTTCAATCTCATGTATTGTGTGCTGATTTCAGAGTCAGGCTTGTTCCAGAAAGAACTCTGCAATCTTCCCTGAAGGTTTTCTCTTTGCTGTCCTCACTCTGGACTCTCAAAGAGACAATCTCTTTTCTTTCCTGCAGACTGTGTTTCCTGGGAGGAGGACCTGCCCACTCCCAGTTTTCCTTTCCTACCAGCATTAAGGTGCAGCAAACAGATTATTTGCACTGGTTATTTGGAGCCTGTGCTCCTAGACAGGGTAACAGTATGGCTGGGATGCCCCCTGTCATCTCCTCAGTGGCAGTGGGTTATTCCTGAATCTTGCTCCATATGCATTGTGTACATGAAAGGTGAAAAATCTTCCTCAGCATGCAAGCTTTCATGTTTGATAAAAGCTCTGCTTTTGGTGGTGGGCCTTGCCAAGGGGTTGCTAGCCACGCTGGCTGTTTGGTCACCGGTACCGTTCTGGTTTATATTGTAGCTGCCTGGCAGCTAGGAGAGGGATTTCTCCTTTGCCAAAGCTTATGCCATTGACACTTGTGTTAAATCAATCTCTCTGCTGACAGCTGACAGTGTGGAGCCACTGACACATGGCTCTGCTCCTAATTCCACTTACTAGAAAGCAGTAGTGATGCACACTAGCCAGCCAGCTCATTACGGACTGCAACCGTTGCAGCAGCGGATTGCTGTTCCTTCCTTTTCACTCTGGATTTCTCCACCGCTGTGTGCTGCCCCTTTCCTTATCAACTCAGATGAGCTGATGCAACAAAGTCCTGTCCTGTTAAAGTCTAATGAGCAGCTCAGAATGCTTGTGGAGATGCAGCATCCCATCCAGGTTAGACATTGACAGGCAGTAAATATTGCGCTCTGTGCTTCTGTCAGAGTACTTAACATGCAGTGTCTTGCTCTGCTCTCTGTATCTGCTGGCACAAGTATGTGTAGCCTGTCTCTTATACGAGAGGGAGGAGAGGGTCACCTTGGCTCCACAAAATGGAAGCATAAAATTTGCAGTCCCTGTGCCTCATGGGACAGCTGGGATACGATATGCCCTTGCAACATAAAACTGTCTGTAGGGTGGGGTTTTCTCTATACAGAACTTGTTTAAGGGTCTCTCTGAAAGGGTTTGCACTTGGCTATCTCCTTCAGTTCATTTAAAAATGTCTTCCCCTGGCCATTGGTTGGAACTTGGTTTAAAATTCCGCCTCTTCTCCCCCAGAATTACTAAGCAGCATTGACCTGGGAGTATGGTGTTATAAATCTTCATTTGCAAAAAAGGGAAATGTATTCAAAGACAGAGAGACCACAGTGACTTTTCCAGCTCTCTCTAAGCATCTCTCCATTAGGTGAAAACCTCCTCCTCACAGTAGCTTTCACCTTTGCTGAGCTTTTATAGTCGAGGGAAGTGGACAGCTCAGGGAGATTTTGCAAGGTAACAAGAGCTCAAAATCTACTGCTGATGATAATGAAGGTCTGATTCAAAGATGCACCACCAGGCAGGAGTTGAGGAGCATGGCTTTCTGCCCCAGGCAGATTTGGGAAGTCATCTGATGCCCCTGATGATGGTCATGTGCACATTCCCAGCAGAGCGCCCTGGGGAGTAATCCATCTTAATTGTGAATCCTCAATCAGACTTCAGCACATTTGGCCCTGAGACTTGCAGGCAGCTACCTTCTGTGTCTGATAAAAGCCTACACAAATTGAAAAGTGGTTTTAGGAAAAGTTGACTCATTTTTCTAATAGAGATGAATGAGTTTTCAAGTATGCATATTTAACTCTTGCCCTGCTTGTGAGCATCTGTGGGCACAGCTATTCATCCACCTGCACAAACACTTTTGGTGTTTGGCCTCCAATGACCTCTGCAGAAGCAGGCTTCATTTCCTTTTTCCCTTGCCTGCTCAGGGAAACAGTGCCAAAAAATCCAGGGCACATTGTTTATGCAGGGGGAACAGCTCCCAGGTTTGTAGCACCCTCCCCTGGTGCAAGTGGAGGTTGTGGAGAGGTTGGTGCTGGTCTCTTCTCACAGGTCATTAGTGATAGAGCAGGAGGGAATGGCCTCAGGCTGCCACCGGGTGGGGTTAGACTAGACAGTAGGAAATACTTTTCACATCATGAGTGGTCAGAGATTGGAGTGTGCTGCCCAGGGAGGTGGTTGAGTCACCAACCCTGGAGGTGTTTAAAGGTGGTTTGGATGTGGTGCTTGGGGCTATGGTTTAGGGGTGACCCTTGCAGAGTAGGGTTCTGGGTTGGACTTGGGGATCCTGAGGGTCTTTTCCAACCTGAATGTTTCTGTGATTCTGTGAAGGGTGCCTATCTCTGTTAATGTGAATCTCAAAGTAGGTTGGAATGACTGTGCTGTTGGTCTCTTTTCCCAAGTGACTAGCCATAGGATGAGAGGAGATGGGCTTAAGTTGTGCCAGGGGAGGTTTAGATTGACTATTTGGAAACATTTCTTTACTGAAAGGGTGGTGAGACATTAGAATGAGCTGCCCAGGGAGGTGGTGGTGTCACCATCCTTGGAGGTGTTCAAGAGGTATGTGGATGTGGCATTTCAGCACATAGTTTAGGGGTCATGGTAGTAGAGTTACAGTTGGACTAGATGATCTTAAAGGTATTTTCCAACCTTAATAAAACTATGGTTCTATGTCCATTCCCCACTGTAGTACATGGACAATTTCTCCAGGATAGAGCTACCCAAAAGCAACCCTGCCCTGAGTTCCATGTCATAGCTGTGGCCCCAAAGCATCATAGCCACTTGCTTTGGGCATGCAGCATCCCACCTCATGATCTGCAGTTAGAGCCACTTAGGTCTCTACAATTCACAGAATCAAGGTTGGAAAAGACCTTTGAGATCATCAAGTCCAATCTATCACCCAACAATAAACCAAGAGTTTGCTGAGATGGTAATGCTATGCAATACCTTAGCAGAATGTGTGGGGTTTTTTTTTTTTGTTTATTGAACTTAATACTGGCCTATCAAAATCATGCTTGGGTTTGTCAATAAATTAGCTAATATCCATGAGGAGTGGAACATCCTGGAAGTAGCCATATTAAGCATCTAGCAATCACTGAAAGTCAATAATTCCTATTTGGATATCATTTTAATCTCCATTCTTTCTCAACAACACAGGTTTTGCAGTCTGACCCTTTTTTCCACCCCACCCACCTCATTTTCCCCTTTTTCCCCCTCAAACACAGTATCACAGTATTGCTAAGGTTAGAAGAGACCTCGAAGATCATTGAGTCCAACCTGTCACCACAGACCCCACGACTAGACCATGGCACCAAGTGCCACATCCAGTCCCCTCTTGAACACCTCCAGGGACGGTGACTCCACCACCTCCCCGGGCAGCCCATTCCAATGGCGAATCACTCTCTTGGTGAAGAACTTTCTCCTCACCTCGAGCCTAAACTTCCCCTGGTGCAGCTTGAGACAGTGTCCCCTTGTTCTGGTGCTGGTTGCTAGGGAGAAGAGGCCAACCCAGAGCACCTGGGCTCTGTTGGGCTCTCCTCCCACCCCAGGTGTGGCCACTTGAACCTCCCCACCCACTCCCCTATTTAATCCCCCCCAGGAAAGGGCAAAGCCCCAAGCTGAGCCCATCTGGGCTGAGGATCCTCCTCTCGTCACTGGTGAGTGCCCATGGTGCACACTGGGTGATGGTGGTGGTGACAACAAAGGCCGGGGGGCCTGGTGGCCCCCCGGTTGTTAGGGCAATGATTGATGACTACTCCAATGTCACCCACAGGTGCTGGTTTGGTCTTCTCACTGGGGCTGAGCTCCTCTGTGTTTAAGAAATGTGAGGATATGGCACTTTGGGACACAGTTTAGCGGCTGTGGTGGCCTCCGGTTGATGGCTGGACTCAAGTACATCTATCCAGCAGTTCTTTGGATCACGTAGAGTTTTGATGTCCAAATGTCATGACTCAAAGCAAATGGGATCTTGGACATCCTTTTAAAGCTGTCCCATAAAACAGCCTTGTCAAAATCTGGCAAGGTCAAATCCTTGCCGCTGATGAACCTTGCTGAAAATTCATGTGATCTGACCATGCATGTCTGTAGAGCTAATGAGTCACCTAAACCCTCTGAACCCTTCTGTACAACATGTATGCATGCATGCATGGAAAGCTGGAGAGGAACAATGGAATGGGTTGCTGCTAGGGATATCATAAATCATAATAGTAGCCCAGAAAAGTTGTGGACACCTCATCTCTGATTGCTTTGAGCAATCTGGCCTAGTGGGAGGTATTCATAGTTTCATAGTTTCAGTCAGGGTTGGAAGGGACCACAAGGATCATCTAGTTCCAACCCCCCTGCCATGGGCAGGGACACCCCACACTAGATCAGGCTGGCCAGAGCCTCATCCAGCCTGGGCTTAAACACCTCCAGGGATGGGGCCTCAACCACCTCCCTCGACAACCCATTCCAGGGCCTCACCACCCTCACAGTGAAGAACTTCCTCCTCACATCTAGCCTGAATCTCCCCACCTCCAGCTTCATTCCATTCCCCCTAGTCCTATCACTCCCTGATAGCCTGAAAAGTCCCTCCCCATGGCAGGGGGTAGGAACTAGATAATCTTTACAGTCCCTTCCAACTCAAGCCATTCTATGAGTCACAGAATCACCAAGGTTGGAAGAGACCTCAAAGATCATCAAGTCCAACCTATGATTCTGTGCATGCATACAGCTATCTATGTGTAACTCCATGTACAGAAAATTCTGCCTGCTTGTATTTCCTCTTACCCTGCAGCTCTAGTTTTTCCAAATTGCAGCTTTCAGTATCATCCCCTCACTGCTCACTCCAATTCTAACCTGCTGCATCTCTCCTGCATTTTCAGACATCTTCCTGAGCAAAATTCCCCGTGCCAGACACTTCAGTGATTTGCAGGAGATGGCTGGGGAACAGGCTGAGACCCTGTCTCGATCGGAGAGGGAAAGAGATTCAGGTTTTTAATGAATATTCCCGTGTTGTGAAATTAGAGGCAAAAACGAGGCCAAAATATCAACAGCTAGGCTATTGATTACATAAATACAGTGGATGGACATAAATAAAGTGGAGAGAGAGAAAATAGAGAAGAGAGAAGAGTTAAAAATAAAGTGGAGAGAGAGAAAAGAGAGAAGAGGAAAGGAATTATATTACCACACCCCTCACCCCCCAAGACAGTTTGAGTCTGTGGAGGAAAGGTGCTGCAGGAGATGTTGGGTCTGTAGAGGAAGGGTGCTGAGGCTTTGGCTGTAGAAGGGATGTGGTTCTCTGAGCAGCTTCTTCAGCTCCATGAGTTGCAGCAGGCGGAACTTAGGGCACAGAGAGAGGGTTTTCAGAGTCCAGGATCCGTTGTGTTGGCCCGTGAGCTTTCCAGCGGGTGGTGCTGCATTTTGCTTCTCCAGTTTTCTTCCTCTAAGCCAGTAGTTGCTCCAGTCTTTTATACAGTTTTTTAGTCTTCAGGCAAGTGTCCAGGTGTTGTTCCCCAGGATATCGTTCTGGGAAATCATCCTTAGGTAAGTGTCCAGGTATCGTTCCCCAGGAAACCTTTCTGTGTCCTCAGGTGAGTTTGGGCAGCCGTCTAGATGGAGAGGGGGAGGCCTCCACCTCCTCCTTCTCCATCTACCTACCCACACACTCATTACACATCAGGAAACAGGTGGTGATTCCATTGTCTCACCATCCTCCCTCCCTGGAGTATCTGATGGCTGGAAATGATCCTGTCCTGAAGGCATGCTGGCTGGGCCCTTGGACCATTGCTGCAGGCCAGCTGCAGTCCCGTGAGCAAGGTTATCTTTGCACCTTCCAAGAGTCCTTCCAGTGGCTCTGCCCAACGCACATCAGCTATTGTCTGGGCAAGCAGCAAGTGATTTTATCTTGTTGAGTCACACCAGGAGAGACAAGCTTTAGTCTCTCACAGACCCTGTGTCTCATCTCACCTGCATGGATTTGTATGAGGGAACCTAAACTTTCAGAAGGCAAAAGCTGCCCCTTTCACCCACCCTGCCCTGCATAGACTCCCCAGCCTATGCCTTCCTCTCTGATGCTTTATGTGCTGAACAGGAGGATGTACAGCATTTGCAATATATTTTGGGAGGCTTGACTGTTTCAAGCTGCTTGTGGCTCTGAAAACAGCTTTATTTAAATACTGCATGCAAGCTGGTGTTTCAAAATAAGAGAATAATTAAGGCAAAGAGGAAGAGAAGGAAGATATCAAATATTCATGGATCTGAAAGAAAATACAGTCGTCTAAGGTGTCCTGTGGCTATAGAATACTCAGGCAGCAGAACATGCCACAGCAGTTCAGTGAACTTTTCCCCATGCAGGCACCTCTGTGAGCTTGGCAAATGCTATGGCATTTGGGAAGGGGCAGGGGACTGCAGGAAAGAATAGGGGAGCAGGGGGTGGGGAAGTGGGAAGGCAGAGCATTGGCAGCAGGAGCGCTGTTTTGCTTTCCCGAACGCGCAGGCTGGGGAGGGTTCACGCTTTTTTGTGCGTCACGCTTGGGGTTGGGGGGGGAGGGAGGGGGGTGAAAAAAAACCGGAGAAATTATTCAGAGAAGATGAACTATTTTGGCTTTTCATTCTGCAGTGGTAGTTTTGTTCTGGAAAACTTCCTTTTTCTGTTTGTTTTTTTCTTTTAAAGGCACTTTGGAAAAGAGAAGGCGGCGGCTTTTCAGGCAGGTCAAACAAAAGCTTTTCAGAGGATCTGAAAAGCTGGGGTTTTTCTAAAGGAAAAAAAGAGAGAAAGGGGAAAAAAAATCAGGTAAACAAGCAAAAATTAATGATAGGTCTTGAGTTTTCCTGGAAATAAATATCACAGTATCACCAAGGTTGGAAGAGACCTCAAAGATCATCAAGTCCAACCTGTCACCACAGACCCCATGACTAGACCATGGCACCAAGTGCCACATCCAATCCCCTCTTGAACACCTCCAGGGATGGTGACTCCACCACCTCCCTGGGCAGCCCATTCCAATGATGAATGACTCTCTCTGTGAAGAACTTTCTCCTCACCTCCAGCCTAAACTTCCCCTGTTGCAGCTTGAGACTGTGTCCCCTTGTTCTGGTGCTGCTTGCCTGGGAGAAGAGGCCAACCCCTTCTTGGCTACAACCACCTTTCAGGTAGTTGTAGAGAGCAATGAGGTCACCCCTGAGCCTCCTCTTCTCCAGGCTAAGCAACCCCAGCTCCCTCAGCCTCTCCTCACAGGGCTTGTGCTCCAGGCCTCTCACCAGCTTTGTTGCCCTTCTCTGGACACATTCAATTTATATTTTTCAATTTATCATTTCTTGACCAGAGGACAGAAAAACTGTGCCTGATGCTGAAGAGAAGATGTGCCAGAGACAGACAAGAGAAGAGAAAAATAGGGTTGAGAGTGGTAGAATGGCTGAAGCTGGTGATACCCAGGAAGGGAAAGGAGGGGGAGGATCATAGTACCATAGTATCAGTCAGGGTTGGAAGGGACCACAAGGATCATCTAGTTCCACCCCCCCTGCCATGGGCAGGGACACCTCACACTAGATCAGGCTGGCCAGAGCCTCATCCAGCCTGCTCTTAAACACCTCCAGGGATGGGGCCTCAACCACCTCCCTGGACAACCCATTCCAGGGCTTCACCACTCTCACGGTGAAGAACTTCCTCCTCACCTCCAGCTTCATTCCATTCCCCTTAGATCAGAAAACTCATCACCATTGGAGCGCTGCTGGGGTACATGAACAAGATCTGGGCCTTCAGGAGAGGAGAGGCTGGCAAGCTTGCTGGTGTGGCTGTCCCTGGAAACAGTGTGCACAGGGGCAGCATGCTCTACAGCCTTAGCTGACTTCTTGGCTTTGAGTGATGCACTGCTTAGCCCATGGTCTCTGCCTCCAGTGTCATTACTGAGGGCATCCATGCCCATGAGTGCTGGAGCAGGAGAGGGAGGGAAAATTGTTTGGCTGCAGCCGGTCTCCATGCCCACTGATCTGTGGGGAGCAGAGCTGCCCAAGAGGCATAGCCAGATGGTGAGCTCTCATGTGCCCATATTTATAGATGTCTTCATTAGGTGACATCCACCAGAGAGCCAAAGGATGTGTGTCTGTCAGGGATTGGTGCAATGTCGTGATGAGGGTGGGCTTTGGATTAAAGGTGTGAAGTGTAGGTGTGGGGATGCAGTACTTCTTATCATGGGGCCTGACGCTCCCCTTACCAACGGAAAGCAGAAAACACCATAAGAAAAAGGCAAAAAGAATAAGGGTGGGGGCTGTCATAACTGATCTCAGAGGAATGGTTCATGGGAGGATCTTTAAGGATACCTAAGGAGTGATGTAATGCAGACTGACACCAAAATGGCTAGAATAATTACAGATTAATTAATTACATGTTTGTGCAGATCACTTTGATCATACAGTGGCTCTGAAGGCAGGTGAGGTGATTACCTTGTATATTCCAGAGAAAGACAGAAGTAAGATGAGACCAGAGGTAAGAGGAGAAAAGTATCACTCACCACTCTGAATTCCAGTGGTGTCTCCTGTGGCTGATGTCTTCCTGGTGGTAGGTGCACACCAAGAACAGTTAGTAGTGCTGCCTTTTATTCCTAAATTCCCCTTTGTTCCACACCTAGGTGTGATTGGCAGAGGTGGTCCCATAGTAGGGCAGATCACCTGCAACTCGTGTGATGGCTCAGGCACATTGGGACCCCAGTTTAGCTGAGTCACTTATGGGTTGCCCATGCACAGCCTTCTGGGAGTCAGAGTGGTGAGCACCCTCAGTACTCTGTGTGACTGCTTCTTCACCTCTGTTTGTGCAGGCTCAGTTGTGAATGTGGCAGAATGTGCCTTGAGTTGGCACAGATGCAGGCATGCAAATACTGTCTGAACTGCAACATCCTGTTCCAGCAGACTGTCACAGTTGCTTGAATACCAAAGAAAGGGGAGCAGAGACAAACCTCTAAGGCAACATAGCTTCCACAGGGGTAAACTGGAGATGAAACAAGCCTCAACCTTCTCCTCAAAACCAGTACTGCCTTTGGTCCATTGTTTTGTTTCCTCTTCCTGCTCCCAGGACCCTTGTGCTGTCTGAGCTCCTGCTCGTCCCATGATCACCACCTCATTCAGCTCTCACTGCCACCCCCTGAACTCAAAAGCCCAGTGATGCCTCCGGCTGCTTCTTAGTGTGTCCCACTTGCAGCCTGTGCATTCACAGACATGTATATACACACATGAAAGCCTTCCTGCCACTGATCCAGCATACCTGACCTGTGCAAAAAACCTGTCTGACCAGGACACTGCAAGGGATATTCTGTTTTGAAAGGAGAGTTGAGAACAAAAGTGTGCTCAGACTCTGCTTGTGTTCCTGCACCTGCCATCACTCCTGCTGCAGCTCCTTCCATCCTCTCTCCTCCTGCTTATATTCACTATGCAATACCCTCTAGTCCTGCAGTGGTCATGGCACTACTGGTCTAATGGCCATGGTGATCTTATGTTGGCATTTGGACTCGATGATCTTAGAGGTCTTTTGAAGTGAAACCATCCTATGATTCCTGGAAGAGGTACATGCGAGATGATAATCTTAGCCTGAAAATTGTTTGTTCTTCTGGTTGCCAAGGCTATCTTTCTCTAGTCTAGTAGTTCCCTGGGTTTAGTGTGCAGTTTTATTATTACTACAGAAGAACAATATCCACTTCATCCACCATTCCCATTTCAGAGTCAGATACTCTTCCAACACAGGCAAATTACAGAACATCTTCACATGTTGGAGCAAAGCAGGTGCAGGTTTATGAGCCTCATGTTCTGTGGGCAGATACTGTCCAAAAATAAAAGGCACATCCATCTTCAAAGTGCCACAAGGGCTATCTCAAATGAATGGAGCAGTTTGGATAGTAATGATCAGGTAATAAAACCCCAGAGTGGAGCACAGGTAGAAGATAGAAGCATAGGCAAAAGGGCTGCTAGCCAGGATTTTAGGAGGCCTGGTCTGCTGATGCTTTGACAAGACATTAGATGGACATCTTGGGAGCTAGTGATCACTGCAGAGTTCATCTGCTTCTGACAGACTCAGTGAAGAATTGCCTTTCAGTTGATTAGATCTCTTAGACCACTTTTCATTTCCCAAAGATGTAGTACATGCCTATGGAGCTTTTTGCACTTACATTAAGTCTGGTTTTGTGTTAGCAGCCCTTGAAAGTCCTTTCTGAGGAAAGAAGAGGTAGATCTATAACAGGGCAACTGAAAAGGTAGATTTTGGCTTGGAGCTTGGGTACAAGTAGGTTTTGCCCTGAGCTTGCTGGTGTACAACAGCACATTATGCCTTTTTGCATGCCTGTATTTCTCACTGCTCTCTGTATACCTTGGGTGGCTGCCAAAAGAGAAGTGTACTGCAATTCTGTGTGGGCGATGGCTCATCTGGAAGTTGGCACACAACTTTCTGTGATGGAAGTATCTAACAGGCTCCCATTAATCCTGGTCTGCACTGCAGTCCTGGAAGAGGTCTCTGTGTAGCATAGGCACACCTGAGCAAGATGGTTTGCAGCTGATATAAATAACTCTAAGCTGTGCTCAAGCACAGAGAAGGCTCTTTGCTGGAGCTGCTGAATGGGTGTGGCACTGGTGCAGTGGGAAGCCTGAGCCAGTCTCAGAGTCACAGGTGGTAGTCAGGAATGTACCATATGAAAACTGTACTCTTCCCACTTGTAGGGGAGCTAGGGATCCAGTGCTATTGATCTAGCACTGCCAATGTTATGTTTTAATAATACAGAGCCTTTTCATCTCTCTATAATCTCAGGGGAGCAAAACTCCTCTCTGTCAATCTCTCTCTCCCAGCTGCTGGCCAGGGCAGTCAAGCATCTTAATCACAGAAACACAGAATCACCAAGGTTGGAAAAGACCTCAAGGATCATCAAGTCACCACAGACCTCATGATGAGACCATGGCACCAAGTGCCACATCCAATCCCCTCTTGAACACCTCCAGGGATGGTAACTCCACCACCTCCCTGGGCAGCACATTCCAATGGGTAGCAGCTCTCTCTGTGAAGAACTTTCTCGTCATGTCAAACCTCCCCTGGCACAGCCTGAGACTGCGTCCTCTTGTTCTGGTGCTGGCTGCCTGGGAGAAGAGACCAACCTCTGCTGTCTACAACCTCCCTTCAGGTAGTTGTAGAAGCAATAAGGTCTCCCCTGAGCCTCCTCTTCTCCAGGCTAATGTCTTCTTCAGCATCCCCTGTGGAGATGAGATCCTACAAGCACACCTGAAACTGCAGGAATTTCTCTGCTTGTTGAGTAAGGGCCTTATGTAGTAGAAGTCCTTATGGAGTAACCTGAAGCAAGTGCAGAGGTAAAATCCCCCTTTTTTCTGTTGGGTTGTGACAGAGCCACAAGGTGAGAAGATGGATTTAAAGAGGTCAGTGCTGGTTTTTGAGAACATTTAATAATTGCAGGTGTGCTGCTTGGAAAGATAATACAATACAATAATACAATAGAATAGAATAAACCAGGTTGGAAGAGACCTTCAAGATCATTGCGTCCAACCCATCAACCAATCCAACCCACCTAAACAACTAAACCATGGCACCAAGCACCCCATCCAGTCTCCTCCTGAACACCTCCAATGAAGGTGACTGTAGTGGGTTGAGGTAGCCCCCCTCCCCACCAGGGGCAAAAATAACAACTCAGACAAACGGATTGCAAAAGTGATGGAAAGTTTAAATGAAAAAGCAGTGAATGTTTACAGAGAGACAGAAGCACAGTGACAAAAGAAAACCCCAAAACATACCCAGGAAGATCCCCTCCCCACCTGGGGGTACATCCAAGACCCCCAGGGCTCCTTCTTCCCCCCTTCCCACTGCTAGGCTAGTCTCAGCTGGCCAGATCTGAGACTGCCCATCCCCCCGTGGCCTTGGGCCTAGCCAGGCCCATGGCCGGGAGACAACATCTCCCCCAGTTACCGGGCGCCGGCGAGGAAGCAAGAGGAGGTGCCAGACCTCGCACTGGATCTTATAGTGGTGGTGCAGAGAATTATGGTAGAAATACCGAGTTTCCTGTGTCTACCCACTGGGCTGGACCTCTGGACACAGGAAGCACCTCATGTAGCAGAGGGCACCCAGCCCAGACTGCAACAGTGACTCCACCACCTCTCCGGGCAGCCCATTCCAATGGGCAATCACTCTCTCTGTATAAAACTTCCTCCTAACATCCAGCCTAAACCTCCCCTGGTGCAGCCTGAGACTGTGTCCTCTTCTCTAGTGAAGGCTGATGGAATGCAAGGGCTCACAGAGGCAGAGCTTTTCTCTCTCCAGACTCTTCCTGCAGTGTTGCTGTCCAGGGGAGTTGGTGCAGCCCTATTTTCTACTTGCATTTGAAGCATCAGCACCGTCTGCTGCTGCAGCCTAGAAGTTGTAAAGTGGAACCAATTTCTGGTCACTCATTAAGAAAAAACTTATTGATTGAATTGTGCAATCCCATAAATGCCAGTAGTTCCTCTCTTTCAGGACCTGCAGATATGCTCCATATTAGGTGCTGCAGTCCTGCTAATGAAGTGGTGTTAAACTCGTACCTGTGTGGAGGCACATTGGCCTGGATTTATCAAGCTGTTACACTTAATGCTCAGATTTCACTTGATTGGCCCAGTGGTCTGATCTGGTCTGGCAATACAATATTTTCTACAAGGCTCCTAAGAGAAATTTCCTAGCTGATCACACATTTCTTTGCACTAGTATAGATCTTCCCCTACCCATTTCTTCCAACTCGTTTCTACTTATTATCCAGGGAAGCTATTTGCAGCAGCTTGTTCACAGGAACATGTGATATTACCTTGTTCCTCTTTGCTCCAAGTCTCCACTGTTAAAAGAGCAAATATTTGATTTTTTTCCCCCTCCTTAGCTAGAAACATTTCTTTGTATACAAGAGTATTAGTGAGGCTTTTTTTTCCCTTCATTTTTCCCACATTTTCTGCCAGAGAGAAGAGCAGTTGGGAGTTTTCCACTGAAGAAGATTCTCATTAACAAGTACAATTTTGCTGAAATCAAAATACTTTGCAGAAACTTACTGATTTCAGCAAATGTGTGATCCTCTGCAGCACAGAGGCTGACGGAAACCAGCTCATGGAGCAAGCTTCCTCAGAAGGAGTTTTTTTCTGAGTGACATGATCTCCAAGGACACTGGGTGCTGCACTGTGGCTACAACAACCCTGTGCAGAGCTACAGGCTGGGGTCAGAGTGGCTGGAGAGCTGCCAAACAGAGAGAGACCTGGGGGTGCTGACTGACAGCTGCCTAAAGCTGAACCAGCAGTGTGCCCAGGTGGCCAAGAAGGCCAATGGCATCCTGGCCTGCATTAGGAATAGTGTGGCCAGCAGGAGCAGGGAAGTCATTGTGCCCCTGTACTCTGCATTGGTTAGGCCACACCTTGAGTCCTGTGTCCAGTTCTGTGCTCCTCAGTTTAAGAAGGACATTAAGACATTTGAGTGTGTCCAGAGAAGGGCAACAAGGCTGGGGAGAGGCCTTGAGCACAGCCCTGTGAGGAGAGGCTGAGGGAGCTGGGGTTGCTTAGCCTGGAGAAGAGGAGGCTCAGGGGAGACCTCATTGCTCTCTACAACTACCTGAAAGGTGGTTGCAGCCAGGAAGGGGTTGGTCTCTTCTCTCTAGCAACCAGCATCAGAACAAGGGGACACAGTCTCAAGCTGCACCAGGGGAAGTTTAGGCTTGAGGTGAGGAGAAAGTTCTTCACTGAGAGAGTCTTTTGTCATTGGAATGTGCTGCCCAGGGAGGTGGTGGAGTCACCGTCCCTGGAGGTGTTCAAGAGGGGATTGGATGTGGCACTTGGTGCCATGGTCTAGTCCTGAGGTCTGTGGTGACAGGTTTGGACTCAATGATCTTTGAGGTCTCTTCCAACCTTGGTGATACTGTGATACTGTAACTTCTCTGCTCTTTTCTCTTGTCCTTTTCGTACAGGGGGGGAAAGTGGAGGCAGAGAGGGAGAAGCTAGCAGCTTCCCCCTGGTCCTTGGCCAGGGAGGTCCTTGTGCTGTTTATTAATTGTAAATATTGTAAACCCTGCATATTTTGTACACATCCATTGCATTCCATTGTAGAGTGTAGTTCTTGCTTGTAAGTACAGTTTAATTTGCTTCTAACTGAGTTGGTCTGGTAAAGGTAATGTTGGTGGGGGGAGGGGGAGAAACTTCAACCCAAGACTTAGAATCATAGAATCAGTCAGGTTTGGAAGGGACCACAAGGATCATCTAGTTCCAACCCCCCTGCCATGGGCAGAGACACCCCACACTAGATCAGGTTGGCCACAGCCTCATCAAGCCTGGGCTTAAACACCTCCAGGGACGGGGCCTCAACCACCTCCCTGGACAACCCATTCCAGGGCTTCACCACTCTCATGGTGAAGAACTTCTTCCTCACATCCAGCCTGAATCTCCCCACATCCAGCTTCATTCCATTCCCCCTAGTCGTATCACTACCTGATGTCCTGAGCAGTCCCTCCCCATCCTTCTTGTAGGCCCCCTTCAGATACTGGAAGGCCACAATAAAGTCACCTCAGAGACCTACACTTCTTGGTAGGAAAAGAATTTGTCACTAGCACCTGACCTGAGGCAGCAGCTGTTTGGATTCACAGCAATAGGCTACTCTTTGCCATGTACACTGAACACAGAAAGACTTATTTTATATTTAGCCAGCCTCCAACATGTAAAATGCTGACCACTGTGCAAATAGCTGATCTAGACAAGCATACCCAGCAGTGGCTTCCTGTGTATAAGTAGGACAACATTTTAAAACAAAACACTTGCTTTGTGCATAGGATAGCACAATTTTTCTGGGACTTGTCTCATCCTCTTGTTGCAACAGTCCACCTTGCAGCTGCTCATCAACTGGCTGGGTTAATGTGGCTTACATGGTCGTGACTTTCCTTCCCAGGCTGGCCTGCTTAACACCCTGACTGGCTGGCCCCAGCCCCTGGGACCTCTGAATCATAGAATCATTAAAGTTGGAAAAGAGCTTTAAGATCCTTAAGTCCAGCTGTCAGCCCAACACCGCCATGCCCACTGAACCATGTCCCAAAGTGCCACATCTGCACCTTTTTTGCACACCTCCAGGGATGCTGACTCCATCACCTCTCTGGGGAGCCTGTTCCAATGCTTGACCACTCTTTCAGTGAAGAGATTTTTCCTAATATCCAATCTAAATCTCCTCTGATGCAACTTCAGGCCACTTCCTCTCATCCTACCACTAGCTACTTAGCAGTAGAGACCAAACCTCACCTCACTCCATCCAGCAATCAGGCAGTTGTAGAGAGCACTGAGGGCTCCCTTCAGCCTCCTTTTTCTCCAGACTAAACGCCCCTAGTTCCCTCAGCTACTCCTCAGATCTGTTCTCCAGTCTCTCTCACCAGCTTCCTTGCCCTTCTCCCTGTAATTGATCTCATCAGATATTCAAGGAGGAAAAAAACCTCCACAGCTGAATGGGGACAAAACCCTGCCATGTTCCATTAGCAATATACTCTATGCCTTCCTCTGTATTTTCATTCTCACCAGCTCTAGGCAGGACAGATGCCAATTCTCTTAACACACAGAGATACTCTGATATTTTTCAAACCATTGCAATGTGACTAAGAGAAAAACAAATCTGGGGATCTATTTTAAAATCTGTGAGACTCTGTTTTAAAACAAGGGAAGAAGGAGAAGGTTGAGGAAGGGGAATCAAATATTTATGTGCTTCAAAAGCAAAGCAATATAATTTTAGTGACACTGTTGCTAAATGACTGTTCATCCCCCATCATGATTGGCAGATGAAATAGGTTTGTGTCATTCTGAAGTGGCTCCTCATCCATGTAACTTCTCCCTTGCAGTCAGGGCTCTGGCAGCTCCCTTCAGAGGCCTCCATGGGGAAGGAGGGAGGGAGATTACAGAGATGCAAAACTATCAGCCATTAATTCAATTGCTTCCTTTGCTTGTTCTGGTATTTGTTATAGATTCTGCTGCTGGAATGACTGTGTGTGAGTTCTGTTAGCTCAGTTCAAAGAAAGCCAAATGCTAGTTGCTTACAAACAGGGAGATGGTAGGGAGTCTTAAGAAGGTGGGAACAAGGGGTTCATAATGCAAACATTAGTTTGTGATAGCCCTTTTCAAGTTGTCTGCTGCCCTGTAATCCTGGAAACACAGCGGTTGATTTGCCTGGGTGTGAAGTAGCAGCCCTGCAGGGACTCTGGCTGATGCATTTAGGTCTGCATCCCGATCACAGAGGAATGCTGTGCTGAAGGGAGACAGGGATTGTGGGGGGAGGGGGAAGGGAGGTGTCTCCGTAGCGAATCACTCGCAGGAGTCCACTATCACCTGGGAAGTTTGAAGAAATGTTTGCTATTGCTACCCAATTGTTCTTCGTGGAAACTGTCAGCTGAGGGGGTGCACTGATTTACAGGCAATACACTTAAGCATTGCCAGGAGGCTTTATTGGGCCTCTGCCTATAGAAATGGATTGGTTTGGAGCGAGCCCAGCAGTGGCTGGGCATGTGCAGGGCTAGAAAAAAAGGAAGAGAATAAATTGTCCTTGAAAAAAATATAATTAAGTGGGAAGACCAGGGCCTAATCTTGGAAATCTGGGGACAGGGTATTCTTTAATGGTGCCAAACCTAGTAAATCATAGAATCACAGAATGGTAGGGGTTGGAAAGGATCTTCAAAGATCAAGTCCAACCCCCCTGACAAAGCTGGATCACCAAGGGCAGGTCACAAGGGAATGTGTCCAGACAGGTCTTGAAAGTCTCTAGAGGAGATTCCACAACCTCTCTGGGCAGCCTGTTCCAGTGCTTCATCACCCTCACTCTAAAGAAATTTTTTCCTAAGTTGAGGTGGAACTTCCTGTGTTCTGGTTTGTGTCCCTTGCCCCTCATTCTATCACAGGACACCACTGAGAAGAGACTGGCCCCATCTTCTTGACCCCCACTGCTCAGATATTTGTGAGCCTTGATAAGCTCCCCTCTCACTCCAGCCTAAACAGGTCCATGTCTCTCAGCCTTTCAAAACAGAAGGTTAACAGTGCTTCTGCACAGGTTGGGCATCATCTACCAGACCCCAGCACCTAATCTGATGTCCCAGATTGTTCAGCCCCCAAAATTTTACTGGCTTTGTTGTCAAATGCAGTCAAGGAACACAGGGAGGGATCTTTCCACCACATTAGATGTGATGTATCTAAGACCTACCTGATGTGAGAGACTTTAGCTCTTCCAGTTCACTAGCCTGAAGCACATTAGCTGTTTCATTTTAGCTTGGGTACTGTGAGCTGCTCTCCTCTTCATGGAGAGATATCAGGAATCCTTTCTGTTCCCTTTCCTCTCCCTGTACTGGGGATGGCTATACCCTCAGCAGCACTGAGGTTAATTAGCATGATGTTAGTATGGGTAACAAGCAAGATGGAGAGCTAAGCAGCATGGGGTCTAGAGTAAAGGCAACACCTTGGCTATATTGAAGCCAGGGCTGGTAAGCCTCCTTCCGTGCACCTGCATTTATTACCATCTCTGGCAATGTACCCAGAGTTTTCCTCTCTTGCTGGAAGGTGCAGGAGAGTGACTTTGCTGCCTTATTCACAGACTCCTGCCCTTGAGCCTGCTTTTCCACAGGCAATAGAAATTACCTTGCAGAGCTGTGGAGCAGCCCATGGGTGTTGCTGCAGCAATGACAGAGGGAACGTGGACAGTGAGGAGTTCAACTAAGGCAGCTATTGGAAAGATTTGCATAGCCATTCCTCGAGGTTCATGTTGCAGCATCCTTCTTCTCTGCTAGGGAATACCTCAAATTAACTCTCCCATAATTGTCTTCTTGTACTGTAACTATTGTTTGAATGTCTCAGCCAGTTCCATGGCCCTCACGCTCTCCTATTCCCTTTTCCTCATTATTCTCTCTTTGCTTCATTGTGATGGCATTTGCAGAACAGCTATTAACATTAAAGCTTTTAAGTGACAGCTCTGTTTGCTTTAGCTGCAGACTCCATCTCTGCATTGTTCTGCTAAACTGCTGGAAGAATGCACCAGAGCTCTCTGTCACAGAAAGCTTTCCTCCTTATTATATCTCTTTTGGAAGGACAGTAGCTCTCCAAAGCTGTGAATAAGAGTAAATATATACACACTAAATGGAACTGAACCTCTTGGTCCCTTGCAGGGCTTGGAGTTTGTGAGCATCTCTACAAGCTCAGAATTGAGCATTGAATGTCTTTAGTGTTGTATTTTCCTTCTTATCTCTGCAAGCTTGCTCAGCTCTTTAAGATGGTCTGGAGATACCTTTAAAGAAAAGAAAATAGAGTCTCTCAAATCAGCAATGGCATCTCTGGAGAGAAGAGTGATTAATACATAGTATTCCAGTAGAAAACACTGGAATAATCATGAGTGTCTGATTTCTGTAGCTTTTTGGAGGTTTTTTCTATCCTAGTTAATCACCTGCAAAAAACACCCCAATCATATCTCGAAACAGCACTGAAGGTAAACTGCCTCTTCTGGGATGGATGAATGGATAAATGGCAAGCATGTTGGGATGTTTGGGGCAGGATTTGTAAGATACTGACCAAATCATTCAGAAAGCATCATGCAGTATGGACCTGTTCCCAACATAAAGAGGCACAAGCTCTAGCTTCTTCTAAGGGTAGCAGCACAGAGAATGTCCTGGATTCAAACCTCATGTTAAGGCACTTTCTGTATACTCTGAATATCTTCTAAGGGCACCAGCACTGAGAATGTTCTAGACTTAAACCTCATGTTAAGGCACTTTCTGTATACTCTGAATATCTTCTAAGGGTAGCAGCACAGAGAATGCTCTGGATTTAAACCTCATGTTAAGGCACTTTCAGTATGCTCTGAATGTCTTCTAAGGGTAGCAGCACAGAGAATGCTCTGGATTTAAACCTCATGTTAAGGCACTTTCAGTATACTCTGAATATCTTTTAAGGGTAGCAGCACAGAGAATGCTCTGGATTCAAACCTCATGTTAAGGCACTTTCAGTATATCTGAATGTCTTCTAAGGGTACCAGCACTGAGAATGTTCTGGACTTAAACCTCATGTTAAGGCACTTTCAGTATACTCTTTCTACTAAGGGTAGCAGAACAGAGAATGTTCTGGATTTAAACCTTATGTTAAGGTACTTTCAGTACACTCTGAATATCTAAAAGGGAATTTGTCATCTTCATTGAGGGGGAGAACAGTGTTACAATGGTAAAAAGTAGATCCCACAGCGCTAAACTAGAAGAGATGATCAGAAAATATCAATGGTAAATGTTTCTGTTGAGAGACATTCTATCAGCAAAGTCAATGAGTTTTTGAAGTCAAGTGGATATTGACAAAGTTCACATAGAAACAGGGTGGAAAACAATGATATCTTCTGAAAAGAAGAGAGGGGTCTTGGTTGCTTGATTCCACATTAGGGGTAGAAAGTAGAATCATCCAATCAATAAGGTTGGAAAAGACCTTAGAGATCAAGTCCAACCTATTACCCAACACCTCATGACTACTAAACCATGGCTTCAAGTGCCATGTTCAATCCCTTTTTGAACACCTCCAGGGATGGTGACTCCACCACCTCCCTGGGCAGCACATTCCAATGGCCAAATACTCTTTCTGGGAAGAACTTTCTCCTCACCTCCAGCCTAAACTTCCCCTGGTGCAGCTTGAGACTGTGTCCTCTTGTTCTGGTGCTGGTTGCCTGGGAGAAGGGATCAACCCCCACGTGGCTACAACCTCCCTTCAGGTAGTTGTAGAGAGCAATAAAGTCTCCCCTGAGCCTCCTCTTCTCCAGGCTAAGCAACTCCAGCTCCCTCATCCTCCCCCTCACAGGGCTGTGCTCCAGACCCCTCCCCAGCCTCATTGCCCTTCTCTGGACACGTTGAAGAGTCTCAATGTCCTTCTTAAATCGAGGAGCCCAGAACTGGACACAGGACTCAAGGTGTGGCCTAACCATTGCTGAGTACAGGGGCACAATGACCACCCTGCTCCTGCTGGCCATGGTATTCCTGATGCTGGCCAGGATAAATAAGTACTTTACTCTCATTCAAAACTTAAGTGTGTTTTCATCAGTGAAGATGGAAAGCTGAAATTGGCCCAGAGAAGTTTGGTTGATTTTCTGTTTGTTTGGCTGGTGGGTTTTGTTGGGGTTTTGGGTTGTTTTTGGGGGGGTTTGGGGAGGATTGGTTGGGTTTTTTATTGATTTGGTTTGGTTTGGGGGTTTGGTGGTTTTTTGGTTGGGTGGGTGGATTTCTGTTTGGTTGGTTGTTTGGTTTGTTTCCAGTGTGCTACTTTAAGTAAATGTAAAAATTCTAGATACACCATGAAACAAACAAGCAAACAAAGCTTTCCCCTAGTTTTCATGGACACAGATAGGTTCCTTTGCCACCTGGTTCATCTGGAGGTGTTTAACCTGTTATCAGCTGAACCTTCTTGTTAGCTCTTGTTCTGCTCTGTTGTCTGCTCAGGTTTCAAGTGCTGACATGGCCTTCTCTTTAGCATGTATTTAACAAGAGTTTGGCATGGATTCCACTTGTCTTCCTTGGCCTCAGTATTTCTCCCCATGACCATAGCATGGTGCTTGCTTATTGGTCATCTTCACCATCTTATGCAGTGTTCTCCTACCTGAGATTTGCTGTACATTTACAAGCACCAGTTAAGCTGCTTCTCACATAATCATTAAGACATAGGTGTTAGAATCTGAATTTTACAGAATTGGAGATGGGGATGAGGAAGGAAGAAGATACAAAGAGGCAGTGGAAGTCATCCAAGGTCACAAATGACAGCTGGGAATTGCTTCAGCTTCATATTTTCCTTCACCTGCTTCGGCTTCTCCTTCTATTTTGGTACATGCTGAGGTATGAGATTTGGGGGTCTTTTTTCCCCCACTTTTAACATCTGGATCCAGTAAAGCAATTGAAGACCTGTTTTATCTTTGAAGAAAATGTAGCTCCATCTGCAGTATTCACACTTGGAGCTCAGTACATGACTGTGTGGTGCTGGTCCAGGCATTGGGAGGTTTGTCTTGCCCATCAGACACAGGAGGGGGCTTTTTGCTTTAGGGAGATATTAGCAAAAGAGATTCTGATGTTCACTTTCTGGGAAAGGTAGCATCTTGATTCCTGCACTGATTAGTGGGCCATACAAGGTGATTTCAAACTTAACCCTGTTGACTGAAATGTCTTGGCTTTCCTCATGTCTCCTCCAGCAGGTCTTGGCACTGCAGTGTGAGTACTGCTCTGTTTTTCCTTGAATACTTGGATTGTTTTCTCTTGGGAAAATCAGTTTGAGCAGAGGGGAAGAAGCTGTATTGTCATGGTTTTCCATACTTGGATGGCAGAGAGTGATTCTGGAAATGGAACAGGACATGGTGCTCATGGTTAATGTGACTTGAGGGAGGAAGAGAAGGTGTGCAATTCAGTGAATGTCCAGTACCTTCTGCAGGCCTTTGCCAGGCCCTATGACTCTGCACTTGAGCACGGTAATCAGATCCTGCCCTCCTTATAAAGCAGGAGAGGAGAATGAACTTTGCTTGCTCTTTTCTGAGCACTTTCTAACTTCATTATGGATTGATTCAACAACTTCATTAATCAATGACCTACCACCCTCTTTCTCCAACCCAGTTTTCAAGAAAGGATATTTATTCTTTTCTTCACCAAACTGTGACTTCAAATGACTACTCCCTGTTTTTTTCCATCACAAGAGAAAGGCAAAAACATCTTAGAAACAAATACAGGCAGCCCCCTGCTGTCACTCAGTGATTCTCAGCTGCAAAGGTCAATCTCCTCTGCTTTGAAGGATGGTGTCATCTCTGGAGTGGGCAGAAGTTCAGTGCCTGGCCTCCCCATTGACACATTTAAAGCTTTCACTCCCAAGCCTCTCCTGAAATACTTTTAACAGACCCTTTTGAAACAGCTGCAGCCATGAAGGAGTTCCCCTGCTGCTCTCTGCTTCAGCTTGTTACCAAACCAACATGCCTTATTAGGAGACAGTCCCTGTAACTTTGCAATGTTCTTGAGAGCTGCACCTGTTTCCTATGCACTTCAAAGCTCTTTAATCTTTTCTAGAAAATAAGTGGATGTGATAATGGAAACAGGTTAGCTACAATAATAACCTGGGGCCCTGAGGCTGAAGAAAACCCCAATACCATAATTTACCTGATCCTGACTCCCAGGGGCAGCACCCTCTGGTGCTGATGCATCTGTACAAATGCTACCACTATCTGGATTTGGCCAAAAGATGGTTTAGTTCTTGTCACTGCTGATTGAATTTCTGGGGGTTTGGGTTGTTTTCTTTTCCTCAAGAGAATTTCAAATGGGAAAAGACCTTTTATTCCCTCTTTCCTCAGTTTAGGAAAGATGTTGTGTTGCTGTGTGTCCAGAGAAGGGCAACAAAGCAGGTGAGGGGACTGGAGCACAGCCGTGTGAGGAGAGGCTGAGGGAGCTGGGGTTGCTTAGCCTGGAGAAGAGGAGGCTCAGGGGAGACCTATCATCCAACACCATCTAATCAACTAAACCATGGCACCAAGCACCCCATCAAGTCTCCTCCTAAACACCTCCAATGAAGGTGACTCCACCATCTCCCTGGGCAGCACATTCCAATGGGCAATCACTCTCTCTGTGGAGAATTTCTTCCTAACCTCCAGCCTAAACTTCCCCTGGTGCAGCTTGAGACTGTGTCCCTTGTTCTGGTGCTGCTTGCCTGGGAGAAGAGACCAACCCCTGCCTGCCTACAACCTCTTTTCAGGTAGTTGCAGAGAGCAAGAAGGTCTCCCCTGAGCCTCCTCTTCTCCAGGCTAAGCAACCCCAGCTCCCTCAGCCTCTCCTCACAGAGCATGTGTTCCAAACCCCTCACCAACTCTGTTGCCCTTCCCTGGACACGTTCCAGCAAGTCAACATCCTTCCTAAACTGAGGGGCCAAAAAAACCAGCAGCCATGGAGGCGATCGTGTTCCATTTCTCTCCCCAGTCCACGCACTCAGAGCACCTCAAGCTCTCCAGAAACCCTGACATCATTCATTCTTCTGAAGATCTGAGGGCAGGGACCAGCGGCGGATGCTGCATGGCCGCCTCCAGCCAGCCACGGGGGCCAAAGAAGAACCTTGAGAGCATGAGGTCTCCCAAGTTAACAAGGACTTTTGATGTGGCCTTACCTGTAAAGTTATATCCAATTAATAGACCTGTGGAGCTGCAGCACATGGGAGGTGGGGAATAAACCCCCAAAATTGCTTCAGATCTAAAGCAAAGCTTTGAAAGATTACTCAGGTGTTCAAGGGGATACTGCTTTTAGCTTCCCTCTTCCTCGGCTTTCCTGTGTGCAAAACACAGCTGATAATTAGAGTTAATAGAATCATTTGGGTTGTGCAAATAAGCTAAAAACTGTAGCTGCTTGTTTGCAAAACAGCTCCAAGAGGATTTTCATTTCTCAAATGTCTTTGCTATTTGCAGTTATTCAAGTGAAATGATTCAAACCCAAATCGTTTCTTGGACTGTGAGTCTATTTCTGAGATGTTCTTCCCGAGGTTCAGGTGAAAGTTGGTGCAGCTCCTGTTGCTTGCTGTGGAATTTTGGCTTCCTTGCCCCTAGTTTGTAAAGACCTGCAATATTTAGCTTCCTGGGAGGATCATATTTCTTGCAGCTGGCTTTTGATGTGGGTATGTGTTTGCTTTATAGATATTGACATTAAAAATATTCTGAAATGAAAGGAAGCAGGAAGGTATCTCTCTTGGTGTCTCTCACTGCTCCTGCCAGGAAATTAGTTTTCTTAGACACCAAACTGAAAATGCTGATTAGTCAGTTGTCAGCATCTTTTTGTCTGATCATAGGATCATAGAATCAATAAGGTTGGAAAAGACCTTAGAGATCACCAAGTCAACCTGTCACCCAACACCTCATGACTAAACCATGGCTTCAAGTGCCACATCCAATCCCCTCTTGATCACCTCCAGAGATGGTGACTCCACCACCTCCCTGGGCAGCACATTCCAATGGCCAATTACTCTCTCTGTGAAGAACTCTCTCCTCACCTCGAGCCTAAACTTCCCCTGGCACAGCTTGAGACTTTGTGCTCTTGTTCTGTTGGTGGTTGCCTGGGAGAAGAGACCAACCCCCACCTGGCTACAACGTCCCTTCAGGTAGTTGTAGAGAGCAATAAAGTCTCCCCTGAGTCTCCTCCAGGCTAAACATCCCTGGCTCCCATAGCCTCTCCTCACAGGGTTTGTGCTTGAACTTGGGCTCAATCTTGGGCTTGAACTAGGGCTTGTGATCTGTGAGTGTCAAGCTGATCCATTATTCCCTATGTCCTTCAGACACTGCTCAGTGTACACACAGAGTTAATTGTGTGGTAGAAAGCAAACTGGCTTGCAATCTGAATGCAGACCTATTTGCTAGATGTTCCCCCTTTCATTTAGCTGCTCAATTAAGATAGATAAATTGGTTTAACTGATTGTATGTCCAGAGAAGGGCACAAAGCCAGCAAGGGGTCTAGAGAACAAATCTTAGGAGGAGTGGATGAGGGAACTAGGATTGTTTAGTCTGGAGAAAATGAGGTTGAGGGGAGACCTTATTGCTCTCCACAGCTATCTGAAGAGAGGTTGGAGTGAGGTGGGTAGTGATGTCTTCTGACAAGCATCAAGTGATGGAGGGAGAGGAACTGGCCTCCAGTTGTGCCAGAGGAGGTTTAGATTGGGCATTAGGAAACACTTTTTTACTGAGAGAGTGGTCACACATTGGAACAGGCTGCTCAGGGAAGTGATGGACTGTCTCTGGAAGTGTTGAAAAAGCGTGTAGACATGGCACTTCAAGACGTAGTTTAGCAGCTGTGATGGTGTTAGGCTGATTGTTGGACTCGATGATCTTAAAGGTTTTTTCCAACCCAAATGATTCTATGCTTAAAAATTTGCAAGTCAGGCTCATGCTGACAATGCATAGCTTAACATTTGGATTATTACCCCAAGCACAGAGAGGCCCACTCTTACAGAGCTGCTGCTCCTGCTCTTTCTTGGGGTGTGCTCATATGCCTTTCATAGGCAAACTCCCTGGCATGCAATTTCAATTGCTTGAAACTCTGTGGGAAATGACAGCACAAGAGTGCAGCTGAAAGGAATCAATTTATACAGTCAGAGGAGTATTTGTGGAGAGTTTTCTGTATCTTGCTCACTCACCTCTTATGAAGGTATTTACTGCACCTATGTCCCAGGGGTGTGCTGAGACTTAATTTAATAAAAGCTTGTGAAGTACTTTGGAGAGGAGAAGAGGTGAGTGGCGTATGATGATATTTCATTTTCATGTAGCATTGAGCTTGCCTATCTGGGCTCCTGGTTAGGAGTGCTAGAAAGCCTGTCCCCTGCATATCCAGATCTGAAGGATTTGTTTATTTTCAGGATGACAGAACTTCCCAAGATATTGTCTAAGCATGGTCCACAGCCTGATTTAACTGGCCTGGTTTTGATGACAAAGCCAGGAACATGAGACTAGCAAAGCCTCATGCAAACACTGAAGGAGGAGCTCCACACCATGTGAGCCCTCTCAAACAGCATTTTATAAGCATGGCAATGTTGCACACTAGACCAACATGACACAAAGAGGGCATCATACAGGGATGCTCTCTCAGTCTAGGAAACTGTGATAGGAATGCTCTGTACATAAGCTGATAACTCTGCCTGTCTGCAGACCTCGAGTATTAGCCTGTCTAACTCCCTAATCCTTCTTGCACATTACCACTAGCTTAGATGGTGCTGACAATGACATTTGTACCAGACTCTGTCCACTGTGTGTCCTTGGATCTCTACCAGAATTGTTTTCCTGGCATCATGGTTTGGCAGCTATCTCCTTCTGGGTGTGCTACATCCTGCCTTCTGCACTAAGCCACCATTACGTGGACACAACTATTGCTGAGCTCTCCTGTGGTAGCTATTTCTCAGTACATGAAAGCTCTTAGTCCTGTTTCACAACAAGAGAGGATTTGAGGCATAGGGATATAAATCTCCTATTTATGGTCACAATGAAGCTGGTAAAGAAGCAGAGATTCCCTTGACTCGTAAAATTAGGGTCACCTCCAGATTAAAACATCTAAATTTGGGGGTCTTCCTGTAGTTATCTAGATGTGAGTTGGTGTCTAAACATCCATTATAACTGATAGAGATTCAGTGCAGTCAACTGAGACTAGGATCTTAATTCAACTCATCCTGGAACAGGCATCTCCTGATCAGCTGTATTAACCTTTTGACTTCACTGCCCGTAAGGACTGAATCTCCATTAAGCACTGTGGAAAGTTAGACCATGTGCCACCTACTCATGGGAGATTGAATCTCAAGACTAAATTCCACCTCAGCCAGCATCCTCCTTACAGGGTGGCAATGTCTATGACTTTACTAAGTGCTCTGCAGAGGGAATTTTAAGGAGACAGAAGATAATCCCAAAGTGGAGCTTCAAGCCAAGACATCAGTTTGGGGAACAAAGGATCTTGGAGAAACACCTCTTGTTTGAGTCAGAGGACTATGCATCTCTCTCTCTCTCTCTCTGTAGCAAGTTAATAAAATCAGGATCTACATTTGACACTCAGAACATAGAGTAGGGGAGGGCAAGGAAGAATTGGACACTTTTCATGTAGTTGTTCTCTCCTGTGCTTGATCTGATTTTTGCAGTAAAGAAAATTCACTTAGAAGGTCACAGAATTCAGAATTTGTGCAAAATACCTGTACTACAAAATATGTTCCTTTTTAGGGTGATTTCTGAATGCCCTGGTGAAGTGCTTTGCTTTCAGGCTGCACTTGAATTGTGTTTATGCTGTGGGTTTGGTCTATGACAGTCCCAGTGTCAGTCCTTCTGCTGTGAAAGAGCCACATGATCCTCTTTATTCCAGAGGGGGTTTCTAAACACACATTCTTCCTACTCAACACCTTTCTCCAGATAGTCTCTTTAGCCTCTTTTTGTTAGAATTTGTTAAAGACACTCATGATCTGGTGGGATCATTTAGAGATCTCCAAAGTGTAGCCAAGGAGATCTAAGCAGAGGGACCTCGACAGGCTGGACAGATGGGCAGAATCCAAGGGCATGAGATTGAACACATTCAAGTGCCGGGTTCTGCACATTGGCCACAACAACCCCATGCAGTGCTACAGGCTGGGGTCAGAGTGGCTGGAGAGCGGCCAGGCAGAGAGGGACCTGGGGGTGCTGGTTGATGGGAGGCTGAACATGAGCCTGCAGTGTGCCCAGGTAGCCAAGAAGGCCAATGGCATCCTGGCCTGCATCAGAAACAATGTGGCCAGCAGGAGCAGGGAGGTCATTGTGCCCCTGTACACTGCACTGGTTAGGCCACCCCTTGAGTCCTGTGTCCAGTTCTGGGCCCCTCAGTTTAGGAAGGATGTTGACTTGCTGGAGCGTGTCCAGAGAAGGGCAACAAAGTTGGTGAGGGGTTTGGAAGATAAGCCCTTTGAGGAGAGGCTGAGGGAGCTGGGGTTGCTTAGCCTGGAGAAGAGGAGACTCAGGGGTGACCTTATTGCTCTCTACAACTACCTGAATGGAGATTGTAGCCAGGCAGAGGTTGGTCTCTTCTCCCAGGCAGCCAGTACCAGAACAAGAGGACACAGTCTCAGGCTGCGCCAGGGCAGGTTTAGACTGGATCTTAGGAAGAAGTTCTATACTGAGAGAGTGATTGCCCACTGGAATCAGCTGCCCGTGGAGGTGGTGGAGTCACCTTCATTGGAGGTGTTCAAGAAGAGGCTTGATGGGGTGCTTGGTGCCAGGGTTTAGTTTTTCAGTTGTTTAGGTGGGTTGTATTGTATTGTATTGTATTGTATTTAGGTGGGTTGGGTTGGATTGGTTGATGGGTTGGACGCGATGATCTTGAAGGTCTCTTCCAACCTGGTGTATTGTATTGTATTGTAAGCTGGAAGGGAGGGAAAAGAAATCCTAGCAGCTCTCATAAGCAGCACAGGCAATAAGCTTAGTCATGAAAGCAAAAAAAGCAGTTAGTGAATGGTGGCAGGTTGGACTTGATGATCTTTGAGGTCTCTTCCAACCTTGGTGATTCTGTGAATGAGTTGGGGTGATAAGCAAGGAGCAGGTAGAAGAGGAAAATTTGTCTTTACGCATTGCCTCAGCCCTCCCTTGAAAACCCAAGTAAGTGCTAGCATGTCAAACATGTCTGCTTCCCATTTCCTTTCTAAATTAAAGCAAAGAGCTGCAACACTTCCATCAGAAAAGTAATAAAAAAAAAAAGTAAAAATCTGAACACAGTTAGCAAACAAGTACCAAGCTCAGTGCCTGCTTGTAGCTTTCTCAGACAGTTCCCCCTGGGCTGACATTTCTCATGCTTGAAGTGAAGGAGCATGTATATAACGTACACATGCACAGTGCTGCTGTAATGGGAAGGTTTGTCACAATTTCAGTGACAGGGTTTTGTGTAGTTTTGGTGGTGCTAGGCTTTGCTTTTCTTTTTTTCCCCCCTCCCTCCTTTTTTTTGAACCAGGGAAATAGTTTCCAGTTGCTTCTGTTGTACTGAGATGACATAAAAATCTCATTTAATTGTCAGTGTGCTCCTGAACATATGCTCTCGCTGATACTTGCTTGGAGGGATTTGGGGTCTGTTTCTGGCTAACTGGGAACACATACACACTTAAAGAACACAGTTGGTGCCAGCATATGCAGAACAGGATTCTCCCCATTCATGCAGATGTTGCACTCTCACAAACACCACCACACCACCCCCCCCCCCCCCCTCAACTAGGGTCCTTTTGAAAGCCAGGACTGGTTGCTCCCTGGAAATGTCTTACTGGAAAAATTTAAGGGCTTGAAAGCAAAAGTTCTGGAGCACCTCTCCTACCAAAGTAGGAGTCCATTACTTTTGCAGAGATTTGAAGCCTTGCTGGGAATTAATGCATCCTTAGGCTTGAGGTGGGGAAAAAGTTCTCCACAGAGAGAGGCCAGGCCAGGCTTTGCTGGTGAGCCATTTCACAGTAATGGAACACAGTCTCAAGCTGCTCCCAGGGAGGTTTAGGTTTGAGGTGAGGAGAAAGTTCTTCCCAGAGAGAGTTGTTAGCCATTGGAATGTGCTGCCCAGGGAGGTGGTGGAGTCACCATCCCTGGAGGTGTTCAAGAGGGGATTGGATGTGGCACTTGGTGCCATGGTTTAGTTAGTCATGAGGTGTTGGGTGACAGGTTGGACTTGATGATCTCTGAGGTCTTTTCCAGCCTTATTGATTCTATGATTCTAACACCTTGCAGGGACTAAGTGCATCCCAAGGGGAGGAGCTGTCTCTAAGCTCAAACTGGTTTGTGAGTGGCAGTCTTATGACTAAGACAGAGGGGTAGAGGGGGTTAAGCATAGCGACTTCTCAGGGTCAGAAGGACTTTGCCATTGCAATAACAGTGCAATTTCCCTTCTGTCTCTATCTTTCCTCTTAAGCATGACGCTCAAGGCTTTAATGCTGCATGGTCCATGCGTTCTTATGGCTACCAAGATAGTTGAGTTTCTGCTTTTGCTTCCTTGCAATTTTAATCTATTGTTTTATTCTTTAATCCCCTCTAAGTCTCTTTAAGCTCTTTGAACCATTGAAATAATCTTTCTTTTTGGCATGCCTCTTTCTCTATTCCCTCTGCCTTCCTCCACGCTCCGCACTCCATCCCCCCGACCAGGACTTGGAGTCCCATAGCCTTGTTTATTTTCCCTGTATGGCAGCAGAGGATTTGATTGATTGCACCAAGGCAGGTTTTGAAATGGATATTTCAACAACTCCGATGCTGGTTGTCACAACACTAAAGTACAAAAGCGTGCATGCTGCACCCGTCTCCCAAGTGTAACTGGAAGAAGGAAATACATATATTGAATAATGAAATCAAATAGAAATGCATTTAAAGTAATAACAACACCAGAGTAAACATCCTCAGTGTGTCATTTTCCTTAAAGGAAAGCTTGTGCAATTTAACTGCATAAACATGTACATAAATAGCAGTATGAGAAGAGACAGTGCGATTTCCTTTTGTGCAACGCACGCTCCCTGCTCTGCTGCTGGGAATCTGAATTCATTCACGCCTCTGCGGCCTCTGTGATTTTGTGCAGTGCCACCAAGTCACACACTTAACATTTTAAGATTCCTTTATCTACTGCTGGCATCTTCGATTTTACAAAGTGGAAGTGCCGTGTAAATCTCCGGCGCCTTCTTCCCTGGCTAATGCTCTTGGTGGGAAGGTTTACAACGCGCGCTTTGCGAGGCGTGCGCCGTAAAGCTCGCCGCGGCGCTTCCACTTTTCGCTCCTTGGAAGCAGAATCCAGGACACTCCTGCTGAAGCTTTATAGCTGGCCAGGCTCTGGTATCCTTGCTGTGTTTCCCTTGATGGCACCTCTCTGACGGTCTTGTCTTAATTCAGAGAGCAGTTCCTTACACAAGAAGTCTGAGCTTCTGGACGTTTTTCAGAGTAGGAAGTGCTGCTTCCCCAAGGATGCTTTTTTGAACTGAGGTCTTTTGAAGCTTTTTAGGGTAAAAATTAATGGCAGATTCTGGACCTCTGAAGCAAATTTAAAAGAAACAGCACAGCAGTCACTAAACCAAGCACAGGGCAGACTCTGCTGACAATGCCTCCCTCCCAGGAGTCAGCGTCAAAAGGAGGGTGGGTGCTGAGGGTGGCTTCACCAGGGAAGCAGCTTGGGCTGGAAGATGAACTATAGCTGGATTTACCAGGTGTCTGTGGCTCCTTGCAGCCACAGTTTTTGCAGATCAGCGTGCACCAGCACCAGGGCAGCAAGGCAGGGCAGGGCTGTGGCAGCTCTACGGCAGGGCAGGGCTGTGGCAGCTCCATGCCAGGGCTCAGAGCTGAAAAACGACAGAATTCCCTGAAGGTTGTGCATGCAGGCTGCTTGTCCATCCTCTTTTCTCTGTTGCTATTTAGCTTTCCGTCTTTCTCCTGCTTTGTTTATGTTCAAGCACACCTGTAGTTTCTATATAAGCAACAAGATAACAGCTGGGGCTGCTATATTAGAGTTGCAAACACTGCAGGGAAACAATAGATTTCAAACCACAACACTTCTCCCCCCATCAAAATAATAATAGCAACAAAAAAAAAGGAAAACAAAATAAAAAGAGAGGGAATTTTCTAAATCTGTTTCCATCCTCTGCCTTTCCCTTTAGTGCTGAGCTGAAGCAGCACTGTTAGTTAAAGATTTAGAGCCTGTGACATCCCTGGTTTTGCTTGGGGACTCAGCTCTTGTTTCAGAAGATGGGGCTGCCATTGTCACGGAGGCACACTGTGTTTCCCAGCTCTTAACAAAGCCATGCAAGGCTCTGGATTTTTTTTTTTCTTTATTCACTTTGAAGCCCCACTCTAGGGAAATATGTTACTATCTGCCTCATTTTAAGGAGCTGAATTTGTTCCATTTCCTTCCATAGGATTACCTGTCATGCTTAAACTGTACAGGATAAAGGTCTGAGGGAACCGCCACAGTTCAAAGCTGGCATAAGGAGGGATCTACCAGCATATGAGGGGCATGCACATAATTAGCTGCTTTAGCAACTAACATAGCTAATGCAAATGCACAGCTAATGCAAATACACAGCTAATGTAAATGCACAGCTAATGTAAATACACAGCTAATGTAAGTACATAGCTATTGTAAATACAACTAGAATCTTAAAATCATGGATCTGCAAGCATCCTTGATGTATTCTGTCACTCAGTGCTAACTGAGGAAGAAGGATGCTTTGAGATCTCCCCTGCACCACCAGATTGTCAAAATACAGCTTCCTGGTGGAATTGGAAGTATTTATAATTTATATCTCTGGCTCTTATTTATTTCTTTAGGAAAAAGAGGAAAGAGGGCTCATCATTCATTCCTCTTTGTAATTTGATGCTGTTTATTTATTGACTTATTTATAAAGCACCTCCAGCATGTGTGGCACTTTACAGGCAAATAATATTGACAGGTCCTTCTCTCCTGCAGGCTGAGAGCTCAGTTGTGTCTATTTCACGCTGGCCTGCAGCGCAGCGCTACCATGGTGCACTGACCTAGCAGGGACATCGCCTCAGGAAAGCACAGTGGATTTCAGACTCTCTTATTACAGATGTACAGACACTGAAAGAGGGAAGATGGACCTGCTGCTGTAGATCTGCAGGTGTCAGCACTGAAAGGAAAAGCAGGAAGGCAGAGTGCTTCAGCTCCTTAGCTTTAGGGATACTTTCCCCAGTTCCACCATTCAAGTTACACTTGTTTGAAAAGAAGTAGACAGCACGATTGTGGACCTCAGCTCCTCTGCCTCTACTATTTTTTGCAGAGCCTGGAAGTTGTTTTTAATGTGGTGGAGATGCAGCTGAGAGCAGGACCCTACTGCTTAGGTGATCACCAGTAAGGGGGGCAAGCTGAATCCTTAAGAACTTGCAGTCTGGGTATCTACAGCAGGTGAAGGGGAGAAAATGATGACTGCAAAAGATTTGGAGGTGGTTTCTGTCTTGCAGATGGGGAAGATAGATGTCTTGCTTGTGCAGTTCCTTTCCTCAAATTGCTCCCAGGTTGGTGCCTTTGACCTTGCAAAATGGAGGGCTGCTGTGGGTGCACTCAGAGAATGCCCATATTGTTTCTAACCACGTTACCTCCAGCCCCTGACCACTCTCTTGCTGATTGCTCCTGTACTGCTCAGCTTAACAAGCGTATCCTTTTTACTAGCCCCTGTTACCTGCTTGCTTGTCTTCCTCACAGGGCTAGCACTTAAGCCTACTGTCATTTTTGTCATCCACAGCATTAAAAATGAGCTCTGCTCAGGCCAAAGAAGTTGAATGCAAAGGTTTTGAAGCTGTGATGTTTCATTTTGGAGAATGCCTTTAGTTTTCCATTGATAACCGGCCAAGCCACCATCAGTGCGTAACGGCATTGAGCAAAGGAGATGGAAAGAGAGGAAGAAACTGCTGCCTTAATAGGGTCTGAAGCCACTGACAATCTCTTGAGTGTAATGCCTTAGATCCACACCTCATCACTTCCCAGAAAAACAGAGTAAGGAGGAAAAGGGCTGGAGAGCCAAGACACTAGCTTTGCTAGCTCGTCTTCACTTTGCCCCCCCCCTTCCCAATCTGCCTTCAATCTCTAATGGAGAAACCTACAGCTCCAGAACTAATACTTTCCCACATTGCATTAATCCTAATTGACTTGGATATAAGTTCCCCCTCCTACTATCTTCAGCGTGGCATTACTGTCTGCCCCCTGGGAACCCACAGCCTCCTTTCCTCGCTGACTCTTGCTGGCAATTTTTGCACAGGAGGAAGCAGCTTGCAAGTGGCCTGCATAGGATGGAGTTGGAAGGGCATGGACATTGACCTTGTTAGAGAACTCAGAACACAAACTATGAGAAGTTGCTGTATTAGAGATTATGTTAGCTGTGTGTCCCAGAGGGATTTGGGGCTGGCCTAGCATCCCCATCCATCTAGGAGTGGATGATGCTCACAAGGCACTAGTGAGTCTTTTGTAAGAACAGGTGTTACCCAAGGTTTAAAAGGGTGTGGCAACATGCAGTGCAGGAATTAGTTTTCTTGACACTGAACTGGACAGAGCTGTAACAAAAAACAGTCAAAAAGTGTGGCTGGTTGGTTCATATTGGCTTCAGTTAGTCCAGGCAGCTTGCCTTCCTCCTGTTGGTACCTGCCATTCCCCAGTCAACTTCTGACTTCTTTATAATTTAATTATATCTCTTGTTGTCCATTCCTGTGGATGCCTGCTCTCCACTCTCTTCCATCTCCTTTCCTATCATTAGTGCAGCTAGAATTAGATAATCCCTTCTTTTTGCAAGTGGGGGAACTGAGGCAACCCAAAAAAACCCCAACAATGTAATTGACTCAGAGCTGCTCTGAACCAGTGAGCAAGCTGGAATTCCCACATCTTGTCACCTAAGCCGTGTGTCTGGCATAAAACCTGATCAGTGCTGGTTTTCTATGACATTCCACTGGTTAATGTAAGCAAGGCAGTGATCTTACCTTGGTTACTTCTCCAGTCTATCCAGTCTTTTTGTGGCTATAATGATGCTCAGACACACGTCAGAACCTGCGAGGAACAGAGAAAGATGGTGAAGGAGCTTGGATGGAGAGAGGAGACTATAAAATCAGGTGGAAGGGAATGGATATGTGGAAAGAAGCAAAGATAATGTAAAATGCAAAATGAATGAAAGAGGATGGAGGAGAAAGTGGGCAAGGAGGAGGGGTGCCCACCTTGGGGCATCTGCATCTCCTGGTGGGGAAAGGGAAGCTGCAGCCGTATCCTTTGGCTTCATTTGTGCAGCAAGAGGAAGGGCACAGTGTGTGTTTGCATATGCTTTGCAGGGGGTGTAACTGCAGGGGGATTATGTACAGCCTAAGTTTCTTAAGATACTGGAGAAGCTAGTGCCTGTACCCTCTCTTCCACATCTAAAGATCTAAGCAATTGTTATTTTTTTTCCTGCTGTGCTGGGACTTGATCTCCAGCAAGAAGAGAGAGGACACAGAGGAGGAAAGGGGGATTACTGCATTAGCCTTTCTTGCCTCTGTCTTTTCTTCTGCTCTGCTTGTTTTTGTTCTCAATACTATATCTTTCCCATCAGTGGCTCTAAGTTCTTTCTTGTGTGGCAGCATCTTTGTTGGATCATCTGAGTATTATTCTTTTTGGAGCACCTCTTCAAAAGCTGGTACCCTGGGGGACAAGCATTTTCAGCCCCCATCTACCTCCAAGGCCAGTACACAGGTGGTTAGCTTTTCTCCACCATGAGCTCAGATGGCCCATGACAGGAAAGGGAGTTGGGGTCATCCCTTCCCTATTCCTCAGGACACTCTGGATATAGCAAGAAGACAGAGCTTTTACTTTTGCTTGAAATAAGATGATTGGCCTCTAAAGACCTTCCTCTTTCCAAATACCTCTCACTAGGTTTTTGTGCACCCAGCTTCTTTCCCAGGATTCTCCCCGCTGCCCTCAGCAACAGTTAGCCCCAGCTGGTCATCTGACAGAGAGGAGAATGATAAATGTGATCTCTGCAAAGCCTTGGCTCCTAGATGAGCTCTGAGAATTTCATTTTTATCACACAAAAAAAACCCCATGCATGTGACTTAGAAGATATGGGTTAACTGTCCTTATCTATTGGAAGTGGCTAGAGGCTCAATTTATTTCATGCTCTTCACTGAGCAATACTAATAGCAGTGTAATTTATGTAGGAGGAAGTATAGAATCATAGATGATGTGTAAGTCAGAGGGCCTTGCAAAGATCCTTAATGCATTTGGTTTGTTTTCTAAGGACTAAACTTTAGCAGGAACTTCAAGGTTATGACAGAGAATCACAGAATGGCAGAGGTTGGAAGGGACCTCTGAAGACCATCTAGTCCAACCCTCCTGCCAAAGCAGGTTCACCTAGGGCAGGTTGCACAGGATTGTGTCCAGATGGTTTTTTAAAGTCTTTGCAATCTCTCTGGGCAGCTTGTTCTAGTGCTCCAGCACCCTCACAGCAAAGAGGTTTTTCCTCCTGTTGAGGTGGAACTTCCTGTGTTCCAGTTTGTGTCCGTTGTCCCTTGTCCTATCGTTGGGCATCAGTGAAAAGAAACTGGCACCATCTTCTTGACACCCATCCTCCTCAAGGTATTTGCAAACACTGATCAGACTCCCTTGCAGTGTTCTCCATGCTGAAGAGTCACAGGTCTCCCAGCCTTTCCTCATAAGACAAATGTTCTTGTAGCCCTCCACTGCACTCTCGCCAGTAGTTCCCTGTCTCTCTTGAATTTGGGAGCCAAGAAGTGGACACATTCTCCAGATGTGGAAATGTCAAGTCTTAATCCTGTGTGCTGATGAGAAGATTGTGACAAGCTATGAGGAACTATGAGCTCTCTCTGAACTGGACTGTGCAAATCCTTTGCCTCTCTTCTTTCTCTTTAGCTAGAAATCTCAGCTAGAAGACTTCAGTTGTCTGTTTTCTTACTTATGCCCCCAAATTCTATCCCTGTGTTTTCAGAAGCCACATGATGATCTGCTGTTATCTGATAACAGAGAACAAAAGGTGGTGGTCATTGAAGAGCTGGCCTCCTTGGCGCTGTGGTGGTGTTTGGATTTTATCTGTTGAAGTCTGTATTGCACTACAGGAAACATGTTTGCCTGGAGGCCCCTCACTGTGCTTTGGAGAGGCCACAGAGTGCAGCTGAGGTGCTGTGACTTGCAGACCAAAATTGAGTCTCAAAGAACCCAAGGTTTACTCTACTGTAAGCCAGCACCAGAGAGTTTCTAGCTGATGAACTGACTCAAAACCCCCAGCACCCTTGAGACAGAAGACAAATTACTGACAGCAAGACCCTTTGACCGGGAGAATATATTACAGATTCACTTTCAGAAGCCTCACAGGGCAAAGAGCGTTGCCCAGGATATTATGTCAGCAGAGCAGCTGGGAACAGGGAGACACACTCCTCTTCACCTTGGCAAGCAATGCTCTCCTTCCAAACCTGGGTGTGAGAAAAGAGAGATGTTGTTTACAAACACACATGCTTCCCCAGAGAAGGCTCAGGCCCAGATTCCTGCCTTATTATTCTGTGTTTTAACTACTAAACAGCTCTGACAAAATAAATGAAGAAAGAAATCTGAAAGTCCCCAAGTAATCATTAGCTGGTTGTCACGTCCCTCTGAAGACTTTCAATGATGTTTCCCTCTCTCCAGCTTCTCTATCATGCCAGCACTGCAGTTTTGAACTCTTTTATTGCTCCAGTAAATATTGATCATGATACATGAAAGCTGAAGTTGCTTCTCACTGCTTTTAACCCTCCAAAGCTGGTCACACCTTCTGACCACTGGATGGTGGGGAAGATGAGTGAAGAGATGGGAGAAGTAAGGCAGAGCCATACTGCTTTGCTTCCTCTGGGCCTTGCAGGTGGAGTTGCTGCACACAATCCCCCTGCAAGCTCACATACATTAAGTTGCAAGGGGAGGAACTGATTTATTTTTTAATGAACATTGCACATCTGTGGTGTAGGAGGACCAAGGATGGAAGACTGAAGTGAAGTGGTACGTGTCACCAGAAATCAGCAGAGGCTTTAAGCCTGTGCAGATCAGTCCTGGAGAAATTGGCTGCCTTGTGCTTTACAGATGCTGATTTGGCTGAGAAGAGGGCTGAAGCCCCTCAAATGTCTTTGCTCTCATGCTGAGGAAACAAGGCTGTGGAGAAAGGGTCCTTGTGGACACTGAGCATGGAGCTGCAACTGCTCACAGAGCTTAGCACCAGAGCAGGGCACACAACCTAGGAAGACAAACTTGTGCCTGCCACTGCTACCCCAAGCATGGCTTGGTTTATTAAGCTGAATCTTCACTCCAGCGTGCCCCTCCCAGCCTGTTCTGTGAAGGCAGCCTGGCATGGGCTGCAGTGGCACAGTGTAGCTGCAGCTTTGATTTCTTCCCTTAGGGTTAGGCTGCTATCAGAGCATGAGAAACGTGGGTTTTTCTTGGGCATACTGAAAGGAGCAGCAGGGCTGCCCCTCTGTTGTTGGAGAGGTTCTGATTTGATGGGTCTCCTGGTATGCTGAGGAAAGGGGTGTGAGAACTGGGACCAAATTCCAGGTAAATCTGTGAAGGCAAGAATGCTTGTGAATGACTGATACTGAGGGACGAGGACCTAGCTGATCCCCCACTGTTTTGTATGTGCGTGTGTGTGTGTGTGTCTGTGTGTTTTCACACTTTCAACTGCACCCAGCTGGTTAGTGGGAGGTGTGTGAGACACTGGGACATGCACATTCTTGTTGAAAACCACTGAGCTTTTGGTCCATCATAGTTACAGATGTAGCTGTGCTCCTAAAGTAAATGTTGTGCCTTTTTCCCCCCTATTTAAGTATCATTATCTGTTGTATGTAGCAGCTTTCTTATCAAAGGATGTAGATGCCCTTTGTATTTAGATCACAAGTGAGTGATTTGAGTGGATGCAGCATCATCCTGCAGGGACATTTATTCACATCACTAAACCATCACAGAACTGGGAACAATTAGGCATGATTGGCTGTCTTAATTGAGGAAAAGCCAGAGGGACTATAATAACGGGTAGTGTATTAACAGAGCTCTGTGTGGTGCTTAGGATAAACTGGAATAAACTTGAGGGGCATAGGTAAAGCTGCTGTGGGAACCCCATCATGGGCATGCTGCAAGGCAAGAGCTGGTGATTAAGCTGGCATTTGTAAGAGCATGTGAAGAATAAACAGCTTTGGTGTTGAGTGGAAGGAATGGAAGCATGGGTTGAGTTGCTTGGAGCAGAAATGGGCATGGATCCTAACTGCTCCATGTTAAAAGAGATGTTCAAAAGAAGTGTGGCCAGCAGATCAAGAGAGGTGATTCTGCCACTTTGCTCTGATAAAACCTCACCTGGAGAACTGCATCCAGCTCTTGAGCCCGCAACACAGGAAGGACATGGACTTGTTGGAGTGGGTCTAGGGGAGGACCACAAAGGGTTATGACGGTAGGCTGACAGCTTCGGGGCTGTTCAGCCTGGAGAAGAGAAGGTTCTGGAGAGATCTAATAGTACCTTCCAGTACCTGAGGGGGACCTACAAGAAGGCTGGAGAGGGATTTACAAAGGCCTGTAGGGATAGGATGAGGGCAAATAGTTTTAAATTAGAGAATAATAGATTGGAATTTGATGTTAGGAACAAGTTCCTTACCACGAGGGTGATGGAACACTGGAACAGGTTGTCCTGGGAGCTAGCTGAGGCCCCAGCCCTGAAGATATTCAGGATCAGGCTCAACAAGGTTCTGAGCAACCTGATCTAGTGCAGGATGTCCCTGGTCACTGCAGGAGGGTTGGCCTAGATGACCTTTGGAGGTGCCTTCCAACCCAAACCATTGTATGATCTGCTGTTTAATCCTCATTTTGTACTATAAAACCAGCTAATATCCAAGAAATAATTACCTCTGCCATACAATGTGTTCACATGTATATTGAACCAGCAAGTCCAAAAACATCAAAGGTTGCAGGGCCCAGGCAGCATCACTCCTTGTGTTGCATGACAGGTGGGCTTGATGATCTCTGAGGTCTTTTCCAACCTTATTGATTCTATGATTCTATGTTCCGCACCGTCCCTGAGTTGCATTGTATTATGTTTACCATGTAACAACCAAGGCAACCCCCAGCTTCCATTGAGGTGATTTGTGCCTGAAACTCAGGAAATGGAAAAGGAACAGATATGAACCTTCCAGATTAAAAGGAAGGAGCAGATTTCCCCACAGGCATGGGGTTTTGCCTAAATCTTTGCAGTCTCATGCCCCCCGGCCCTGTTTCACAAGCTGGTTCAAGTGAGCCTTGCTATCCCAACCATGGCTGACAAGGTTTGTGTCCTGCCATGGGCTGGACCCACAACTACCAGTCCCAGATCTGCAGGTGCTTTGGCCCATCAACACATTATGAGGGTATGGGGTGTACATGCTAAGCAGAAATGCAATTCATTGGACAGTGGTGAGAGGGCTTTTTGTCTTAGGTACAATAACAAGAATTTCCTGAAGTCTTAGAAGCGAGTTCAGAGTTGCAACATAGCTAATATTCAGCTGAGTTTTCCCTTCACAAAATCCCCCAGTGAGATTGTTGTTGTTGTTTTTTTTCCTTTTCCAGCTGCCAGATTTCTATAGATGATGGTACAGGAGACTGGGTTCAGCTCATGTAGATAAAATACATCCCGCATGGATCTTCCCAGGCATTGTTTTTGCAAGCCCACTGCTTGCAGTTTCCATCTCTGCCATGAGGTCCCATTAATTTTCTCTGAATATGTTAGGTACCATGGGCTGCTGACATTTTGGACTTGTCTTCAGGAAATACGTGCTGGTCAGGGCTCCAATGCCTTGCTGGAGCACCGCAGGGAAAAGGACAAGGCTGCTGGTGGTGCTGCCCACTTGTCAATCTTCACAGCATTCAAACAGGCGAGTGCAACCTAGTGTGAGGGATGAGTAACTGCATATAAGAGGGAACATGAGGAAAGAAGGGTGGATATGCCTTCCTCTGAAATTGGAGATATCTGTCTGTATGTGGGGGTTGTAAACATCATAGTATCAGTCAGGGTTGGAAGGGACCACAAGGATCAGCTAGTTCCAACCCCCTGCCACGGGCAGGGACACCCCACACTAGATCAGCCTGCCCAGAGCCTCATCCAGCCTGCTCTTAAACACCTCCAGGGATGGGGCCTCAACGACCTCCCTGGTTAACCCATTCCAGGGCTCCACCACTCATGGTGAAGAACTTCCTCCTCACATCCAGCCTGAATCTCCCCACCTCCAGCTTCATTCCATTCCCCCTAGTCCTATCACTACCTGATGTCCTGAGAAGTCCCTCCCCAGCCTTCTTGTAGGCCCCCTTCAGATACTGGAAGGCCACAATTAGGTCACTGTGCAAGTGTGCTTGCAAGTGGTCAAACCGGCTTTTGGTTTACCATCCGTGATCCTGATAGCACAGAGCTGCTTCAAACAGCAGGTTTCAGACATTTGCTGCTTTGTGAGCCTGCTGTTGTGTGGGCACAGTGCTTCCCTTAGCCACCAGCATGCCTTTTCATGGGGAGGAAAACAAGCATAAGGGTGTCCCAGGCACACACATGTAATGCAGTGATCTGGTGCTTGAAAGCACTGGTCATATTCAGAGTGGGTGAGGAAGGGAGGAGAATTGGTAGAGGTCAGCTTCTACCACCCATACCCACATTAAGAATCAGCTTCTTTTAAAGCACTTGCTGCTAATGGGACTGCTAGGGGACTGCTCTGTATCTGCAAAGGTGCCAAAAGCAGGGTCAGCATTAATATGTAAGTGACCTCCTGAATTAATGTTTACAGTAAGGAGCTGCAGGGGGGCTGATCTCTATTTTGCTTGGAGAAGAGAGCCGTGAAGGCTGGGAATTGTGAGGGCCACAGCAGAGCCGCTCATTAAATGGAAATCTTTCTCAGGCACTGCTTTCGTTTTCAGCTTATTTTCAGGATAAGGATTAGTTTTAATTGTGAGGTTTTGCAGAAAGGAAGTGCTTAATAGGCAGAAGGCTCTTTGTACGTGTGTGTGGAGAGCACAGCATAGAGCGGGGAAAGCAAACACCACAGGACTGCAGCACTGGGAGAGTGCCGGGAGAGGGGGCAATCCGGAGTACGATTCTGGGCGCGCTCAGAAGGCGGAGTCCTGGCTCTGTGCAAGAGGCGGGAGTCATGGAGTGGTAATCGTCGAGTCTGAGGACTGCAGCGGGGTAATCAGGGACTGAGATTGGCATGTGGGGACCAGCAAGGGGATTTCAGGGAGCAGATGTGCTCTGTGAATTGAAAGGTATGCAAGGTGGAAAGTGTTTGATCACACGCTTTCTAGAGGGCAGTAGGGAATGCAAACAGAATGTACTGGTAGTATTGCTCTTCTTCTGCAAATCCCTTTTGGAAGAAACAAGTTCACTTGCAGGGATTCAGTAAATTTAGCCCCCTCTTGCACGTATATTTTATTCATGTTCATTCTATGGGTTGCTCCTATTCCCATTTTTATCTGAGGGCAGTAAAGGATCAACTTGTCACACAGCGCATCGGTGGCTGAGCAGTAAAAGGGAATCAAGTCTCACAGCTCCTGAATCTCTCTCCAGCAGCTCTCAAGAAAAGCTGCATCCTTTGAGGACCTTGCCACTGTCCTCCTCAGGAAGACTGCCTTCACTCTCCTTCATTTTTAAATTATGACCTCTGTCTATCTAAATCCTTCTTTTCCCTGCTGCTCAGCACCACTGCAGAAAGCATCCTGGGAGGCGAGTCACAGCGTCAGCAGTCGCTGTCAGAATGAGGTGAGGGAGCCTGGGATTCTGCTGCCGCTCTGTCAGCGGAGGAAGAGAAATTCCCATGGCCAGGAACCTAAAATAGAAGCAGCCCAAATCAGGCAGAATACTGCACTGCCAAGCCATCACAATTCCCTTTTCTGTACCACTCCTTCTACCTTTCACTCCTCTGCAAAAAACACAGTTTACAAGGCAGGGACAGCAGCAGCAGCGAGAAAGATTTATACAGCTTCCTGTCTGACTTTCCAGCAAAACGCTGCTGCATGCCACACATACGCAGCCGACACAGACAGTGACTTCTGTTCCCATCTGCTGCAAATGGCTGAAAAGAAAATAAAAAATAAACTACAGATGAACTGTACCTGCCTGTCTGTCTTTGATCTGAGGAGAGACAGCTGGAGACGGGCGCGTCCTATGCAAAGCTGATACAATTGCTTATCACTGAAGGGCCTAACGTTTGTCATTATCTAACATAATTTTCCCAAGCTTATCAGTTTGCCAAACTGCATCCATTTGGTTTGAAGTAGTTTGTGCTGAGTATTCGCCCAGGGGTGAATGTCTGTGAATATTCCAGCTAAAAAGTCCAGAGATGAGGAAAGCATATGTTGCCTTACTCATTAAAAAAAAAAAGGGGGGGTTGGGGTGGTGGGGGGGGTTGGGTGGGGGTGGGGAGAAGGGGGAAGAAAAAAGTTCCTGTTCTGAATGAAAATTCAGCTTTTGTGTGGTTTGGAAGAGAGACTGGGATTTGGCAGGTAAAGCAGCCTTGCTGTTAGGGATTTACCTTTTGCCATCTCAGTTCATATCCACGTAGATGTAGCCAAATTGCAAGCTTCTGAAAAACCTCACTCCGTGCATGCTCAGCAGAGACTTGTTAGAGTTTGGCCACTGAATCTTCCATCTGTATGAGTCATGTTCCACCCAGGCTTGCCAGCTGATTAATTATTTGTGATTTTCATACCATTTGGTGTTTTACTTAACTTTCTGGTTTCTGGAGAAAAGTGATTGTTGTTTTGGGTGTTTAATTTTTTTACTTTCTTTGGAAAATGAAATCATTTTGTAGTCTTCAAAGCTGTACAGGAAAGCAGGGAAGAGCATAGCCTCAAAAAACCAAGTCCCATTCCCCGCACAGCATTTAATTCTCGTTGTTGTGGTTTAACCCTGACCAGCAGCTAAGTCCCACACAGCCTCTCACTCGCTACCCCCCAGGTGGGAGAGGGGAGAGAAGTGGAAGGATAAAAGTGAGAAAACTCATGGGTTTGAGATAAAGACAGTTTCATAAATAAAGCAAAAGCCACACATGAAAGCAAAGCAAAACAAGAAATTCATTGACCACTTCCTGTGGCAGGCAGGTGTTCAGCCTTCTCCAGGAAAGCGGGGCTCCATCACATGTTCCAGCTTCTTGTGCACCTCCATCGTGCTCACTTGTGGTGTCCAGTTCTGGGCCCCTCTGTTTAGGAAGGATGTTGACTTGCTGGAACGTGTCCAGAGAAGGGCAACAAAGTTGGTGAGGGGTTTGGAGCACAACCCTATGAGGAGAGACTGAGGGAGCTGGGGTTGCTTAGCCTGGAGAGGAGGAGGCTCAGGGGAGACCTTATTGCTCTCTACAACTACCTGAAGGGAGGTTGTAGATAGGCAGAGGTTGGTCTCTTCTCCCAGGCAGCCAGCACCAGAACAAGAGGACACAGTCTCAAGCTGTGCCAGGGGAGGTTTAGGCTGGAGGTAAGGAAGAAATTTTACACAGAGAGAGTGATTGGCAATTGGAATGGGCTGCCCGGAGAGGTGGTGGAGTCACCTTCATTGGAGGTGTTCAGGAGGAGACTTGATGGGGTGCTTGGTGCCATGGTTTAGTTGTTCAGGTGGGCTGGATTGGTTGATGGGTTGGACATGATGATCTTGAAGGTCTCTTCCAACCTGGTTTATTCTATTGTATTCTATACTAATTTCACCGATGCTTTTCCTATCAGCATCCTTCATCTTCTTTCCCTTTCCTTTTTCTTCTTTTCCCTTTCCTTTTTCTTCTTTTCCCTTTCCTTTTTCTTCTTTTCCCTTTCCTTTTTCTTCTTTCCCTCCTTTTTCTTTTTTCTTTTTTTTTTTTTTTTTTTTTTTTTTTTTTTCCTTTTCCTTTTTCTTCTTTTTCTTTTTCCCTTTCCTTTTTCTTCTTTTCCCTTTCCTTTTTCTTCTTTTCCTTTCCTTTTTCCTTTTTTTTTCTCTTTTCTTTCCTTTTCTTTCTTCTTTTTTTTTTTTCCTTTTCTTTTTTTCCTTTTCTTCTTTTTTCTTCTTTTTCCTCCTTTCTTCTTTTTTCTTCTTTTTTTTTCTTCTTCTTTTCTTTTCTTCTTTTTCTTCTTTTCCTTTCTTCTTTTCTTTTCTTTTTCCTCCCAGGGAACAGAGACAAAGCAGGAACCACTTTTAGGGACTGCAGGATCTTAGAGAACACATTACCTTAGAAAAGCTGAACAATTTCCTGATGATTATGTTGTAAAAATCACTATTGTTATGCCTGCGGCCTTAACATGGGGATTTCATATGAGGCTCTTTTCTAATGTCTGTCAGTTGAATATAGCATGCCTATAATAGAACACATACAACTTCAAAAGCAAGGATGTGAAAAGCTAGAGCAGTCATAACACTCCATTCCCTAGTCCCTGTAATTTCTAGAAATCTTCCAACTATCCTAGACAGTGCTTTTAACTCCTGGGACAGGCAGCCTGCCACAATGGTGTTGCCCACAAAGAATAAAGGGAAATGCTTTTCTCAGAGAGGTTGTGGAGTCTCCCTCTCTGGAGACTTTCAAAACCCTCCTGGACATGTTTCTGGGCAATCTACTCCAGGCAAACCTGCTTTACCAGGGGGATTGGACCAGATGATCTCTGGAGGTCCCTTCCACCCTCTATCATGAGGACACAGTCAGTCTCAAGCTGTGCCAGGGGAAGTTTAGGCTGGAGGTGAGGACAAAGTTCTTCACTGAGAGAGTTGTTAGCCATTGGAATGTGCTGCCCAGGGAGGTGGTGGATTCACCGTTCCTGGAGGTGTTCAAGAGGGGATTGGATGTGGCACTTGGTGCCATGGTTTAGTCATGAGGTGTTGGGTGACAGGTTGGACTTGATGATCTTTGAGGTCTCTTCCAGCCTTGGTGATTCTGTGATTCTGTGATTCTGTGATTGTGAATTAGCAGGGGTATTGGACCAGATGTTCTCTGGAGGTCCCTTGCAACCTCTATCACTCCATGATACGTGGCCACCCATCCAGAACTGCCAGTTTTAGGGAGCAGGGACACATGCTGACTCGGCCAAGGCAGGGGCTAGTCAGTCTGTCATGGGCTTTAGAAAAGAGAATGCATTTTATTGCAGATGGTTTTTTACTTTGCACTGAGTCACAAAGGCTGGAAACAGCCCTGGTATGCAAGATGTGTATGTAACCAAACTGTTTCCTGAGATGAAGTGTTAGGCAATAATGGGATTGTTGCAGATAATGAAAGTTTAGTGGATGATGTTTATAGCTAAGGTGTTTTGCTGCACCTAAACCTTCAGTGTAGGGGAATAAAGTTATCTTTCCTAAGCTGTCTTTATCAAACAAATCCATATTGTACGACTATAGGTCTGAGAAGGTAAGCAGCACTGAGCTGAGGCTTCTCTTTTGGAAACAGCAGATTAGGAGGCAGCCTTTTGGTTCCTAAATGCACTTCTTTCTTGCACTGAATGAAGCACTTACCTTGGAAGATCTCCAAACACAAAACTGATTGAAATTTTTCTTTCAATGTTCTAATAGCTTTTCAGTGATATGTGCTGTTAGTGAGAGGCTGACAGGAGCAACTTCCATCTTTAAAACCAAGACATTCAAAGATTGCATATGCCAGAGGAGGGAAGAAAAGAAAGAAAGATTAATGGGGAGGGGGAAAAAATACTTTTTGTTTAGTATGACTCTATTATCTTCCTGCATTCTGTATTGAATTTATTCAGATACTGCTTTTTAATCTGTTTTATTTGAAAGTTAATGAAGTTGTGTGTTTTCTTCTAGTTCCTCTTCAGTGTCAGGAAATCCTCCTGAAAACTTCTTGCCAATAACTCTGGATTGATAGGTTGGACGCGATGATCTTGAAGGTCTCTTCCAACCTGGTGTATTGTATTGTATTGTATTGCAGCATGTATAGATGTGATTGGGGACTAGTGATGTGCCATGGGAGGCAAAGTATGTATTTGATATAGCCAAGGCTCTACAAACTCACTAAGAAAGAGGGCAAGCTGCCTCTCTTCTGAGTGCTTTCAGCAGCATGCCAGCCCATTGTACCGCAGAACAATTAGGTCGATGTAATTAAAACCGGTATTAAGGCTGTGAATTCTGTGCAGGGAAGTATTCCCCTTACCTTGGAGCTTTTGTAACTGCTGCAGTATTGAGCTCCTGCTGTTACATGTGTTTATCAGGCTGGATTTAAGGGGTCAGTTGGTACAAGGCTCTGGCTATTTCTCCAAATGTCACAGCCTCCTGTTGAGTAGAACAAAAGGGTTCTTCTGACCTTACTGCAAACAAACATGCTTACCAGCATGTGAGGGGCTAAAAAGCAAGAGCCAAATCCTGATGATATTTGAATTTGTGGGATTCTTGCCTCTGGCTTCCCTGGATCCTGCCCATAGTTTATGTAGCTTGGTAGTGTGTTGTGCCAAGCCCAGCAACTGTTTTCCTCAGCCTCCATCAGGTCGGAGTCTAACTACTGTACGGACTGGTCAATAAGTAAAGCATTGTGCTAGTTGTGCAGCCATCACTGCCTGCCCCCCTCAGTGAACTGCAGTTAAATGAAGGCCCTTGGGGAAATCTGCTGGAGACAGCAACAGCTGTAAATGGGGATGACTTTGAGTGGTGCCTTCTCATTTCAAGGGAGTCCCTTTGCCTTGGGACTTATATTTTTTGCCCCTAAGGCAGAGATTTTCCCTCAGGAAGCAGAACTGGATCCTTTTCCCTCTCTCAGGGGGGGTTTCTGTATGGAAACACAAAGCTAATAGGACTTGTTTCCTTTGAGCATCTGCAGAATGGCATACCAGGTGGCAGTGAGTTTGTGCAGCAAAGGAGGGCAGTTGTCTGATCACAGAGAGCAAAGTGCCTTCACAGAGGAAGGAAACAGTGTAGAAAGAACAAATCAGTCATTCAGAGAAGGAAGGCAAAAGCATTCACATGGTGCCAGGAAGATTTTCAATACTATTTCCAAAGCTCATAAATACACAGGCAATTAAGACCGAGGGAAAAACAGAAGGTTCTTCTCTCTCCATTACTGCACATCCACTGTCTGATGCACTCTTCCTAATTGCCAGAGATTTAAAAAAGAGCTGTTCCTGAACAAAGATCTGCTCATATCCTTCCCAGTAGGAACAAATGTGATGTCTGGATGCAGCCAGGTGATCAGCTAAGATCTCAGTCCAAATTCACCTTCTTCAGCCTAATGTTTAGCACCTTCAGCTTAATATATAGCACCAAAATTAGCTCAGTTAAGCCACTGCTGCAGTCACTCTTTCACCCAGGCAAAGAGAGACCAGCAATGACACAGGTCCATAGGGGTAAAACTACACAATAATTTGTGCATGTGGGTAGTGTTGCATTCATCCAGGTAAAAAGGCCCTAAATAGTATATTCCATCCACCCAGAAGGCTGTCATGTAGGCAAAGATATTTGTGAGTGCAGCTGCAAACATCTGTTTCAGTAATTCACTGGATGAAATAGTCTGGTTTCAAATGCCTTATTGGAATGGCTGTGGCTCTGCAGGTCCTTAAGGCATGATGCACTGAAAGTGGAGGGAAGAGTGACTGGCCATTGGAATGTGCTGCCCAGAGAGGTGGTGGAGTCACCATCACTGGAGGTGTTGAGGAAGAGACTGGATGGGGTGCTTGGTGCCATGGTTTAGTTGATTAGGTGATGTTGGGTGATAGGTTGGACTCCATGGTCTCAAAGGGCTTGTCTGGTCTGGTGTGGGCTTGTCTGGTCCTGTTCTGTTCTGTTCTGTTCTATTCTATTCTATTCTATTCTATTCTATTCTATTCTATTCTATTCTATTCTATTCTGCTCTGCTCTGCTCTGCTCTGCTCTGCTCTGCTCTGCTCTGCTCTGCTCTGCTTCTATTCTATCCTATCCTATCCTACTCTACTCTACCCTACTCTACTCTACTCTACTCTACTCTACTCTACTCTACTCTACTCTACTCTATCACAAAGACATACTGCTTCAAAATGGTGGCACAGTTGCACACAACTCTGATTCAACTCTATGTTTGTTGCTAAGGCAAGTTTAACCACTGCAGACCAAAGTGAATACGTACAGCTCATCTCAAGGCTGCATTAGAGGCAGGTAGAGTTTGCCCAGGGAAGGGCTTGGTAATGGTTTTGATGTTTTAAGTTGTATCTTAAGCACAATGATTGTAATTTGAGTTGGCAGCAGTGTCAATTCCTAATGTAGTGACAGTCGGCTAAACAATGCAATGCAGGAGTAGCTCAGAAAGGCAAAGAGCTGCTTCCAAAACAATAAATTGAGAAGAAGGGGGGAAGAAAAGGAAAAAAAAAACCAACAAACAAAAACCCCATGTGACTCCATCTGTCAAGATGTCGTATTAGCATTCAGAGGTGATGCAAAAGATAAAGATGTAACGATAGAATAGAATAGAATAGAATAGAATAGAATAGAATAGAATAGAATAGAATAGAATAGAATAGAATAGACCAGGTTGGAAGAGACCTTCAAGATCATTGCGTCCAACCCATCAACCAATCCAACCTACCTAAACAACTAAACCATGGCACCAAGCACCCCATCCAACCTGGTGTATTGTATTGTATTGTATTGTATTGTATCAAGTCTCCTCCTAAACACCTCCAATGAAGGTGACTCCACCACCTCCACAGGCAGCCCATTCCAATGGGCAATCACTCTCTCTGTATAGAACTTCTTCCTAACATCCAGCCTAAACCTCCCCTGGTGCAGCCTGAGACTGTGTCCTCTTGTTCTGGTGCTGGCTGCCTGGGAGAAGAGACCAACCTCTGCCTGTCTACAACCTCCCTTCAGGTAGTTGTAGAGAGCAATAGGGTCACCCCTGAGTCTCCTCCTCTCCAGGCAACAGGACAACCTCTCCAGGAAACAGGACCACCAAACCCACAGTGACACACATGGCTGTGCCACTGCAAGTCTGTCTGCATCTAACAAACCAGCTTCGTTTCAGTGCCCGTCTCTAAAAAAGGCAAGCAGAATCTGAGGAGGAAAGAGGCACCAGCAGTGTCAGGCATGGAGCAACTTCCCTGGGAAAAGAGATTGAGTCGCCTGCAGCTCTTGAGAGGTGGCCCAGGAGGAATATGAAATAGGTCTGCAAACTCACTACTGGAATGGGGAAGGTGAACGCAGAGTGATTATTGCCTGCTGCTTTCGGTGTGAGAACGGGTCATCGAAGGGGAGATTCAGGCAGCAGGCTTACAATAAAAAAGCATGCAGTGTGTAGTTACTGCAGGGAGCTCATTGCCACAGAATGGTGAGGTGATTAGAAATAAAAATTATTTCAGCAAGCAATCTGACAAACTGACAGAAGGAAAAACCCCGGGGCTGCACACACAAAGATGCAGGTGCAGTGCCTGCCAGAGGAGGTCCCAGAGCCCCAAATTACTGTGAGCTGGAGAGCAGACTGGGCTAAGTCCCTGGAGCACAGGCTTCTAACCCTGCTTTCTTCAATGTCTGCTGCTGGAGGCAAGACACTAAGCCAGATGGCTCCTGAATCAATACAGCCATTCTTCTGTCCAGTTAGAAGATCCAGGTTATATGTCTACAAAAGTTTCAGACATGACTTTGATACTTTTCCTGGAGCTTGACATTTGTTTTCAGGTGCCAGAAGCCTGAAGGAATAACAGAAAAATAATGCCTGTGTTTAAATCTGCTTTCAGATTTCAAAGATGTGAATGAGACAACCTAATTATTGCCCTGTCATTCTGATACTATTTTCAGGTAAAATAGTAGAAAAACTGATATGAGATTTGATTAATAAAAAATTAAAGAAGGGAAATATCATTAATGCCAATCAAAATGAATTTAGGGGAAACAAATCCTGTCAAACTGATCTGATATCTTTTTGATGAGATTATGAAATTCATTGGAAAGGGTGGTAAGTGCAGATGTGTTAGGCTTGCTAAAGCATTTGTTGTCATACCCCATAGCATCTGGATAAATAAATTAGCATAGTATAAAATAACTTGCTGCGTATTAAATGGATTAGAACCTGGTTAAAGGGCACCCTGAAAATGCAGTGCAAGCAGGGAATCATTACCACAAACATGCAGCCTCAGAATTCACAGAATCACAGAATCACCAAGGTTGGAAGAGACCTCAAAGATCACCAAGTCCAACCTGTCACCACAGACCTCAGGACTAGACCATGGCACCAAGTGCCACGTCCAATCCCCTCTTGAACACCTCCAGGGATGATCACTCCACCACCTCCCTGGGCAGCACATTCCAATGCCTAACAACTCTCTCAGTGAAGAACTTTCTCCTCACCTCCAGCCTAAACTTCCCCTGGTGCAGCTTGAGACTGTGTCCTCTTGCTCTGGTTGCCTGAGAGAAGAGACAATACAATACAATACACCAGGTTGGAAGAGACCTTCAAGATCATCACGTCCAACCCATCAACCAATCCAACCCACCTAAATACAATACAGTACAAAACAGTACAATACAACCCACCTAAACAACTAAAAAACTAAACCCTGGCACCAAGCACCCCATCAAGCCTCTTCTTGAACACCTCCAATGAAGGTGACTCCACCACTTCCACAGGCAGCTGATTCCAGTGGGCAATCACTCTCTCGGTATAGAACTTCTTCCTAAGAACCAGTCTAAACCTGCCCTGGCGCAGCCTGAGACTGTGTCCTCTTGTTCTGGTACTGGCTGCCTGGGAGAAGAGACCAACCTCTGCCTGGCTACAACCTCCCTTCAGGTAGTTGTAGAGAGCAATAAGGTCTCCCCTGAGCCTCCTCTTCTCCAGGCTAAGCAATCCCAGCTCCCTCAGCCTCTCTTCATAGGGCTTGTGCTCAATCATTTGAAGATGTTTGTTGGCAACAGAAATGATCAAACTCTGCAGAGAAACCATAAAAAAAGGTCAAGGTCATAGATGCAGATAATCCTTGTTAAACTTAGCAAAGCTCTGCATTTTAGTGTGGTTAATTATGAAGCAGTATAGAAAGGCATAAAAGTGGGATAGCAGTCATTAGCTATGCCTTAACCTCAACGATTCTTGTATGGGAAGCAGCACTTGTGGAAAAAAAAGAGATGCTGCTAGTCAGCTGCAAATGAATCATGGTGACAACATTAATAGATGAGGGGTGAGCAACTGATGTCGTTTACCTGGACCTGAGCAAAGCCTTTGACACTGTCCCACACCACATCCTGGTCTCCAAGCTGGTGACACACGGGTTTGATGGATGGACCACCAGATGGATACAGAACTGGCTTGATGGCCACACCCAAAGAGTGGCTGTCAATGGGTCCATGTCCCAGGGGAGGCCAGGGACAAGCAGAGTCCCTCAGGGATCAGTCCTGGGACCAGGCTTGTTCAACATCTTTGTGGGTGACATGGACAGTGGCATTGAGTGCACCCTCAGCAAGGTTGCTGATGACACCAAGCTGTGTGGTGCAGCAGACAGCTGGAGGGAAGGGATCCATCCAGAGGGAGCTGGACAGGCTGGAGAGGTGGGCACAAGCCAACCTCATGAGCTTCAACAAGACCAAGTGCAGGGTCCTGCATCTGGGTCGAGGCAATCCCAGGCACAAATCCAGGCTGGGCAGTGACTGGCTGGGGAGCAGCCCTGAGGAGAGAGACTTGGGGGTGCTGGTGGAGGAGAAGCTCACCAGGAGCTCTCAGTGTGCACTTGCAGCCCGGAAAGCCAATCAGATCCTGGGCTGCATCAGGAGAAGTGTGGCCAGCAGGGCAAGGGAGGTGATTCTCCCCCTCTACTCAGCTCTGGTGAGACCCCACCTGGAGTACTGCCTCCAGTTTTGGAGCCCCTATTCCAAGAGGGATCTGGAGGTGCTGGAAGGTGTCCAGAGAAGGGCCACGAGGATGAGCAGAGGGCTGGAGCACCTCTCCTGTGAGGACAGACTGAGGGAGTTGGGGCTCTGAGGTGACCTCATTGTGGCCTTCCAGTATCTGAAGGGGGCTACAAGAAGGCTGGGGAGGGACTTTTCAGACTATCAGGGAGTGATAGGACTAGGGGGAATGGAATGAAGCTGGAGGTGGGGAGATTCAGGCTGGATGTGAGGAGGAAGTTCTTCACCATGAGGGTGGTGAAGCCCTGGAATGGGTTGTCCAGGGAGGTGGTTGAGGCCCCGTCCCTGGAGGTGTTTAATAGCAGGCTGGATGAGGCTCTGTCCAGCCTGATCTAGTGTAGAGTGTCCCTGCCCATGGCAGGGGGGTTGGAACTAGCTGATCCTTGTGGTCCCTTCCAACCCTAACTGAAACTACGAAACTATGAAACTAACATGGTGTGAAACTAATCCAGAAGAGAGAGTTTGGAGGCTTGGAGGTGCAGACCAGGTTATCTCAGGTGGGAGCTATGGCAGTAATATATGAAATCTGTGCTTGATAGGTGCTCAGCTGCTCTAATATTGCCTTCTGTTTTGGTGTCCACAGTTAAGGAAGAGTACTGCTAAACTGAAGAGGTGTCTCAGAAACTAGGCATGCAAATGATGGCAATGCAAGGGGCCGTGCTTCACAGGCTGAGATTCCCAGAGAAGAGCCTCTTGAGCTTATCAGTGGAAAAACCTAAGGGGTTGCAGTTTGTAAATACCTACTTAGAGAACCAAAGTTTAATAAGTGGGCACTTCAAGCTAGCAAGCAACAGAGAAAAAGATCTAGTGCCTGGAACTTGAAGCCAGGCAATTTCACACTAGAAATGAGGCACAAGTTTTTTCAGCAGTGAAAGTAATTAAACATTGGAACACTTTACCATGGGAGTGTGGTGGATTCTCCATCACTGGCAATTTTTAAATCAATACTAGCTGTTTCTTCACAACATATGTTCTATCCAAGCATGAATTGGTTCAGAGTGCTCCTATAAGCTGGGTTATTCATGAAGCTGGAGAAGTAATTCACATTTCTTTCTGGAATTCGAATCTCTGTGTTCCTAACTGTTGGGTAGTGAGTGACCCTCTCCACCCCTCTGCTTTTTTTTCCCTCTTAAAATTGTTAACATTCTTGCATAAACAGCCAACAGAATTTCTCATCCTGTTTGTTTTGAACACAAGGAGAGGATTGATTCTGTCCCCCCTGGACAGGATTGTGTTTTCCACCCCCAAGGTTTCAATGAGAGTTTATTCTCATTGATCAGGGCCATGGTTTGCTGTCTGACATCTTGTATGTTTTGCCCACCACAATCTCAGTGTCACAGACAGGTTAGAAGGCACCTCCAGAGATCATTGGGTCCAACACCCCTGCCAAAGCAGGATCACCTAGAGTAGTCTGCACAGGAATGCAGCCAGAAGGGTTTTGAATGTGTCCAGAGAAGGAGAGTCCACAACCTCCCTGGGCAGCCTGTTCCAGTGCTCCATCACCCTCACTTTAAAGAAGTTTCTCCTCATGTTGAGGTGAAATCTTCTATGTTCAAGCTTGAACCTGTTGTTCCTTGTCTTATTATTGCACACCACCAAGTGGTCCTCTCCACTTGACACCCACCCCTCAATATTTATAATCATTGATGAGATCCCCTCTCAGTCTTCTCAAGACTAAAGAGCCCCAGGGCTCTCAGTCTCTATTCATAGGGGAGGCGCTCAAGCCCCCTAATCATCCTCGTGGCTCTCCATTGGATTCTCAGCAGCAAGCCCCTGTCTCTCTTGAGCTGGGGAGCCCCAAACTGGACACAGTATTCCAGGTGTGGTCTCACCAGGACAGAGTAGAGGGGGAGAAGAACCTCCCTAGACCTGCTGCACACACTTTTCTTGATGCACACCAGGATACCATTGGCTCTCTTGGCCATAAGGGCACACTGCTGTCCCATCACAGTGGTAGCTGCAATTCTCCTGGGGGCTCTGTAGGGCTTCATTGGTGCTGCTAAATAAAACAGTGCAGGAAACACTTGCAGCCAGCTGGCACAGCATAATTTAAATTGACATGGGTAAATTCTCTTACCCTTCAGAGCATCAGGCCACCTATAAGATGCCCTGGGCAAAAGCTGCTCATTTTCAGGAACCTCTAAGTTGTGTCCGGTGGTAGGTGCTGCCACAGTGCAGCACCACAGCAGTGACCACCATGCTAATAGTGCAGCAGCACAGAGAGCTGACCAATGCCTTTGCCTTCTTGCTTAGAGAATAAGAGATTACAGGCAAAGCCTGGCATCTTTGGTTTTGTTGTTGATAGTTTTGTTTCATTTTATTAGAGCTTGCTAGAAACAAAAGCATTCAAGTGTGTTGTTTTTTTCAGGGGTTGAAGGCTTTTGTGGAAATCAGTAGATTTCATAGTATCATAGTATCAGTCAGGGTTGGAAGGGACCACAAGGATCAGCTAGTTCCAACCCCCCTGCCAGGGGCAGGGACACCCCACACTAGATCAGGCTGGCCAGAGCCTTATCCAGCCCGGGCTTAAACACCTCCAGGGACAGGGCCTCAACCACCTCCCTGGATAACCCATTCCAGGCCTTCACCACTCTCATGGGGAAGAACTTCCTCCTCACCTCCAGCCTGAATCTCCCCACCTCCAGCTTCATTCCATTCCCCCTAGTCCTATCATTCCCTGACATCCTGAGAAGTCCCTCCCCAGCCTTCTTGTAGGTCCCCTTCAGATACTGGAAGGCCACAATGAGGTCACCTCGGAGCCTTCTCTTCTCCAGATTGAACAGCCCCAACTCCTTCAGTCTGTCCTCATAGGAGAGGTGCTCCAGCCCTCTGCTCATCCTCATGGCCCTTCTCTGGACACCTTCCAGCACCTCCAGATCCCTCTTGGTATAGGGGGCTCCAGAACTGGAGGCAGTACTCCAGGTGGGGTCTCAGCAGGGCAGAGGAGAGGGGGAGAATCACCTCCCTTGACCTGCTGGCCACACTTCTCCTGATGCAGCCCAGGCTCTGATTGGCCTTCCAGGCTGCAAGTGCACACTGAGAGCTCCTGTTGAGCTTCTCATCCACCAGCACCCCCAAGTCTCTCTCTTTTTTGGGTGAAAATTTTCACAAGCAGTGTATTCCAAGCAGTGGATTCAGCTTCCTCAATTGGTTTCAAAAATGCTGATCCACTTCTTCAGCGTAGCCTACAAAATATTATTCAATAAAGTGCTCAAACAGATTTTCATTTGACTTTGCCACTAAGTGTTATGTTGTGTTTTGTGCACTTTATGTTGCAATGTTTTGACACTCTCCACACATGCACCATGCCCATATTGTTGAAATGAAACAATCCATCATCATCCTAATAAAATATTTCATTTCATTCTAATCTTGATTATTACTTTTTTTTTTTCCAGAGCCATTGTTCTGAAGGAACTTTCAAAATTTCCTCTTGCAGCTTGATTTGAAATGAAAACAATTCATTTGCAGAACTTCCCTGAAAGGAGGTGGCTTTTCTTTTTTTTGCAGGCAGGGAATGTATGAGATAGTTTCATAGTTTCATAGTTTCAGTTAGGGTTGGAAGGGACCACAAGGATCATCCAGTTCCAACCCCCCTGCCATGGGCAGGGACACTCTACACTAGATCAGGCTGGACAGAGCCTCAGCCAGCCTGGGCTTAAACACCTCCAGGGACGGGGCCTCAACCACCTCCCTGGACAACCCATTCCAGGCCTTCACCACCCTCACGGTGAAGAACTTCCTCCTCACATCTAGCCTGAATCTCCCCACCTCCAGCTTCATCCCATTCCCCCTAGTCCTATCACTCCCTGATAGTCTGAAAAGTCCCTCCCCCAGCCTTCTTGTAGGCCCCCTTCAGATACTGGAAGGCCACAATGAGGTCACCTCGGAGCCTTCTCTTCTCCAGGCTGAACAGCCCCAACTCCTTCAGTCTGTCCTCACAGGAGAGGTGCTCCAGCCCTCTGATCATCCTCGTGGCCCTTCTCTGGACACGCTCCAGCACCTCCAGATCCCTCTTGGAATAGGGGCTCCAGAACTGGAGGCAGTACTCCAGGTGGGGTCTCAGAAGAGCTGAGTAGAGGGGGAGAGTCACCTCCCTTGACCTGCTGGCCACACTTCTCCTGATGCAGCCCAGGATCTGATTGGCTTTCCGGGCTGCAAGTGCACACTGAGAGCTCCTGTTGAGCTTCTCGTCCACCAGCACCCCCAAGTCTCTCTCCTCAGGGCTGCTCCCCAGCCAGTCAGTGCCCAGCCTGTATTTGTGCCTGGGATTGCCTCGACCCAGCTGCAGGACCCTGCCCTTGGTCTTGTTGAAGCTCATGAGGTTGGCCTGTGCCCACCTCTCCAGCCTGTCCAGGTCCCTCTGGATGGCATCCCTTCCCTCCAGCGTGTCTGCTGCACCACACAGCTTGGTGTCATCAGCAACCTTGCTGAGGGTGCACTCAATGCCACTGTCCATGGCACCCACAAAGATGTTGAACAAGCCTGGTCCCAGGACTGATCCCTGAGGGACTTTGCTTGTCCCTGGCCTCCACTGGGACATGGATCCATTGACAGCCACTCTTTGGGTGCGGCCATCAAGCCAGTTCTTTATCCATCTGGTGGTCCATCCATCAAACCCGTGTGTCACCAGCTTGGAGACCAGGATGTGGTGTGGGACAGTGTCAAAGGCTTTGCTCAGGTCCAGGTAAACGACATCAGTTGCTCGCCCCTCATCTATTAATGCTGTCACCTGTTCATAGAAGGCCACCAGGTTTGTCAGGCAGGATTTGCCCTTGGCAAAGCCATGCTGACTGCTCCCAATCACCTCTTCACTATTCTTCTGAGTCAGTCTTCTGAGTCAGATGTAAGAGTACACTGCATATGGTGCCATGGCTTAGTTGTTTAGGTGGGTTGGATTGGTTGATGGGTTGGACGCGATGATCTTGAAGGTCTCTTCCAACCTGGTTTATTCCATTGCATTGTATTCTATTGTATATTGCATGCTTTAAGTGCCACTCTGACCTCATAAAATCAGTTTGTTCTGCTTCCCTACAACCAAGGATGGGTTTCAGCTTCAGAGTGTAGACAACAGATTATAAATACCTATGCATTAGCCAGGTACCCGTGCTTTCATACCTTGCTGGCTCTTTATTGCCTCAACCCAGTCAGCTGCAAAACCAGATGCATTTGGTCAGCAAAAATTGCTGTTCAGACTCTGCTGCTAGTGTAGACTAGGGGGATGATGCAGTTGCCTGAATGTAGATATTCAGAGCCGTGTTAGTTGCCTCAAACTGAAGAGCTGCACAGGTGACTTGGGTGACAATGGCATGGGCCTTTGGAAAGGGTCACACTCTCCCCTCTGGTGATGGGTTGAAGGGTCCATCCTCCCTTCCCTCCCACCACGGGCAGAAAAAATAATCATAGTATCAGTCAGGGTTGGAAGGGACCACAAGGATCAGCTAGTTCCAACCCCCCTGCCATGGGCAGGGACATCCCACACTAGATCAGGCTGGCCAGAGCCTCATCCAGCCTGCTCTTAAACACCTCCAGGGATGGGGCCTCAACCACCTCCCTGGACAACCCATTCCAGGGCTTCACCACCCTCATGGTGAAGTACTTCCTCCTCACCTCCAGCCTGAATCTCCCCACCTCCAGCTTCATTCCATTCCCCCCTAGTCCTATCACTACCTGATAGCCTGAGAAGTCCCTCCCCAGCCTTCTTGTAGACCCCCTTCAGATGCTGGAAGGCCACAATGAGGTGACCTCAGAGCCTTCTCTTCTCCAGACTATACAGCCCCCAGCTCTTTCAGCCTGTCCTCAGACAGATTGCAAAGGTGGTGGAAAGTTTAAATGGAAAAGCAGTGAATATTTTACAGAGAACCACAAGCACAGTGACAAAAGACATCCCAAAGCATACCCAGAAACATCCCAACACTTCCCTCTCCCCACCTGAGGGTACACCCAAAACCCCCAGGGCTCTTTCTTCTCTCCTACCCAGCCCCCGTCTTCCACTGTTAGGCTAATCTCAGCTGGCTGGATCTGAGATTGTCCATCCCCCTGGCCTTGAGCCATGAGATGAGTCCCCCCCCATTACCAGATAGGGACTAATCTCCATAGGAGTGGTGAGGGAAGAAAGAGGAAGTGCAGGACCCTCCAGGTGGTTTTTGTAGGGAGCAGCTTGATGGGGGTGAAATATGCAGCTTCCTGTGTCCACCCCCTGGGCTAGACCCTTGGGACACTGGAGATGTGTCTCATGTGGCCACAGCAGGGGGGCACCCAGCCTGACCCACCACACCTCTGCTGGTGATTCCCTCCTGTTATTAATTGTAAAAGGAAGTGTAAAAGCAGCACCCACAAGATTTTTTTCTTTCCTTTAGCTCATTCATCTTTATCCCTCTGCCTTGACAGAACGTGAGGCACCCCTTGGTGATAAACAAGAAGAGGATAAAATGAGAAGAGCTCTTTCAACCTGGTCTATTCTATTCTATTCTATTCTATTCTATTCTATTCTATTCTATTCTATTCTATTCTATTCTATTCTACTCTATTTCTACTCTACTCCTATTCTATTCTGTTCTATTCTACTCTATTTCTACTCTACTTCTATTCTATTCTATTCTATTCTATTCTATTCTATTCTATTCTATTCTATTCTATTCTATTCTATTCTATTCCCTAGTGTCCACAGAAGCTAACCAATCCCAGTAAGAATTCTGAACTTGGGAAAGAATAAATGCAAGAAACTCTGTGGCTGTATGTGCAATAACAATTAGATGTGCTCTGGGCTGTAGCTGGACACTGAGGCCAGCTGTCATGGAATAGACTGCGTTCAGTCTTCGAAACAGATTGACCACGTCTGAACTGCCTGTTGGGAATGGGTCCCCTGGGAGTGCTAACCCATAGACATGACAGGGAAGCGTTTGGCATAGTGTTGGTTGGCACAGGCTGAAACTGTGTCAGGAACAACTCTAGAAGTTCAGCAATGCTGGTGGCTCCATCGTTGGGGAATGTTTCCAGGTGCTATTCAGTTTACACGTAGGGGCATAGCCGAAGGAACTAACTCAGAATGTTGTTATCACTGTTGATCTTGCCTGAATGGGTATTTCAAGGATGAGCAGCAATATGGACACAGTAGAAGGGAAGGTAGAGAAGTAGGTCATGTTATCATCTGTGTTCAGTTTTGGGTCCTCCAGCACTTTGTGGCGCTGTTTGTATTCTCTCGGTTGGTTGAAGTGGCGTCGGCACTAACAGCAGTTTTCTGTAGGTCTGTTGGCAAAGGAGATCAGCCCAGTCCTGTTCTGCAGCTGTTGTTGCTGAAGCTCATTGCATGTGTGCCATTTGTTTGCAAAACTTGAGATGGGAGGAGGCTTCCATGTTGGATCTGCATTCTAATTAACTCCTTCAGCTGTTGAAGCTGGGTCGCAGCCTTTGCTTCCATGCAGGGAAGTCATTGTGCCCCTGTACTCAGCACTGGTTAGGCCACACCTTGAGTTCTGTGTCCAGTTCTGGGGCCCCTCAGTTTAAGAAAGATGTTGACTTGCTGGAACGTGTCCAGAGAAGGGCAACAAAGCTGGGGAGGGGTTTGGAGCACAGCCCTGTGAGGAGAGGCTGAGGGAGCTGGGGTTGCTTAGCCTGGAAAAGAGGAGGCTCAGGGGAGACCTTCTTGCTCTCTACACCTACCTGAAGGCAGGTTGTAGCCAGGTGGGGGTTGGTCTCTTCTCCCAGGCAACCAGCACCAGAACAAGAGGACACAGTCTCAAGCTGCACCAGGGGAAATTTAGGCTGGAGGTGAGGAGAAAGTTCTTCATAGAGAGAGTGATTGGCCATTGGAATGTGCTGCCCAAGGAGGTGGTGGAGTCACCATCCCTGGAGGGTGTTCAAGAGGGGGATTGGCCACTTGAAGCCATGGTTTAGTAGTCATGAGGTGTTGGGTGATAGGTTGGACTTGATGATCTCTGAGGTCTTTTCTGACCTTACTGATTCTATAGCTGACCAGGTAGAATTATGTTATTAACAGCTTTTTGAGGATTTTCTTCTGCAGGGTTGTCTATCTAGTGGATTCTTTATGTCATACAGCAAAGGTGGTGTGTTTTTCTCTTTAATTCTTGCATGTTTAGACTGAAGCTCAGTCATTCATTAGTTATGAGGCCTCTCCTATCCATAATTCAAAGGATATTCAATGCCTTTTCTCCATGATAAATTTTTATTCTGTTTTGGTAGTTTGGGTTCATTTTTTTTTCAAGTGTTACCTGCAACTTCCAGGCAGTGAACTATGAAAGCCATCTTGTATGGATAATTGCATTGTAGGAACATCAGCATCCAATGTCAGCACCTTTTCTTCCCTGACTGGTTGAAACCCAGGGTTTGAAGAGTGTCCAAGGAAGCCAGTAGGTCACAGGTGTCTGTGGTGCAGGGTGCTCCTCTGAGCCCAGTGGAGTGTTTTATTCCTGTTGCCTGTTTGCAAAGGTTTTATTTTTAGCCTTCATCTTTGAATTACTGCAGGAATTTAATGAGAGGCTGTGTTTTTCTATCCATTTAATTCTCAGTGCCAACCCAAGTCAAAAGCCTTTATTTAAGCCTATCCCTCAGAAAAAATACCTTTGCAGCTTTTGTCTGATACAGGCTTGTTAATGAGCATCTGCATAGTAATGTGGGTAGCACTTAGTTTCCCAGGGAAGAATCCCATTTGAATTCTCTGGATTATGTTATTGTTGGCCAGCTACAGTACTGCATCTTTCTTGAGGATGCTGCTGACTAGCTGGCTTCTAAAATGCTTCTGTGATGCGCAGGGCTAAGAGCATTTTGGCTTCTGTGCCTTCGGGGGGGTCGGTCCCTCTGAATGTGTGTGATTCTGTGGGCAGTGGGGTGGGACACCCTGCCCCTCTCCCACACCATGCCCAATCCCACACCATGCCCCTCTCCCACACCCTGCCTCTCTCCCACACCATGCCCAATCCCACACCATGCCCCTCTCCCACACCATGCCCAATCCCACACCATGCCCCTCTCCCACACCATGCCCAATCCCACCATGCCCCTCTCCCACACCATGCCCCTCTCCCACACCATGCCCCTCTCCCACACCATGCCCAATCCCACACCATGCCCCTCTCCCACACCATGCCCCTCTCCCACACCATGCCCAATCCCACACCATGCCCCTCTCCCACACCCTGCCCCTCTCCCACACCATGCCCAATCCCACACCATGCCCAATCCCACACCATGCCCCTCTCCCACACCCTGCCCCTCTCCCACACCATGCCCCTCTCCCACACCCTGCCTCTCTCCCACACCATGCCCAATCCCACACTATGCCCCTCTCCCACACCATGCCCAATCCCACACCATGCCCCTCTCCCACACCCTGCCCCTCTCCCACACCATGCCCCTCTCCCACACCCTGCCTCTCTCCCACACCATGCCCAATCCCACACTATGCCCCTCTCCCACACCATGCCAAATCCCACACCACGCCTCTCTCCCACACCACGCCTCTCTCCCACACCATGCCTCTCTCCCACACCATGCCCAGTCCCACACCATGCCCCTCTCCCACACCATGCCCAATCCCACACCATGCCCAATCCCACACCATGCCCCTCTCCCACACCCTGCCCCTCTCCCACACCCTGCCCCTCTCCCACACCATGCCAAATCCCACACCATGCCCCTCTCCCACACCTGCCCCTCTCCCACACCATGCCCAATCCCACACCATGCCCAATCCCACACCATGCCCCTCTCAAACACCATGCCCAATCCCACACCATGCTCCCTCTCCCACTATTTATCTTGGAGTAAACTTCAGATAAACACACAAGAAAGGGAAGACTGAATGATAGGGAAAGGCAGAAGGGCTGAGGTGTGGCAGAGCTACAGCAAGGGCATGGAAGGTGGGGGGAGTGATGTATTTAAACATTTAGCCCTAGTTGTGGGGAGAAAATCTCAGACAGGCTAGAGCAGAACGCTTGTTAATTGCTGATTTTCTGGGCATTCTAGCATACAGGTACTTGCTCCTGTCTTCTTAGTTGTTGAAGAGGAAAAGGAGTTGAAAAGGAAAAGCCATTTATTTTTCTGTGTGTGTTTTTAATTGTCCCTCCTGAGACAGGCCCTCGCACAGTCGCAGGTTCAATCTGGTCCTTGCAGTGTTTCTGACAGCTGAGGCTCTGTTATCAGAATGCAGCAGCTATATCAAGGGATGAGACAAAGGGCAAAGCTGGCATTGACCACTACAAGATGGGGGTCTGGGGGTGGACTGGCTCTGTCCATCAGGCTTGAGGTACCTGCAGTCTCAGGCTGCGCCAGGGCAGGTTTAGACTGGATCTTAGGAAGAAGTTCTATACCGAGAGAGTGATTGCCCACTGGAATCAGCTGCCCGTGGAAGTGGTGGAGTCACCTTCATTGGAGGTGTTCAGGAAGAGGCTTGATGGGGTGCTTGGTGCCACGGTTTAGTTGTTTAGTTGTTTAGGTGGGTTGTATTGTACTGTATTGTACTGTATGGTACTGTATTGTATTTAGGTGGGTTGGATTGGTTGATGGGTTGGATGCGATGATCTTGAAGGTCTCTTCCAACCTGATGTATTGTATTGTATTGTATTGTATTGTATTGTATTGTATTGTATGTGGTGGTTTAGGCTGGGTGCCTCCTGTTACTGCCATGTAAGTTACACCTCCGGTGTCCCCAGTGTCCAACCCAGTAGGTGGACACAGGAAACACAGTATTTCATACCCCAAAATCCTGCACCCTATCAATCCATCTGCAAAGTCTTTCTCTTGCTCTTTTTTCCCTCTCTACTCCCTTGGGAGATGCTCCCTATTGGGTAACAGTGGAGGAGCATCTCAAGGCCTGCTGGTCACATCCACTGTCAATGTATTTTCTCCCTCTGCCTCCCTCCCACCCCCCACAAAGAGAAGGGGGGGAAGGGGACAGTCTCAGACATGGCCAGCATCAGACTAGTCTAGCAATGGGGGGGGAGAAAGAGACCTGGAGGTTTTGGGTAGACCCTCAGGTGGAGAGAAGGGAAGTGTTGGGAGGTTTTTGGCTGTGGTGTAAGGGACTCTCTACACTTTGGGGTATCTTTGCCACTATACTTTGTAGTTTCTGTAAAACACCAACTGCTTTGCCATTTAAACTTTCCATCACTTTCCAATCCATTTATGTGAGTGTCATTCTTTTGCTCCTTCTTGGGGCAATAGAGGATCTGTCCAGCCTTAAACCAGGTCTCTGAACCAAGAGGAAGAGACTTTTCCCTCTGATATATATTGCCTATTTTTTTTGGTTGTGCCAGTGGGAATGCACTGGGAATTAAATTACTGTGTTCCTCTGTTGTGCTTTGCAGGCCATGCTGAGCTTTGTGGTGTGGTTCGACTTCTGTCAGTACCAAAACATGCTGATTCAGTGCTGGATTGGACTTGCCAGCAGTGCCCTGCTGTGAGTGTATGGCAGCTGGCCATACACTGCTCAGAGCAGAGCTCAGGGAGGCAGTGGTGAAGGGTGGCAGCTGTTTTCATTAGCAGTCCCTGCAATGTTGTACACAAGCTTGATCCACAGACAGCAGTAACAGGGAAGTGAGAGCATGTAGAAGAGAAGAATAGGTGAAGTTTCTTGTTCAGGAAGAGAAGCAAAGGCTGAATGGCAGATGCCTCAAAGGAACTGCTGCTGGATGGTAACACCTTCAGGGATGGTGATGCCACCATCTGGGGCTCAATATAGGATTTCTGGGAAAAAAACACACTGAAAAGATTCTATCAGTCCATACCTGCACATATTCATTGTTTTCCACACTGTATTTCACTCATATATAATAGCCTTCCCCACACACACTTTTCTCCTTGACATGCCCCTCTCTCTGTACATAGTTCTGATCTGCTGTATCCTAGTGACTGCTAAGATCATAGAATCCTATGAGGGTTTGTGTTGGAAGCAACCTTAAAGATCATCTAATTTCAATTACCCTGCCATGGGTGGGGACACTAGACCAGTTTGATCAAGGACCTGTCCAACCTGGTCTTGAACACTTCCAGGGTGGGGGCATCCACAACTTCCCTGGACAACCTGTTCCAGTGTCTCACCACCCTCAATGTAAAGAATTTCTTCCTAATATCCACTCTAAATCTCCCCTCTTCCAGCTTAAAGCCATTCCCCCTCATTCATGATTGCTCTGGAGTTGAAGGGTTGTCCAGGGAGGTGGTTGGGGCCCCATCCCTGGAGGTATTTAAGAGCAGGCTGGATGAGGCTCTGGCCAGCCTGATCTAGTGTGAGGTGTCCCTGCCCATGGCAGGGGGTTTGGAACTGGATGATCCTTGTGGTCCCTTCCAACCCTGACTGATACTACGATACTATGACTCTGTATGGCATAAACTAAACTACAGCTACCAGGACAACACGTCTTGGTGTGCTCTGAATCTATGAATCCCTGTCTAAGGATTCCAAACCCACAAACTCATTTGGAAATATTCTCAGTAGTGTCTTTGCATTCAGATCCCTTGAGGCAAGATGAACATGGCTGTGCTGTCCCCTTCCCAGCGTGGCTGTGAAGCTGTTTGCCTTTCTAAACCACTTCAGGACAGTGATTTGTATGTTGCAGTGCTAAGGTGTGACTCCCTTGGTCGGCTGGATGCTCAGATGTGTATAAATTAATACAGTGGCACCTTAATGAGGAGTGTACTTTGATGGAGTAGATTATACACCTGTTTCCACGAGGCAGATTCTTTGAAGTTTGTTGTCAGCAGTTGCCACAACAGGAGGAAATGTCTGAACTGCATTTCCAGGCCTGTTTTCAGGAGTTTTGTCAAAACAGAATTTCATCCCACTTGGAAGTGTTAAGGCTTAAAAACAGGTTGGATTTTTTTTTTCCCCCCACCCAAAGCAGATGGGGAAAAAAACCAAACCATTACATCCCTATATATTTTCATGGGGAAAAAAAAATATTTAGGCATATGGAAAGGTTTTCTTTTGACACCACAGAGGTGTTTCATTTCAGAGAGTCTGAAAGGTTGCATTTCTTCTTTATCATCTCAAGTGCTAGATGACTCAGAACAGTTCAGCTTTTAAAGCTGAACACAAACTGGTATGTACTCTTACCTAACTAAACTGAAACATGTAAATGATTCCTGGTAAATGTGAGCAGAAAATTGATTGCAATTTCCTCCAGATTATTTCAGTGTTGTATGGTAGCTTTTTTTTGTTTGGCTTGCTGGGGGGTTTGTATGTTTTGGGAGGGGGTTTGGTTGGTCATTGTTTGTTTTGTTTTGCTTTGTTTTGGTTTGTCTTGCCTTGCTTTGGTTTGTTTTACTTTTGTTTTGTTTTGCTTTATTTTGCTTTGTTCTGTTTTACTTTGTTTTGATTTGTTTTCTTTTGTTTTCTTTTATTTTGTTTTGCTTTGCTTTGTTTTGTTTTATTTTGCTTTGTTTAGATTTGTTTTGCTTTTCCTTGTTTTGGTTTGCTTGGTTTTGTTTGGCTTTGGTTTGTTTTGGTTTGCTTTGCTTTGTTTTGCTTTGCTTTGTTTTGTTTTACTTTGTTTTGCTTTGCTTTGTTTTGTTTGGCTTTGCTTTGTTTTGGTTTAGTTTGGTTTGTTTTGTTTTACTATGTTTCATTTTGTTTTGCTTTGCTTTGGTTTTGTTTGGCTTTGCTTTGTTTTGTTTTGCTTTGCTTTGTTTTGCTTTGCTTTGTTTTGCTTTGCTTTGTTTTGCTTTGCTTTTGTTTGGATTTGCTTTGTTTTGTTTTGCTTTGCTTTGTTTTGTTTTACTTTGCTTTGTTTTGCTTTGTTTTGTTTTGTTTTGCTTTGCTTTGCTTTGTTTTGTTTTGTTTTGTTTAGATTTGTTTTGCTTTTCCTTGTTTTGCTTTGTTTGGTTTGTTTGGCTTTGCTTTGTTTTGGTTTGCTTTGCCTTGCTTTGTTTTGCTTTGCTTTTGGTTTGTTTTGGTTTGTTTGTTTTGTTTTACTTTGTTTCATTTTGTTTTGTTTTGCTTTGCTTTGTTTTGTTTTACTTTGTTTCATTTTGTTTTGCTTTGGTTTTGTTTGGCTTTGCTTTGTTTTGTTTTGCTTTGCTTTGCTTTGTTTGGTTTTGTTTGGCTTTGCTTTGTTTTGCTTTGTTTAGTTTTACTTTGTTTTGTTTTACTTTGTTTTGCTTTGTTTTGTTTTGTTTTGCTTTGTTTTGCTTTGTTTTGTTTTACTTTGTTTTGTTTTGTTTTGCTTTGTTTTCCTTTGTTTTGTTTTACTTTTGTTTTGTTTTATTTTTGTTTTGCTTTGTTTTGTTTTGCTTTCCTTTGCTTTGTTTTGTTTTACTCTGTTTTGTTTTGTTTTGTTTTGCTTTCCTTTGTTTCATTCTGTTTTGTTTGGCTTTGCTTTGTTTTGTTTTGTTTTACTTTTCCTTGTTTTGTTTTGCGTTGCTTTGCTTTGCTTTGCTTTGTTTTGCTTTGCTTTGTTTTGTTTTGCTTTGCTTTGTTTTGCTTTGCTTTGCTTTGTTTTGTTTTGCTTTACTTTGTTCTGTTTTGTCTCAAACCCAGGGCACTTCATTGGTGGAACTTTTTTGACCAAAGTGTTCCCAATGTTTTTGAAATTAAAAAAGAAAAAGCTAATAAAAAACCATCCAGACTCTGTCTGGAAGGCATTTACTCCTTCCAAAAGTGTTCCCTTGCCAGGCTGTGTGGAGAATATTAGATATTATGGTCTTTGGAATCAGAATAGGGAACTGACTGGGAGGTATTGGTCATGAATTTCAAGCAGTTAGCGTTTAGACTGAGAAACCACAAAGTTCTGGGAAGATGGGAGTGAAGCACGCTTTATGTCAGGGCTGAGAAGATAGCCCTGATTTTGCCTTTATCCTCTGTGTTTTTTCTCTCCCAGAGGACTCACCCATGTGCACAGTTTCTCTCCCAGGCTTATTTGAAAATCCCTGGGACGTTCAGATGTGTTGTATGTACCCCTCCTCGCTAATTTATGTGCTGCAAAGCTATCATAGCACTCCAGAAGCGGTTCAGTGCTCTGGCAGCAACAGCATTACTTATCTGACCAATTGCAGTTCAGCACTACTGTTTGAATTTGGAATGGGGAGTGGGTTTTGAAGCCATTTATGAAAAAAATGCAAACAATTTAACAAACATAATTGGGAAACAAAAATAAACAAAACTAAATTCAAAGCAATGGCCCTCTGGTCATGGACAGAAGCTGAATTTGTTGGCTGTCTTATCTGGCAGGAGTTAGTTGCTCAGCTGTACATACAGACATTGTCCACCAGGATTTGGATTGGGAGCCAGGAGCTCATTGCTAGGTAATGACCTTCCATCATTAAAGATTTCCCTGATGGAAATTGCTAATGTTTAGAGAGCTTTTTATGGCATTTAGCTTCGTGTGGAATGGAGAATTTGAGCCACCCTAAGAGAATTCCTTCATTTTTTTCAGTCCTGTATTTGTTAAAAAAGCCATTGCATAGCCTGACTATTAACTTTCTGTAGAGCCTTGTTGAGGTTTTCTCCACTGCAATCTGTAGGGTTGTTCAGAAAGGGGTAGGTTTTAGCCTGCCTTGTAAGGTTTTTCTTCTGTTAAGCCAGATAAGTAACTTTGTGTTTCTGATAGGCCAGAAAAAAAAACCCTGGTGCTGATCAGCAAAGCACCCACCAGAATCATCAGTGAAACTGTGCCTGTTTGTACGGGTGATGAATCTCTACCATTACATTTGTTTCTGTGCTCTGCCTCCCATACCATCTACCAGTATGGAAGCTAGCTCGTGTTTACCAGTTTTAGAGTGGAAACAGACAAATGAGAATAGTGACAGGGGACTTCAACCTCTTTCTACCCTTGCCAACCACAGGTATCATTACAGGTATCCTGCATTTTGCAGCAGCAGCCTCCAGTAGTGGAAGAGGAGAATGCTGGTTCCCTGCAAAGTGTTTGGTAAACCCTGTCAAAAGAGGGGAGCCAGAATATCAGCAAAGTAAGAAAAGCAGCAGCAGGATGCAGTTATTGATTTCTGGAGCTTTGCATGGGCCTGTTGCTGGTGTATGTTACTGTCTTTCAGCACACATACACTAGTTAATTAAAGCTAAATGCAGCTCACCTTCCCTCCTTTCTTGCCTGCTGTTTTTCCTTCCTCCTTTTTCTTCTCCTGAAAGAAAGGCCCTAGATTGCTAGTCTGACTGGAAAATGTGATTTGAACTGACTGCAGTGTTCTTGGCTAGATGAAGATTTGTCTAGGGAACACAAAGCAGAAGGAGCAGGAAAGAAGTGTCAACTTATTTAGCTTCTTGTAATCCACATTTTTATGCTACTTGCTGCCTCCTCTTTGTACTACTCAAGGAACCATATCACAGTGAATGGATGGCACTTGAGTAGCAACTGGGATCAAACCACAGATGTCCTTCTAATAAGCTGCTCCTCATGTTGATCCCACTCAGGAATCAGCTGGGCTTAGCACTTCAGGGAGCACCCCATGGGGTCTTCTGGAGTGCTCTGGGACAGGAGGTAAAAAGTTACCAAGCACAAACTCCTTGGGAGCCAGGAGGCTGCTGCAGCACGAGGGACCAGAGAACATGGACCAGGATAGCCACCAAAGTAAAACCACCTAGAGAACATGGAAGATGCAGTAGTGATCTGTAAACCATACCTGACTTTTAAGAAAACCTAGTTGTGTCTGCTTTCTTTTCCCTGAGCAGAACTCAGGCCCAGCTTGCCCGTCCCAGCAGTTAATATATGGCACCTGGGAAATGCTTGCATCACTCCTGTATTGAATATTTTAGACTCTTGATTAGTGCAGGAGCAACCTTTTCTTCAGGATTTTCAACTGTAAAAAATAAGTCATGCTGATGTGCTGGGAACTGAGAGGACCAATTAGAACCAGGGAAAGACCTTATTTGTTCCAGAGGCACTTCTGTGGACTCTCAAATATTTATAATCTGTCTCTGCCCAAAATGTGCACTTCTGCTGAGTGTTGAACAAGAACTGTTTTAAGAATCTTTCAAATGCTGTGAAAGCATTTTTATGTAGCAATTGCTCATGAAGGTGTGTGGCCACAAGCAGCATCCACAGGATGAAGGAAGACCTCATTGCTCTCTGCGGGTACCTCAAAGGAGGGAGGTTGTAGCCAGGTTGGGGTTGGTCTCTCCTCCCAGGCAACCAGCACCAGAAGAAGAGGACACAGTCTCAAGCTGTGCCAGGGGAGGTTCAGACTGGATGTTAGGAAGAAATTCTACACAGAGTGTGATTGCCCATTGGAATGTGCTGCCTGGGGAGGTGGTGGAGTCACCATCATTGGAGGTGTTTAGGAGGAGACTTGATAGGGTGCTTGGTTCCATGGTTTAGTTGATTAGGTGGTGTTGGATGATAGGTTGGACACAATGATCTTGAAGGTCTCTTCCAACCTGGTCTATTCCATTCTATTCCATTCCATTCCATTCCATTCCATTCCATTCCATTCCATTCCATTCCATTCCATTCCATTCCATTCTACACCTCCAGGGATGGTGACTCCACCACTTCCCTGGGCAGCACATTCCAATGGCTAACGACTCTCTCTATGAAGAACTTTCTCCTCACCTTGAGCCTAAACTTCCCTTGGTGGAGCTTGAGACTGTGTCCTCTTGTTCTGGTGCTGTTCTATTCTATTCTATGTGGAGGTCAGCCTCTTCTTTCTAGTATCAGATGATAGAACAGAAGGAAGTGGACTGAAATTGTGCCAGGGGAGGATTAAAATGGATATTAGGGAGAAAAAATGCTTTATATAAATAATGGTCAAGCATTGGAACAGGCTGCCTGAAGAGGTGGTTGAGTCATCATCCCTGGAGATGTTCAAGAAATGCACAGACATAGCACTTTGGGATATGATTTAATAGCCATGGTGAATGGCTGATAGTTGGACTTGATGGTCATAGAGGTCTTTTCCAACCAAAACAATTATGAGAGTCTGCATTTGCAGCAGAGCTCTGTCTGCTCCTCCAACTGCACTCATGTTCTCCCAGCCTCAAGCTTCCCAAACTCAGCTCTGTGAGCACAGGGCATGCATTACTCATGTATTCCATTCTCAGCCTGCTTTCTCACCCTGATCATCCCTTGTGTGAGTTATTAATCCTCAGTGTTTTAAACAAGAATTAAAACCCAATGCGGGCTGTTGTCACTGGTGACATTATCTAGGTTGTTAATACTGGGATCTGAGAACCATTGATGAGGATGTTGCTACAACCCATGCATGCTCCTCCAACTGCACTCATGCTCTCCCAGCCCCAAGCTTCCCAGACTCAGCTCTGTGAGCAGAGGGTGAGGATGTTGCTACAACCCATGCACGCTCCTCAAACTGCACTCATGCTCTCCCAGCCTCCAGCTTCCCAAACTCAGCTCTGTGAGCAGAGGGTATGGATTACTCATGTATCCCATGCTCAGCCTGCTTTCTCCCCTTGTGTAAGTTATTAATCCTCATTGAAAGAAGAGGTAAAACCCAACGCATGCTGTTGTCACTGTTGATATTAGCTAGGTTGTTAATACTGGGATCTGAGATCCATTGACGAGGATGTTGCTACAACCCATGCACGCTCCTCCAACTGCACTCCTGCTCTCCCAACCTCAAGCTTCCCAAACTCAGCTCTGTGAGCAGAGGGTATGGATTACTCATGTATCCCACTCTCAGCCTGCTTTCTCCCCTTGTGTAAGTTATTAATCCTCAGTGTTTGAAAGAAGAGGTAAAACCCAATGCATGCTGTTGTCACTGGTGACATTAGCTAGGTTGTTACTACTGGGATCTGAGAACCATTGACGAGGATGTTGCTACAACCCATGCACGCTCCTCCAACTGCACCCATGCTCTCCCAGCCTCAAGCTTCCCAAACTCAGCTCTGTGAGCACAGGGCATGCATTACTCATGTATTCCATTCTCAGCCTGCTTTCCCACTTTGTGTAAGTTATTAATCCTCAGTGTTTGAAAGAAGAGGTAAAACCCAATGCATGCTGTTGCTACTGGTGACATTAGCTAGGTTGTTAATACTGGGATCTGAGAACCATTGACGAGGATGTTGCTACACCCCATGCACGCTCCTCCATCTGCACTCATGCTCTCCCAACCTCAAGCTTCCCAAACTCAGCTCTGTGAGCACAGGGCATGCATTACTCATGTATCCCACTCTCAGCCTGCTTTCCCACTTTGTGTGAATTGTTAATCCTCAGTGTTTGAAAGAAGAGGTAAAACCCAATGCAGGCTGTTGTCACTGGTGACATTAGCTAGGTTGTTAATACTGGGATCTGAGAACCATTGATGAGGATGTTGCTACAACCCATGCACGCTCCTCCAGCTGCACCCATGCTCTCCCAACCTCAAGCTTCCCAAACTCAGCTCTGTGAGCACAGGGCATGCATTACTCATGTATTCCATTCTCAGCCTGCTTTCTCACTCAGATCATCCCTTGTGTGTGTTATTAATCCTCAGTGTTTGAAAGAAGATATAAAACCCAATGTACTCTGTTGTCACTGGTGACATTAGCTAGGTTGTTAATACTGGGATCTGAGAACCATTGACGAGGATGTTGCTGCAACCCATGCACGCTCCTCCAACTGCACTCCTGCTCTCCCAGCCTCAAGCTTCCCAGACTCAGCTCTCTGAGCAGAGGGTATGGATTACTCATGTATCCCATGCTCAGCCTGCTTTCCCACTTTGTGTGTGTGTGGTGGGGTGAGAAGGTTCCCTCCCCACACACAGGGAAAGAAACCACAGCTAGCTCAGTCGGTAAAGCAGATGAAAGCTATATTTACAAGCATAAATGGAATGCAATGAATATATACACAAATATACAATATTTACAATATATACAGGAAAATATAACAATGAACACAATGCAGAAAAACCTTCTCCCTCCTGCCGGCCAGGGGGGTTCCCTGAACCCCCCTCTCTCCCTCCCCACCTCCCCTTTTTCCCAAAAAAGGGTTAGAGAGAGAGAGAGAAAGGCAATTAAGAAGGAAAAATTCTGTTAGCTAAAAAGCACATGCAAAATTAGTTCTTATCTGGTTAGCTGTTACTCAAGGCCGTTCCTGCTTCAGCAAGAGAGAAAGCACAGACTGCACCCAGCCTGAACCCAGACCAGACACAGACTGCACCAACAGAACCCAAACTCCAAACTTCACCCCATAAGCACCAATGAAATTCGTTTAGACTATCTTGTTTTTGTTCAAATATCAAAAACATTCAGCTAGAGTGTTCAGCAACTGTCTCTTTCTTAAAGGCATAGCATCAACCGGTCACAGTGTGTTATTAATCCTCAGTGTTTGAAAGAAGAGGTAAAACCCAATGCATGCTGTTGTCACTGGTGACATTAGCTAGGTTGTTAATACTGGGATCTGAGAACCATTGACGAGGATGTTGCTACAACCCATGCATGCTCCTCCAACTGCACTCCTGCTCTCCCAACCTCAAGCTTCCCAAACTCAGCTCTGTGAGCAGAGGGTATGGATTACTCATGTATCCCATTCTCAGCCTGCTTTCTCCCCTTGTGTAAGTTATTAATCCTCAGTGTTTGAAAGAAGAGGTAAAACCCAATGCATGCTGTTGCTACTGGTGACATTAGCTAGGTTGTTACTGCTGGGATCTGCGAACCATTGACGAGGATGTTGCTACACCCCGTGCATGAGCCACCCAATGTCCCTTTTTTTCTTGCAGATGGAGAAAAAAACTTTCTGACTTGACAGCAGAAAAGGAGGGCTTTTTCTTTTTATTATTTATTTTTGCCTCTTTTTTTTTTTCCCTCTTTCTTTTTTTTTTTTTTCCGGGGGGAAAAATTATATAGAATTATGTCACATCAAGAGAAACACAATGATTAAAATAACTTGCTATGAATATTCATTCTCAGCTTGGCAGATGGATGAAGTGGGCTGAGCATTTGCAGAATATTGCTAACTGAGCTCTCTTCCAGAGAATAACATTTCAAAAGAATTTCCGATTAGGTCTGTTGGCCAAAACTAGAAAGGATTTTTCTCTTCCTTTTTTCTTCCTTTGGCATTCTGAGCTTCCACCTTCCTGCCTAAATGAATTTCTCTCTAATCACAGTTTTGGATACTTCTGAAGCCTCACACGGAGGCCTCTGAGATGGATTCATTGCAGTAAGAAGAGAAATGCTCATTATCATTGTTCTTATGATTGTTGTTGTCATTAACTGCCTTGCCTACAAGAAGGCTGGGGAGGGACTTCTCAGGATCTCAGGTAGTGATAGGACTAGGGGGAATGGAATGAAGCTGGAGGTGGGGAGATTCAGGCTGGAGGTGAGGAGGAAGTTCTTCACCATGCGAGTGGTGAAGCCCTGGAATGGGTTGTCCAGGGTGGTGGTTGAGGCCCTGTCCCTGGAGGTGTTTAAGCCCAGGCTGGATGAGGCTGTGGCCAGCCTGATCTAGTGTGGGGTGTCCCTGCCCATGGCAGGGGGGTTGGAACTAGCTGATCCTTGTGGTCCCTTCCAACCCTCACTGATGCTATGATACTATGAACAATCTGAAACTGACAAACAAATTTCATTTCCTCCAGTAGCTGAAACATAGCCACCTCTGAAGAAGCAGCCAGCATTTGTTTGAACACCACTGTCCTAAGGAAGGGGTCAGAAATGCATTGTATGCATTTTAAACTTTAAGAAGTAGATTACCAAAACGAGTGAAGTGACAGAAACTGGAATTTAGCTGTATTGGTACTCAAGGTACTGTGAAAGATTGCATGGGCACAGTAGCAAGAGATGGGTTGCAGCTTTGCACCTCCTTTGAATGTCACAGTGCCCTCTAGTAGCAGTTTTGATTATTAATCAGTGCTGAATTTTAAAGAGTGCTGCTCGATATTAAGACACTGCTACTGCTTCAAGTCCTGTCTTCAGCAAAGCAGGTTAAAGCAAAAATGAATGAAAGAAGCTGTCCTGCTTTAGTTTCTTTTCGTGCTCTTTTGAAACCAGAGGAGGAAAAAAAACCAAACCAACCAAACAAATAAAACAACAAAACACCAAACAGTTTTCCAAAACTGAAAGATTTTGGGGGGTTGTTCAATTTTTTTTCTCTTGGAATCAGAAGTTATCCCACTTTTGCACATAACTTTGAGCTGTACAGTCTGAGGGTGTTAGAAAACAGTGCAGTTCCTACTGGTGTCCCTCCAGTCAGGCAGAAAGATGGTTAGGAATAGTGTGGCCAGCAGGAGCAGGGAAGTCATTGTGCCCCTGTACTCTGCATTGGTTAGGACCCACCTTGAGTCCTGTGTCCAGTTCTGGGCCCCTCAATTTAAGAAGGACATCAAGACACTTGAACATGTCCAGAGAAGGGCAACGAGGCTGGGGAGAGGCCTTGAGCACAGCCCTGTGAGGAGAGGCTGAGGGAGCTGGGGTTGTTTAGCCTGGAGAGGAGGAGGCTCAGGGGAGACCTCATTGCTCTCTACAACTACCTGAAAGGAGGTTGTAGCCAGAAAGAGGTTGGTCTCTTCTCTCTAGCAACCAGCACCAGAACAAGGGGACACAGTCTGAAGCTGCTCCAGGGGAAGTTTGGGCAGGAGGTGAGGAGAAAGTTCTTCACTGAGAGAGTCATTTGTCATTGGAATGTGCTGCCCAGGGAGGTGGTGGAGTCACTGTCTCTAGAGGTGTTCAAGAGGGGATTGGACGTGGCATTTGGTGCCATGGTCTAGTCCTGAGGTCTGTGGTGACAGGTTGGATTGATGATCTTTGAGGTCTCTTCCAACCTTGGTGATACTGTGATACTGTGATGTGCTGTGACAGGTACAGCTTTTCTATGCCTAACTTGTAGGCTAGGGCAGTCTCCATCGCAGGATTTGCCTGCCATGTGATGGCTGCTTTGGGATTATGTGAGCTAGTCATGGCCCATCTAATGCAGCAGCTTGCACCCTGCCTGGCTCTTTTTCTAGGATTTATTTCTTTTACCATGGAGGCTGCAGTCTCCTGAGCTGAGCAGTCCAGTAGCCCCTTAGAGAAGGATGGGATCCAGGTCTCACAGTATCGCAGTGCAATTTCATCCAGTCATATGCGATTGTAGGAGGACTCCCCAATGTCTGCTTTCCAGAGTTGTCAATGCAAGTAGGCAGCAGCTGTGGGAAAAACCTTTGGATACTACTTTGGATAGACAGGAGATGCAGAGAAAATATGAGCACTCAGGAAAAGGGCAGAGAAATGCACTTGTACAATGAAAATAGGAATGCAGCAAGCAGGGCTCTGCTTTATGTTGATTTTTTCTGTTTCAGAAATAGCTCTTGTTTCAGCTGAGCATGATTTCTCCTGAGATGAGGGGAAATCCAGGCATGGTGATTGCTATAATTCCTTCAGAGGTTCCCCAATAAGCATCAGACTTAGGACAGGGAAAACTACTCTCTTCTAGGGGAGCAGATAGGAGTAAAATGTCTAGCACACCGCTCAAAGGGTGCCTCAACTCACTTCAGGTTCAGCTCTTGAACCAGGGTGCTTCATTGCTTTGGAGAGTAGAAACAATTGTTTGAGGGCCATCCAAAGAAGGCCTCTGGCAGGTTGATATGTAGAAGCCAGTGCTCTGGTTTAATAAACTCAGTACCACTTGTGCACCTCTCTGGCAAATGGATAGTGACACGCAGTGACCAAGCTTTGCCGGCAGTGTTGCCCGAGGCTTTAATTGCTTTGCACATAAAGTTATTTATCTCCACATCAACAGGGTTGAGACCACATTTAGGGAGTAATTACAAAGCTGCCAGAGGGTCTGGTGTTTGCCATGCCAGCCAGGATGTGATTTATTGGTTCTGCTTGCATTTAGAAAGTGAGCTTTGCCTTCACCTCTTCCCTTCATCCTGTGCATCATGGCTAAAGGCGTCCATATCCTCCAATTCCCTCCTCTACTGTCCCTGTAGAATAGATTGGGCAGACGTAAAGGCTCAAACACTAAGTTTAATTCTGAATATTGCTTGAACTGCTTCACTCCTGAGGGTTTGGGTTTTGTGGGGTTGGTTTGTTTGCTGCTTGTTTTATTTTTCTTTTATTATTATCCCTTTCCCTTTCATTCATTTTTCTTTTATGAAGAAACTGTTATTAGGATTTTCAGTGAGATTCCGCCGTGATGCTTGGGGAGACTCTTTCTTTGCATTGTATTGGACTTGATTCATCTCTGCCCTTTATAGCAACAAATTCTTATCTTCCTGTAGAGGGTTTGAAATGCCTCTACCTTTACCCATGAGATCCATAGGCTTTTGTTTGTTGTTTCCTCATATGTAAGAAAATGCAGCGCATTCAGCCTGAATTCTTACCTGTCATGGTATGCTGTCCTAGCCCTGGTCTCCCAACATGCAAGTCCAAAAGTCTTGACCTGTGTCTCCCCCTTGCTAATCTAAGCCTGCATTTGCTTATTCATTTTTTCATTTAGTTTTCCATATCACAGGGTTTCAAATATAGAATACAATAGAATAGGAAAGAATAGAATAGGAAAGAATAGAATTGGAAAGAATAGAATAGAATAGAATAGAATAGAATAGAATAGAATAGAATAGAATAGACCAGACCAGACCAGACCAGACCAGGTTGGAAGAGACCTTCAAGATCATTGCGTCCAACCCATCAACCAATCCAACCCACCTAAACAACTAAACTATGGCACCAAACACCCCATCAAGTCTCCTCCTCAACACCTCCAATGAAGGTGACTCCACCACCTCCTCAGGCAGCCCATTCCAATGGGCAATCACTGTCTCTGTAAAGAACTTCCTCCTAACATCCAGCCTAAACCTCCCCTGGCGCAGCCTGAGACTGTGTCCTCTTGTTCTGGTGCTGCCTGCCTGGGAAAAGAGACCAACCTCTGCCTGTCTAAAATCTCCCCTCAGGTAGTTGTAGAGAGCAATAAGGTCACCCCTGAGCCTCCTTTTCTCCAGGCTAAGCAACCCCAGCTCCCTCAGCCTCTCCTCATAGGGCTTGTGTTCCAAACACCTCACCAACTTCATTGCCCTTCTCTGGACACATTCCAGCAAGTCAACATCCTTCCTATATAGAATAGAATAGAATAGAATAGAATAGAATAGAATAGAATAGAATAGAATAGAATAGAATAGACCAGGTTGAAAGAGACCTTCAAGATCATTGCATCCAACCCATCAACCAATGCAACCCACCTAAACAACTAAACCATGGCACCAAGCACCCCATCAAGTCTCCTCCTGAACACCTCCAATGAAGGTGACTCCACCACCTCCATGGGCAGTCCATTCCAATGGGCAATCACTCTCTCTGTGTAGAACTTCTTCCTAACCTCCAGCCTAAACCTGCCCTGGTGCAGCCTGAGACTGTGTCCTCTTGTTCTGGTGCTGGTTGCCTGGGAGAAGAGACCAGCCTCTGCCTGGCTACAACCTCCCTTCAGGTAGTTGTAGAGAGCAATAAGGTCCCCCCTGAGCCTCCTCTTCTCCAGGCTAAACAACTCCTTTTAAAGCAAATTAATGCCTCCTTCTGTGTTGTTGGGGGCTTTGTTTTTTTGGTTTTGCTTGTTTGTTTGTTTGGGTTTTGGGGAGGGGGGTGTTGGTTTTTTTTCAGGGGGGTGTGTGTGTAATTCCTGAAGGACAATGAGCCTGGTTGTGAAGTGGTCATTGGTTTTCAGTGCATCACCCACAGCTGCTTTGCAAACAGACTTTTGTCTTTCATGTCAAATTGCGCTGAAAATAGTCTCCTGTCTCTCTGTGCTCTGGAGTCAGCTGTTCTAAGTGATAATTTATTTAACACATCAAGAAATTACTTTTCTAAACTGTCACCCAACATGACACTTGACATATTTTTGTAAGCATATAACCAAAGTCGTCCACCTTTTTTCAGCTTTATTAGACTGATTATTGCTTTGAACCTCGTCAGTGTTGTGCATTCACTATTTTTCTGTCCTCTTGATCAAGAGGATGGTGACACAACCCTGCTAATATACTGATATTGTTACATTTTGGCTTTTGGAGCTAACTTTATGAACATCTGAAAGCATTACCTCACTGCATTCTGTGGGGTATAGCACCCTCACCTCTAAATCCTGGTAGAATGCAATGGAATGGAATGGAATGGAATGGAATGGAATGGAATGGAATGGAATAGAATAGAATAGAATAGAATAGAATAGAATAGAATAGAATAGAATAGAATAGAATAGAATTAACCAGGTTGGAAGAGACCTCTGAGATCATCGAGTCCAACCTATCACCCAACACCATCTAATCAACTAAACCATGGCACCAAGCGCCCCATCCAGTCTCTTCCTAAACACCTCCAGTGATGGTGACTCCAGCACCTCCCTGGGCAGCACATTCCAATGGCCAATCACTCTCTCTATGAAGAATTTCTTCTTGACATCCAGCCTAAACCTCCCCTGGTGCAGCTTGAGACTGTGTCCTCTTGTTCTGGTGCTGGTTGCCTGGGAGAAGAGACCAACCCCCACCTGGCTACAGCCTCCTTTCAGGGAGTTGTAGAGAGCAAGAAGGTCTCCCCTGAGCCTCCTCTTCTCCAGGCTAAGCAACCCCAGCTCCCTCAGCCTCTCCTCATAGGGCTTGTGCTCCAAACACCTCCCCAGCTTTGTTGCCCTTCTCTGGACAGTCAGGAACTCAACATCTTTCCTAAACTGAGAAAAGAGGGAATAAAAGGTATTTTCCCGCTTGAAATTCGTTTTTAGGAAAAGAAAACAACCCCAAACCCCAGAAATTCAATCAGCAGTGACAAGAACTAAACCATCATTTGGCCAAGTCCAGATAGGGTAGCTTTTGTACAGATTCACTGCATTCTGTGGGGTACAGCACCCCCACCTCTAAATCCTAGTAGAATAGGATAGGATAGGATAGGATAGGATAGGATAGGATAGGATAGGATAGGATAGAATAGGATAGAATAGAATAGAATAGAATAGAATAGAATAGAATAGAATAGAATAGAATAGAACAGAACAACAGAATGGAGTGGAATAGGATAGAATAGAATAGAATAGAAGTAGAATAGAATAGAATAGAATAGAATAGAATAGAATAGAATAGAATAGGAGTAGAATAGAATAGAATAGAATAGAATAGAATAGAATAGAATAGAATAGAATAGAATAGAATAGAATAGAACAGAATGGAGTGGAATAGAATAGGATAGAATAGAATAGAATAGAATAGAATAGAATAGAATAGAATAGAATAGAATAGAACAATAGAGTGGAGTGGAGTGGTGTGGAGTGGAGTGGAGTGGAGTGGAATAGAATAGAATAGAATAGAATAGAATAGAATAGAATAGAATAGAATAGAATAGACCAGACCAGTTTGGAAACGACCTTTGAGATCATTGAGTCCAACCTGTGCCCTTCATGTACAGTCTGAAACTGATCTTTGTCATTCCATTAGTCTTCACTGTGGCAAAGTCTTTTTCCATTATCCAGTGTTCTCATTCAACCATTATTGCTCAGAAAGTTCTGCACCCATGTGTACACACATGATAATTTTCACTCTTGGCCTGGAGCCTAATTATGTTAACACTCTGTGTCAGAAGCCCTGTTGCTTTTCAGACTTTATTTCCACAGTTGTAAGGTTTCTCAGCTTTGCTTTAGCTGAGGTTTCTGTCCTAGCCTCTGCTCCCAGATAGCAGTTATCTCTCTATTACTGACATCCCTAGCAGATGTCTTTGTCTGACTTGAGCGCTCTGTAGCACCTGCCAGCTTTCCTTAGCTCTGACTGCACGAAAACACTCTCCAAACTGTATTAATTCTCAGAAGCATGGTTAGGGTCAGCTGTAATTAAGATGGAACCCATCCTGATCCCACCTTGTGTGCAAACAGTGTGTTTGCCTAAAATCCCTGCATTCCTAATAATATTTATATCCTTCCTTTCTATTTGAACTTTTCCTCCCCACAGAGTCCCTGTAATTCCAACCCTGTGTGAGGTTGGAATTGTGCAGCCAGTTGATCATGAGCCAGCAGTGTGCCCAGGTGGCCAAGAAGGCCAATAGCATCCTGGCCTGCATCAGAAAATGTGTGGCCAGCAGCAGCAGGGAAGTCATTGTGCTGCTGTACTCGGCACTGGTTAGGCCACACCTTGAGTCCTGTGTCCAGTTCTGGGCCTCTCAGTTTAGGAAGGATGTTGACTTACTGGAAGGTGTCCAGAGAAGGGCAGCAAAGCTGGGGAGGGGTTTGGAGCACAAACCCCTGTGAGGAGTGGCTGAGGGAGCTGGGGTTGCTTAGCCTGGAGAAGAGGAGGCTCAGAGGAGACCTTCTTGCTCTCTACAACTACCTGAAGGGAGGTTGTAGCCAGGTGGGGGTTGGTCTCTTCTCCCAGGCAACCAGGACCAGAGCGAGAGGACACAGTCTCAGGCTGTGACAGGGGAAGTGTAGATTCCAGGTGAGGAGAAAGTTCTTCCCAGAGAGAGTTGTTAGCCATTGGAATGGGCTGCCCAGGAAGGTGGTGGAGTCACCATCCCTGGAGGTGTTCAAGAGGGGATTGGACGTGGCACTTGGTGCCATGCTTTAGTTAGTCATGAGGTGTTGGAAGACAGGTTGGACTTGATGATCTCTGAGGTCTTTTTCAACCTTATTGATTCTATGATTCTATGATCTTCAAGTAGATGAGGTTGATGGAAGCCCCATCTAACCTGACCTGGAGTGCTTCCAAGGTTGGGGTCATCTACCACCTCTCTGGGCAACTTCTGCAGTGCTCCATCACCTTCACTATAAAAAAAAGGTCTTCCTTGTGTCTAGTTTGTATCTCCTTTCTCTTAGTTTCAAACCATCACCCCTTGTCCTGTCAGAACTGGACTTACTATTACTATACAATACAATACAATACACCAGGTTGGAAGAGACCTTCAAGATCATCGCGTCCAACCCATCAACCAGCCCACCTAAACAACTAAACCATGCAGCCAAGCACCCCATCAAGTCTTAGAAGCCCCCTTATATAGTGGAAGGCTAGTGTCCTGGTTTGAGGCTGGATAGATCCTCTCTTGCCCCTGAAAGGGACAAAGGATTAACACTCACCCCAATGGATTGGAAACTGATGGAAAATTTAAATGGAAAAGCAATTGGTGTTTTACAGAAATCCACAAAGCATAGTGGCAAAGATATCCCAAAATATAGAGTCCCTTACACCACAGCCAAAAACCTCCCAACACTTCCCTTCTCCCCACCTGAGGGTGTACCCAAAACCCCCAGAGCTCTTTCTTCCCCTGTCACTGCTAGGCTGGTGTCAGGGTGGCCATGTCTGACACTGGCCCCCCGCCCCTCCTGGTATTAGGTCTAGCAATGCCTAAAAGGTTTTGAGATACTCCCCCACTGTTTCCCAGTAGGGAGCATCTCTCATGGGAGCAGAAAGGGAAGAAAGAGGAAGAGAAAGACTTTGCAGATGGATTGATAGGGTGCAGAATTTATGGACATGAAATACTCTGTTTCCTGTGTCCACCTACTGGACACTGGGGACACCAGAGGTGTAACTCATGTGGCAATAACAGGAGGCACCCAGCCTAAACTGACACAGCCACAATAACATGCCTGGAGAGCCTTCTGTTCTTTAGGTCTCAGCCCAAATTTCCTATGAAAAAAGGTGGAGAAATTTGATCATTTTTGTGGAACTCCTCTGGACCTACTCTTTGTGCTGAGGACCCCAGAGCTCGATGCAATACTCCAGGTGGAGTCTCACCAGAGTGGAGCAGGGCAGTAGAATCACCTCCCTCTATCTGCTGCCCACATTACTTTTGATGCAGCCCAGGATGTGTTTGGCCTTCTGGGCTGCAAGTGCACACTGAGAGCTGATGTCAGCTTTTCATCCACCAGTACCCCCAAGTCCTTCTCTGCAGGGCTCCTTCACATGTTTTATGTTCTTAAAGGGCAATCCCTTCTTTAAAGACTTTATACCCACACAGATCTGTAGCTTAGTCCTCTGCTCCAGCTGCTGACTATGATGCTTTTTTTGCTGCTTCACCTTTACACGAGGTGCTGAGGGGTTTCTTGTGTACATTATTTTTGCTTTTGAGGTTTTATTTCAGGGGGAGCCCTAGAGCAGCCTCTTCAATTCCACCTCTAACTCCTCCTTGGCCCGAAACTCTTTTTGCTCCCTCTAGGGTGGTTCTCAGTTGGAATTTTCCCATGAGGAACCATGATCCTTCCCATGTATTGCAGCTGCAGGAACCAAAAAGAGTTTCTGGGTGGGAATGAGGAAGGCTGTAGGGAAGGAAATATGACAGGTTCATTGGTGAATAGACACTTCACACCTAAGTAAAAACTGACTACAAATGTGTCAAGGTCAGAAGAGTTGCTCTGCTGAAAAATGGGAGGTTACATCTATGCAGTTGTTTGCAGATTGTGTAGATATTAATCTGATGTCTCTGAACCCTGATCTGCAATCATAGGTACCAATGTAAGCTGGGGGAGGGGAGTGGGAAGAGAGCAAGACAGCAATCATAATGAGGAATATAAACCACAATGTAAGAGAAAAACACACCTGTATTTTGACATGCTGGAAACAGACATTCAGAAGTCAGTGCCAGCACTAAATTATTTCCATGGTCTCATTTCTCTCTGAGTTTCTCAGGCATTGTGAGTATAACATTTGCTAGTGTAGCCTTAGGCTAACCTGGCACCAGTAAACTTGTCATAAACACCAAACACCCATCTTTAATCTGATTTATGTGGAAAATCAGCAGTATTGTGCCTCTTCTCCCTGTCATTAGAGGTTCTCCATCAGGGGTAGGATGGGAGAGGCCAGTTGCTCCAGCCCTTAGAGAATGGGCTGTAACTACAACGCTGACACTCTGAAGTGCCCTTGGAAACATCGTGGTCTCCTTGTGGATTTCTATTGCCTCTGTTATAGTAAGGAAGCAATAGTTCTCCCTAACTTTGAGTTCTGTTCTGGAAGTCTTTGAAAGCAAAGCATTCTCTAAATGCAAAGCACTATTTTCATTGTTTATCATCCTATAAGTGGACTTCTTCCTTCACATAGGTATGTAATTCTCATTTTTCTCTGATCTCTGCCTCCTTTATTTCTTAAGCTCTTTCTCTTTTGGCTCCTACTGCTTGGTCTGACCATGAGATGTATTATTCAAATGCCCTCACACTCCTCTTATTGCTAATTATATATTAAAGAGGTTCTGACTTCATTTTTGCTCACTACAGAATCCTAGTCCAGCCATGCCACTGACAGAGGGGGCTGCTGGAGCTCGGAGAGAACTTGTGCAAATGGCACTTCTCTCTTCAGACTGTCAGTCTTAATGGAATTTTTGATAAGCTGGTAATAACCCCAGTGCTCCTGATGTGCAAAGCTGGGGGAGAGTGAGAGACTTGTGCCAGCTTTTATTTATTAATATATGTTTGCAAAAAGGATATTTTCTATAGAATATTTTCCTGTGAGTGATGGCCCTTTCCATCAGCTCAGTCCATGCTGATCCTATCAGGCGAGCTGCATGCAAGATCCCTCATTGCTAGTTGGTGCAGACGTCATAAACTGACAAAGAAAATAGTTTAGAAGGATCCTGAAGGCTCATCTACTTCATCCACTGTCTTTATGTGCAGAAGTGCTTGGGGTGGGTGTTCTGATGCCAATGTGTCTGTAGGATGTGTTTGCAGATTACTGCAGTTGGAAACATGCTGGGTGATTTTGTTTGAAGTCCACACTACTTCTTTGTGAACTAAATTTCCCTAGGTCTGAAGTCCAGACAAGGCTGTTGTGGTAGCCAGAAGCACCACCAATCGTTTCTGGGATTGTTCAGCCTAGAGAAGAGAATACTGCTGGGGGTCCTTATAGCTGCCTTCCAATACCTGAAGAGAACCTACAGGCAGGATGGAGCGGGACTTTTCATTGGGGTGTCTAGTGATAGAATGAGGGCTAATGGTTCTAAGTTTAGGGAGAGTAGGTTTAGACTGGATCTTAAGAAGCAGCTCTTCAGTACAAGACTCTGGAGTAGACTGCCCAAAGAGGCTGTGGATGCCTCCTTCCTGGAGATGTTCAAGGACAGGCTGGATGAGGCCTTGAGCAGCCAAGTCTAATTGAGAGGTGTCCCTTCCCATGGCAGGGAGGCTGGTGTAGATGATGTCTAAGGTCCCTTCCAACCTAAGCCATTCCATGATTTGATGTCTATTGGATTTTGCCTGATTGTTTCAAATCTTTCAGTGTGGGGGCTCCTGTTATTTCTTCCTCTGCCAATGTGTGACTTTAAGAACCCAGTCTTGGCCACCGTTTTGTGTAAAACTCAGCTGTTCATTGATTTTGTATGTGATGAGCATCACTAGCTGCTGAGGTACTGTAGTGATGGATATGGTATAAGGACCAAAAGCTGACAGAAAGATTACTGAATCCAGTGACATACTGAACCATGGCTGAGTCTTTGGTCTGTCACCTGCTTTGGGAAAACCTGCCCTAACACATGAATTACACTGTGTCTTGCATGCCAGGGAATCAGGATACCACAGGCAAATGTCTCTGATACTATGAAATGCCAGAGGCTATAGGACCAAGTTCTCTTAACAAATTCCTTTTTCTTTCTAAGGTATAGCTAAGTTATATCTTTCTTTCTTTTTATAAGGTTTATTTCCTTCCCTAGCTGGCCCAGCACAGATTATGCAATGGCCAGGAGGGCTTATATGACGACTAGACTGCTGGGCAGTTATTCTGTGGATGCTAGAATTTTGAGCCTATGTAGATCAATTGAGATACAAATTCTGAATTTAGAGCTCATCAGTCTCACAATAGTGAAGTTTATCTATCTCAAAAACATACAGTGAAGTAATTTTCTACCTCAGAGTCACAGGACAACCTTTTGATGTTTAGAAAGCAGTACACGTGGTTTGGCATCCAGGTAAACAGGCAAAACAGCTCTGGCACATTATCCTCAGACTCCCTGTTCCACACTTTGCAGAACATAGAGGACACTCTCATCTCCAGCTCTTTTGCAGCAGGTCAAAGCTTCTTTTGTGAAACCTTTTTCATCAGGGACACTTGGAATTGACTTTGGCTTCAAAAACATCCTCAAATTGTTCTGGATTGCTCTTTACCCTGGTCACAAAATAGAGCAAAACAACAGAAAAGCCTTCTCAGATGTGAATCATGCACTATTGCATATCCAGACACAGCCAGTGTATTGTACTTGCTCAGATGAAATGTTCTCACAGTGCACTTACTGAGTGCCACTGATCCAGATCTAGGGAGCTTGGTCTTATAGGTTGGACTTGATGATCTCTTGAGGTCTTTTCCAACCTTATTGATTCTGTGATTCTTACTTATACCCTCACTGTTTTGTTTTCTTCACTTTGACCTTTTATTATATTAAACTAGTGAGTAAATAATACTCCACATGCATCTGATAGAGAGCTACAGATTAAGTGAGATATTAATATGCCACAAAAATCTCCAGAATGGCCCTAAACAAAATGTTCTGAGATTATCACAGTAAAACCCTTGAATGTTGAGCCACTGGGCATTTAAGTTGACAATTTCCTGATTTTGAAAAACAAAGCAAAAGGCATCAAAGCTGTTCTGTCAGGGTGTGTTTTCTTTGTCTCTAACAGTTTCAATGACTGATCTGATAAATTTCATTAGCATCTTTATCCATAAGGAGGGTCACATCACCGGCCTGAAAAACAGAATCCTCTCTAGGCATACAAATAGCCAGGGACTTCTGTCTCTTCATGCAGCTCCAGTTGCTGACTGCCATGTTCCCATCATGTACTGAGGCCTTTCTGTCCCTAGAGGAAGAATAGTCATTGTGTCTTATTTTTCTTCACCAAAAGGGTAGTGACCATATATTTGTTTGTGTAGTGACTATATATCTGTTTGTGTATGCCTTGTGTTACTGAGAAGCAAAGGAATATAGTGTTGATGCATTCATGTGTTGGTAGAAGACCTCAGAACAAGCTGCTTAGCTCTCTTTTAAGAAATCTGGGAAGGGACCTTTTACAAGGACTTGTAGGTGAGAGGATGAGAAGGAATGGATTGCAGCTTGAGGAGGATAGATTTAGAGTAGATCCTGGGAAGACGTTCTATACAGTAAGGGTGGTGCGACACTGGAACAGGGAGGTCCTGGAGATGTTCAAGGCCAGGCTGGACAAGGCTACAAACAACCTGGTCTAGTGGAAGGTGTCCCTGCCCATGGCAGGGGGGGTTGGAACTAAATGATGTTCAAGGTTCCTTCCAACCCAAACCATTTTAAGAATCCATGAAAGGCTTTAAAAATAATTCTTTTGTCTGTATACTTTTTCTCTTAATGTGAAGAGAGTGACTTCTGCTCAGTCTGCTTCCTGCTAACCAACCCTCTGTCCCTCAAGTATGAAGAGGGGCCTTGTGTCTACTGGCATGCTTTCAGCGGTTGAAAACTCTTGTCACCTTTATGGAAGGAGGGTAAACATTGCCTAAAGACTTGAAGAGAATCTAGAGGTGGCTAAGTGTGTGTCTCTGGATGTGTTTAAAACAGTAACTCCAAGTGCAGTACCCCAGAACCGCTGGCATTCTGTGGCATGACCGCTCGTAGCATCACACGGTGGCCGTATAGAAATGCCTGCAAGGTTGTGTCAGGCAGAGGAGGTGCTTCTGGAGCAAGCAAGTAGGTGTGTGATGTTTCAGCAGGATGCAGTTTGTGACAGCTCTTCCCATCTAATAAATATTAAACAAAACATTAGAGAGGCCACCAGTGGTTCTGTGTCATTGATGGTGTGAACAGATGTAAAATGGATTGAAAATTCACAGGCAGCTGCTGTGGTGCTGGTGGAAAGAATGCTCAACACATACAGCTGAAAATTCTCTCCCCTCTGCCTGCTTGCAGCAGGAGAAATGTGTACTTGTGTGCAATGGGATGTCTTGCAGTGAAGTAAGGGCGTTGTGGGTTGTATTTGTTTGTGTATTCTCCATCAGGAGTACATACTGTCATGTGTTGAATTTGGAACTCATCTGGCCAGTTAGGATTGCAGGAGATGTTATTGCCACACTTTTTTTCCATGAAAAGAAAGGCCTTGAAAGGAATGAGTGTCCAAGACCTCCTAGCAGCTGCAGTACCTTCAGGGCTAGAATTCAGCCTCTGGCACTCAGTAGACTCAAACCTCCTTGTGTGACTTGCAGTATTGTGACTGCAACATCTTGCTGCCTTACTGATTACTCCAGGTAATTTGTTGCCTTTCTGCTTGTTTTCTTCTGTGTTCTCAGCTTTCTTTTTAACACTGAGTTCATCAACTGGAGTGGGCAGCTGAAAGAACTAAAATATATATGTTTCATCACTCCTTGCTCATGTTGTCTAGGCATCCTTCCTGCAACATCAGTTTCTTGCCATCACCATTTGCTTCCATGTTATGACTGTAGCAATGATCACTTTTTTGTTCTCAGTTATTTCAGTTCTATCTTAAGGATTTCCAGGGTGCCTTCCACAGTGGTATCTGAGTTCTTGTGAATGCCTTCTGAAGCCATTTTCCTTAAATTGTTCATACATGGCTTGTTAGAGTACTTGTAGCTGTCAGTTTGAATGTCTTAGCTGAATGGAAAGGTGGCTGTCTACCTTTTTAGCTCCTCCACCTAGATAAGCTGGTTTCTTCACCCCAGACCTGAAAGCATTTTGGTATTAAATGAAATGTTTTCCCTGCAGTGAAATGCTTTACAGCTCTTTGGGATGAAGCACCTTACAAAAGAATGATTTAGTATAACAGGAGTAAGTAGCAGTGGCATCATTTCTATGTTTAGTACTTGCATGGACTTTGCCCAGGCAAACAAGGGTCATCTAGGACTGAAGGTGGGAAAAGTCCAAATGATGGTTAGGCCACACTGGTTTTTTTCCTGATACCAGTGTAAAACTCATCTGCCTGTTGACTTCAATGTTTCTTTATGTTGAAATCATCTCACCCTCCTCCATGAAATTCCCCTGGATTTATGCTAGTTAGAGCAGGTTTTGGCCCCTCAAATGAAGCCCAAGACAATTACATCTCCATTAAGGAATTAATTCAGAATTAATGCGGTTATTGTGCAGCGATTAAATCCCAAACTGCTCTTAGAAAAACTGAATTATTGAGGTTTGCCATTTAAGCTGTAGCTTGTGCAGACATAATGAACTGGCCTTTTATATTACACGATAAACCTCATGTTCTTAATAATCACTTGGAATTGACTTCATGTAAATAACTAGTACAGCTGCAGCAGTCCTCTCCTGAGATGGTGCTGCTATCTTGCCAGGATTTTTCTGGTTGCTGCATTCTCTCTTTTAAAATAGAATAGAATAGAATAGAATGGAATAGAATAGAATAGAATGGAATGGAATGGAATGGAATGGAATAGAATAGAATAGAATAGAATAGAATAGAATAGAATAGAATAGAATGGAATAGAATGGAATAGAATGGAATGGAATGGAATAGAATAGAATAGAATAGAATAGAATAGAATAGAATAGAATAGAATAGAATAGAATAGAATAGGTTGGAAGAGACCTTCAAGATCATCACGTCCAACCTATCAACTAATCCAACCCACCTACTCAACTAAACCATGGCACCAAGCACCCCATCAAGTCTCCTCCTGAACACCTCCAATGATGGTGACTCCATCACCTCCCCGGGCAGCCCATTCCAATGGACAATCACTCTCTCTGTATAGAACTTCTTCCTAACATCCAGCCTAAACCTCCCCTGGCACAGCCTGAGGCTGTGTCCTCTTGTTCTGGTGCTGGCTGCCTGGGAGAAGAGACTATCATCTGCCTGTCTACAACCTCCCTTCAGGTAGTTGTAGAGAGCAATAAGGTCACCCCTGAGCCTCCTCTTCTCCAGGCTAAGCAACCCCAGCTGCCCCAGCCTCTCCTCATAGGGCTTGTGTTCCAAACCCCTCACCAACTTCATTGCCCTTCTCTGGACACATTCCAGCAAGTCAACATCCTTCCTAAACTGAGGGGCCCAGAACTGGACACAGGACTCAAGGTGTGGCCTGACCAGTGCAGTGTACAGGGGGAGAATCACCTCCCTACTCCTGCTGGCCGCACTGTTCCTGATACAGGCCAGGATGCTGTTGGCCCTCTCAGCCTCCTGGGCACACTGCAGGCTCATGTTCAGCCTACCATCAACCAGCACCCCCAGGTCCCTCTCTGCCTGGCCGCTCTCCAGCCACTCTGACCCCAGCCTGCAGCACTGCATCGGGTTGCTGTGGCCAATGTGGTTTTGGTGGTGTTTTTTTTTTTTTGAACTGCACAATTACTGCAAAACCAACCTGTGTGGTCTTCCTGCAGTGGAATTACTACCTTGCATAACTTCTAAAGAGCTCTTTATCGATATAACAGGTTGCTTATTGTAGGTTTAAAACGTACCAATTGAAATGGAATGTTGCCGTTATTATTGTTGATGGAGTTTTTCCAACACTGCAAGGAAGGATGTACAAATTACATGGCGGTTAAAGCCCAATAAATATGGTTTAGCAGTAGAGCAGTTTGTATTTAATCCTCTGTATAAAGGCTGGTCCAGTAATCCAGTGAGTGATAGTGCAAAAATCTGTTCATGTGTAGGGTACCATGTTTGCGTTTCTAAAGGTAGTTAAGGGACTTAGGCCCCTATGGCTTTGGGCCATCTAATTCACAGAATCACAGAATCACCAAGGTTGGAAGAGACCTCAAAGATCATCAAGTCCAACCTGTCACCACAGACCTCATGACTAAACGATGGCACCAAGTGCCACGTCCAATCCCCTCTTGAACACCTCCAGGGATGGTGAATCCACCACCTCCCTGGGCAGCACATTCCAATGGCAAATGACTCTCTCTGTGAAGAACTTTCTCCTCACCTCCAGCCTAACCTTGTCCTGGTGCAGCTTGAGACTGTGTCATCTTTTTCTGGTGCTGGTTGCTTGAGAGAAGAGACCAACCCCCACCTGGCTACGACCTCCCTTCAGGTAGTTGTAGACAGCAATAAGGTCTCCCCTGAGCCTCCTCTTCTGCAGGCTAAACACTCCCATCTCCCTCAGCCTCTCCTCACAGGGCTTGTGCTCAAGGCCTCTCCCCAGCCTCATTGCTCTTTTCTGGAGAGGTTCAAGTGTCTCAATGTCCTTCTTAAACTGAGGGGCCCAGAACTGGACACAGTACTCAAAGAGTGGCCTAACCAGTGCATAGTTCAGGGGCACAATGACCTCCCTGCTCCTGCTTGGCCACACTATTCCTTTGGCTAGATTTAACAATGGAGCCATCTTAGAACTACCTCCTGTTTTCCACTATATTTCTTTGTGGTTGAATCTGAGGTGGTTCAGTTTTTCCAGGAGGGATACTGATTAGGGGTTCCCAAGTAATAAGGGATAGAGATTCTCTATTACCTGACTGTATGGATGGAAAGATGGAAGATCTTCTCCCTTCCTGCCCTGTGATACTGTTTTTACCTCTCTGCATGGATTAGCGTTTAAGATCTGATTGTCAGAGAGTAAAATTAGTGGAAGCAGCAGGAAGTTCAGCTCTTTTCAATTGAAAGCCATTAATTTAGGAGCTTCAATATGAATTTGAAAATCTATTTGACAGTCCTATTTTTTGGAAAATTTCATCCCTGTGACTCATATTCAGACATATGAAAATGAACTCTGCAGCCCTGACATGAGAAAGAAATGATTTTGTGGAACTTTCTACTTTGTGGAACTACTTTTGTAGAACATCTTTGGCTCTTCTCTAGCAGGTAGGTAGCACCAGGGCATGAACTAGGCAAAAGCAGCATCACCTCTTCCTAAGTTTTGTTTCCCTTGTTTCATGTTCTGACAGCAGTACCACCACTAGACATAGTCTGTGCTTATGTCACTGGTTTGCTGGTAGTTTTGTTTGTTTCTTTTGGTTTTGGGTTTATTGTATTTTTTTTTTTCCAGAACAGGGTTAATTATTCATTTTCTGTATCCAGTTCTGAGTCTGGACTCTGCAAAGTGTCAGCTCTAAAGGGTGTAGCTCTAAAGGGTTAAATATGAGAAAACTAATCTCACCTTCGAGTCTCTCTGCAAGTATTTTTTTCTACTCAGTTAAATGGCTGCACTGGTTAGGCCACACCTTGAGTCCTGTGTCCAGTTCTGGGCCACTCAGTTTAGGAAGGATGTTGACTTGCTGGAAGGTGTCCAGAGAAGGGAACAAAGTTGGGGAGGGGTTTGGAACACAAGCCCTATGAAGAGAGGCTGAGGGAGCTGGGGTTGCTTAGCCTGGAGAGGGGGACACTCAGGGGTGACCTTATTGCTCTCTACAACTACCTGAAGGGAGGTTGTAGCCAGGAGGGGATTGGTCTTTTCTCCCAGGAAACCAGCACCAGAACAAGAGGACACAGTCTCAGGCTATGCCAGGGGAGGTTTAGGCTGGAGGTTAGGAAGAAGTTCTATACAGAGAGAGTGATTGCCCACTGGAATGGGCTGCCCGGGGAGGTGGTGGAGTCACCGTCATTGGAGATGTTCAGGAGGAGACTTGCTGGGGTGCTTGGTGCCATGGTTTAGTTGTTTAGGTGGGTTGGATTGGTTGATGGGTTGGACGCAATGATCTTGAAGGTCTCTTCCAACCTGGTCTATTCCATTCTATTCTATTCTATTCTATTCTATTCTATTCTATTCTATTCTATTCTATTCTATTCTATTCTATTCTATTCTATTCTATTCTCAAGTGCTTTCTGGAGTTTCACAGGGGCAGTTCTTTGGGTACCTATTTGTCTACAGTGTCACTGTAATGATGATTTCCTTTCCAGATCAACTAACTGCACTGGTAGCCCCTTCATCCAGCTCCTCCTCCATCATCTTCTTCTTCTCTCTTCTCTTATTGGGTGAAAGTTCCTGGAGATGCTGTTCAGCAAGAATTTACAGAACAAGAAACAAATTGTTTCTGGAGAGTGCTATTTACCTTTTTTATTTTCTGCTTTGTTAGCTACGCAGAGGTTTCATTAGCAGGGAACAAATGAATTCCAGGGACAGCAAGCAATATGCACACCAGTTATATATAGAAAAACAAGACAAAACAAACCCACCAAAAGCCCAACAACACTAACAATCTTCAAACATGGAAATAGCCAAACCCCCAGAAAGAATACAACTGAATTATCTGCTCATAAGGAAGGAAAGTGCCTTATGGGTAATAGTAAAAGATGAAATTAGTCTGTTAACCTTGGGGAGCTAGAGATACTGTAACCAAAACCATAGAATAGCGTAGCATAGCATAGACTAGACCAGACTAGACTAGGATAGAATGGAATGGAATGGAATGGAATGGAATGGAATGGAATGGAATGGAATAGAATAGAATAGAATAGAATAGAATAGAATAGAATAGAATAGAACAGAGTAGAGTAGAGTAGAGTAGAGTAGAGTAGAGTAGAGTAGAGTAGAGTAGAGTAGAGTAGAATAGACCAGGTTGGAAGAGACCTTCAAGATCATCGCATCCAGTCTATCATCCAACACCACCTAATCAACTAAACCCTGCGTCACTCTGTTCCCTTGTGTTGTGTTGCTGATCCTTCAGACACCTGAGCACAACTTGAGAGCATGTAAAAAGGGTCATTATCTTTCTTTCAGGATATTTGTTGCCATTTGCCCTGGCAGTTGCTGTGAAGTGGGCACCTCAGCTCCAAAGATGGGGATGAGCACCGAACTGGGCTAGCAGGGCAGAAGAGTACAACGTTGGTAGAATTTGGTCAGATGGAGGGTCTAGAAATAAAATATCAGGTGATGCTACAGTTGGGATTTAGTTGCCTTGCCAAAGCATTTATGGGCTCTCTTGTAGTAAAGCTACCTATTTCTGCTCTTCCTTTCTTGCTCCATGTTCAAAACTCTGTATTTGCGCTGCAGGGCAGGTTTTGAGTTCCACTGCCCTGTGGTAGATGACAGAACTGCACTCTTTGCTGCATGGTGTTCAGGGAAAAAGCCTATCAGTGTGTTATCTTAAACACAGCACCTTGGGAACCAGCTGTCTGCTTTTATACACAAAGGATAATTTCCACCAGTCTTGCTGGGGAAAACCCTCCTTCTTCAAGAGATTCTGGCAAAAGAGCTTTGAATGTGTACTTGGGTTGGAGGAAAAAAAGGGAAAAGAGCTACCTTCAAGCCTGAGGGAATGGAGCTTGTTAGAGCAGATAACTAGGATACTTCTATGAAATGGATCAAGCCCCCTCACCTCAGGGGAGGAAGTGTGGGGTGTTGATAAGATTGTACCACACAGACTACATTTGGTAATTAGCACTATCTCTAATGTAATCGCTCACTAAGAGGTTTAGCTGGGATGTGACTTACCCAGGAGAGGCACTAGAGGAAAGGGGAAGAAAGGACAGGTGAGAAGAGCAAGATGTAATAGTCTTTGCCCTTCTGTAATACTGTCTATCTGTGGATCTCTAAGAGTCTAGCCCACTTTTGACAAGTGTGTAGACATACACAGCATTATCCTCTTTTTTGCATAGGAAAGAGTACAATCAATCATTCCTCTGGTTATAGAGAGGAGAATAGAATAGAATAGAATAGAATAGAATAGAATAGAATAGAATAGAATAGAATAGAATAGAATAGAATGGAATGGAATGGAATGGAATGGAATGGAATGGAATGGAATGGAATGGAATGGAATGGAATGGAATGGAGTGGAATAGAGTAGAATAGAATAGAGTAGAATAGAATAGAATAGAATAGAATAGAATAGAATAGAATAGAATAGAATAGAATAGAATAGAATTAACCAGGTTGGAAGAGACCTTTGAGATCATCGCATCCAACCCATCATCCAACACAACCTAATCAACTAAACCATGGCACCAAGCACCCCATCAAGTCTCCTCCTAAACACCTCCAATGATGGTGACTCCACCACCTCCCTGGGTAGCACATTCCAATGGGCAATCACTCTATGTGTAGAATTTCTTCCTAACCTCCAGCCTAAACCTCCCCTGGTGCAGCTTGAGACTGTGAAGTTAATGACTGTCTAGGCTGCTTGATGTATAAAAAAATTTGCTGGGAATAGAACATGGACCCTGAAAATAAGCACTCTCCTTAGTGTTTGGTGGTACTGAGATATGCCCACGTATGGAAGGTGAGACAACTTGTCTTTGTATTTCAGAGAAAATCTTGTCATAAGAAGATGTGGGGTTTTTTTCTGGGCTTACCAGAAGCAGCGTGTGAATGTCTTTAAAAACTGTAATATGCTAGTTAGTTTTTCTCCTAGGAGTCCCTTTTACATGTGGCCATCTTCCAATCAAGAAGATTCACTGGGCTAGCCTAGTGATTTTCTGATCGACTGTTCTGGTTCTCTTTATAGAGGCAAGCCCTGTGAGATTCAATGCTGCCATCACTCTGTGTGTTTTGTTGCAGAGATGCCACAGTAAGAGTGGCCAGTGATAACACCCTGATCAATTTGGTCTCTAAACTTCACAGAATCGCACACAGAATCACAGAATCACCAAGGTTGGAAGAGACCTCAAAGATCATCAAGTCCAACCTGTCACCACAGACCTCATGTCTAGACCATGGCACCAAGTACCACGTCCAATCCCCTCTTGAACACCTCCATGGATGGTGACTCCACCACCTCCCTGGGCAGCACATTCCAATGACAAATGACTCTCTCAGTGAAGAGCTTTCTCCTCACCTCCAGCCTAAACTTCCCCTGGTGCAACTTGAGACTGTGTCCTCTTGTTCTGGTGCTGGTTGCCTGGGAGAAGAGACCAACCTCTTCCTGGCTAAAAACTACCTTTCAGGTAGTTGTAGAGAGCAATGAGATCTCCCCTGATCCTCTTCTCCAGGCTAAACAACCCCAGCTCCCTCAACCTCTCCTCATAGGGCTTGTGCTCAAAGTCTCTCCCCAGCCTTGTTGCCCTCTCTGGACACGTTCAAGTGTCTCAATGTCCTTCTTAAACTGAAGGGCCCAGAACTGGACACAGGACTCAAAGTGTGGCCTAACCAGTGCTGAGTACAGGGGCACAATGACTTCCCTGCTCCTGCTGGCCACACTATTCTTGATGCAGGCCAGGATGCCTTGGTCTTCTTGGCCCCCTGGGCACACTGCTGGCTCATGTTTAGGCGGCTGTCAATCAGCACCCCCAGGTCCCTCTCTGTTTGGCAGCTCAAGTCCAACCTGTCACCACAGACCTCACGACTAAACCATGGCACCAAGTGCCACGTCCAATCCCCTCTCCCAGACACTTCTAAAAATCTGCCTTAGAATCATAGAACTGTTTTGGTTGGCAAGGCCCTATAAGATCAAGGATTCCAACCACTATCTAACTCTTCCAAGTCTGGTGCCAAACCAAGTCCCTCAGCACCACAACCCTGCATGTTTGAAACTTGTTCAGGGATTGAACTGCCTGCCTGGGGAGCCTGTTCCAGTGTTTGAGAACCCTTTCAGTGAAGAAGTTTCTTCTAAGAGCCAACCCACACTTCCTGTAGTGCAACTTGAGGTCATTTCCTCTCATCCTATCACTTGTTACTGCAGAGAGGAGACTGACCCCCGCCCCACCTTGCTGCAGCCTCCTTCCAGGTAGCTGTAGGGAGCACTTTGTGGGGAAGGCCCCTTACACTAAATTTGAAGGCTGTGTGACTAGACTCTTCAGACATTTGCACATTTTCCCCGTGTGTAGATTTCATCTCCTGCCACAAATTCCCACTGACAGGTGTTATTTTATTTTTCTGACTTTGAAACTGAAATCTGTTCTTCAGCCTAGAGGGAGATCTTCGTGCTGCAATCTTAATTCTTAGCTGCTTGTAAAATTCTTTCATCCAATACCCCTAGCAGTCTTTCTGGGAACACATTTAGGCTCCTCTTATTTAATTCCTGCGGTGACCGTCGGAGTAGTTGATTTCTTCTCTCCCCTTTTCTCTAATTCAGTTTCCCAAAGGCATCACCACCTTCTCCAGACAAATAAATGCCTCGAGGCGAGCAGACGTCACTGTTGTAGTCTCGTTTGCATGGGAAGTTGTCAGGCCTGATCCGACCTGCCCTTCCATCAGGATTATAAAGGTGACGGATAGTCAATTCCAGGGATTCATGATCCATTTTAGCACAGCGCTTCACCTTGCAGCTAAGTAATACGACTGTGATAAAATCAGCCATAATCACTGCATCTTACTCAGCACTGCCTTGGCAGTAAATATTGCCTTCATATATTAAAAAAAACCAAAAAACAACCACCCACCCCAAACCCCAAACACACACACAAACAAATGAAACCACAAAAGCCATCCCAACCCAAACCAAGCAAAATCCCCAAACAATAAAAACCCTCACAAGCCAACAAACAAACCCCAAACTTGAAGGTCTCTTTCAACCTGGTGTATTCTATTGTATAGTATGGTAAAACAAGCAAAAAACCTCTAATGAAAGGAGAAGAGGAAGGAAAAAAAGCTCTGTTGATCATGAGTGGCCAGATTGATATTTCTCTATACAGTAGACTTCATGAATACAATACCATACACCAGGTTGAAGGAGACCTTCAAGATCATCGCGTCCAACCCATCAACCAATCCTAAACAACTAAACCATGGCACCAAGCACCCCATCAAGTCTCCTCCTGAACACCTCCAATGACAGTGATTCCACCACCTCCACAGGCAGCCCATTCCAATGGGCAATCACTCTCTCTGTATAGAACTTCTTCCTAACATCCAGTCTAAACCTGCCCTGGTGCAGCCTGACACTGTGTCTTCTTGTTCTGGTACTGGCTGCCTGGGAGAAGAGACCAACCTCTGCCTGTCTACAACCTCCCTTCAGGTAGTTGTAGAGAGCAATAAGGTCTCCCCTGAGCCTCCTCTTCTCCAGGCTAAGCAACCCCAGCTCCCTCAGTCTCTCCTCACAGGGCTTGTGTTCCAAACCCCTCACCAGGGAGCAGTGGAGAAGCAGGGCTTCTTGCTTTCCTCTAGGTTCAGTCTTGGAAACCCTGAAGGAAACACCTCCCTTCATGAGAGACATGACTGTCTTGTCCCCAAAACAGTCTAAGACTGAAATGGAAGCCCATCTAGCTTCTGAATTTATTTTTACTCCCTTGATTCATGATTGCCCTTTGCAGCTGTTTGTCTCCTGTTGTCCCAGCATCACTGAACTTTGGAGCAAGATTTATCTATCATGGCTCATTTACACTATATAACCACGGTGTGCCTCAGAGAATCACTATTAGATATTAAATCCCAAACCTTCATCTTTTGCACTGTGTTCCAAATTACCACTGCAGTTTTTTCAGTGGCTATAAAAAATACAGCATGTTTGAAGTGTGACAAATGAAAGCTCACCTTGCTGTTATGCTGTCCTGGTCTGATATCAAAAAGCCATCATCACTGGAGCATATGTGAAGCATTTCTAACATTGCAACAGGCATGTGAGCACCTCATGTCTAGTCAGTTGATGTTTCACATGGCTTAGCTTACTCTGTGGTAAGATATGATGCTGGTTAGAAGCATTGGCTTCAAGTGCTTGTGTATGTCCCTAATGAGAATCCAAAATACAGAAGGATTTTGGGGCCTGTCCCCAATGAAAGGATTGGTGGAAACTCATCTGCAGGGATAAAAATTTGCAGAGTAGAGATGAACCTGCTGTTACCCTATGGTTTTCTGTAGAACTGAGGAGCAGTTGATGGGTAAAAGTGAGTATTGTCCTTCTGTAGTTTTGTTAGACTTTCTTCTATATAAGTGTGTCTAAGTGTCCAGCTCTACCGAGTTCTGCTCTGTTTCTTCTTTTCCCCTGAATTTATGGCAGTCCTTGTCTTGCTTATTTCACTTTAGGAAACAGAAAATGTGACAAAGGGACAAGAAAAAGGGAAACATTGTCCTAACTTTAATTTGGAAAGGGCAAAAGGTGCAACATCACAGAGGAGTTGGAGTTTCTATTATCTGAGGGAACAGCCTGTGCACTGAACTCCAGGGCTGCCTTTCTGGCTCTCTCCTGACAAAGCATGTAACATGGCACTATTTTGGATTTGCTTAGTTAGTTTTCTTCGTGGAACTCCCTGTGCTGAACTTCTGCTGAACTGCATTGATCATCAGTGTTCATTCTATCTGCTCTGGAAATTAAAAGAGAGAGAAAGGAGGAGAAGCCTAGTCTGAAGTAAGGTTGTCTTCAATAAGAATTTAATTTAGATATTGTACAGTTACACTGGGTTGGTCAAATCACAAACCATTATGAGAAAGAAAGGAATTACTCAGCTTTCCTCTTCTGTAACCTCTGGATAAACCCAAAGTGCCTGTTCAATAGCTGTGTTTCCACTCTTCTGTGCTTCTAAGGACAAAATAGGCCAGTACCTCTACTTGAAGATTCTGCTGAATGCTTGTATTCACTATGAAGTGTCTGCCCTGACAGTAAGCATAAAATAGATTTTGTAATGCATGTCATGCTGTCTGCTGGGCAGGCTCCTCTGCCTTGTTCCTCCTGGTTTGTGCTGTGGGGAAAGTACCTTCAGCAGCTGGCTGAGGAATTGTTTTCCTTAGAGGAAACTTAAGTAGCTTAAAGTCATCCACAGATGTGGCTTAGATACTGTGAGCTTCTAGCCCTTCAAAGGCCAGCTGCCCACCAAATTTTCTCTCTTGGATGGCATTTGTGAGTACTGTGCTGCCGTGGGGATGGTGCCAAAGGTTCTGAGGTACCACATTCACTGATGGTGCCAGGGATCTTTCCCAGACAGCACCTGTAAACTGGATGCACCTTGTCCTTTCTTGCTTGTGTTTCAAGTATGTCAACTTTCTAGGCTATTTCTAATCCCTGCTGCCTCAACGATGTGCTTAAAACGCAGTCACCTAGTGGAAATCACTGGGATGACACCGATATCCTAAAGGAGCAAGGCTTTTTTTTTGCCTTCATTTCAGAAAACACGAACGTGCCTTTGTCTAGCCTCAGAAATTCATGGGAAGTGTTTTGCCAGCAGTCTTAGCAAGTTACTGTAACAAGGCTTCTCGGGGGATTTTTGTAGCCATTTTTTATTATTAGGTGAGCATTAACAATGCAAAGCTCTGCAAATCACATGGAAAGACACAGTGTGCAATTACAGAAGCAGAACTGTACCGCTGAAGTGTGATTGCTGAAGTCAGAACATATGAATATAAAGATCTGAGCTGCAGGTTATTATTATTTTTTTCCCAGAGTTGTTATTTTGCTGCCTTCTCACCAATCTTCAACTTTCCCTGGCATGAAAATAAAGCCACAGTCGAGGAGGCTTCCTTTGCTGTGGGAACGCAGTTAACCACCTGAGCAGCCATGGCTCACGCAGTATAGTGGCTGTATTTCTTAATAGTCACCTAGAGCCAGATGTACTGGAGGCAGGTAAGCCATGAAATAGAAGCTAGAGGTAGGGATAGAGGTATATTGCACAGTTGTGTTACATTTCCCACACTGAATATGTTCAGAACACTCCAGTAGGTAAAAATTTCTGCATGATGAGGTGTCTATTCTGTGACTGACATTACAGGTTCACAAGGTAGGATTTTCCCCTGAGTGCTCCAGTTTAGGTGCCTGCCATGAAGTATGACATGGGTTTAAACGGGTGCACTTTGAGTTGTCATCTGGTGTGGAAAAGTAAAGTGTATTGGAGCCTACAGAGTTTGTGGTGCTTGGTTATGTTTTGAAGAGACTGCTTAACCCTGGTTTTCAGATTGTTTGATTACCCAAGCAGCTGTTCATAGAATCATAAGGCTGGAAAAGACCTCAGAGATCATCAAGTCCAAACTGTCACCCAGCACCTTGTGACTACTAAACCATGGCACCAAGTGCCACCTCCAATCCTCTTTTGAACGCCTCCAGGGACAGTGACTCCACCACCTCCCTGGGAAGCACATTCCAATGGCCAACAACTCTTTCTGTGAAGAACTTTCTCCTCACCTCAAGCCTAAACTTCCCCTGGTGCAGCTTGAGACTGTGTGCTCTTGTTCTGGTGCTGGTTGCCTGGGGGAAGAGACCAACCCCCACCTGGCTACAACCTCCCTTCAGTTAGTTGTAGAGGGCAATAAGGTCTCCCCTGAGCCTCCTCTTCACCAGGCTAAACAACCCCAGCTCCCTCAGCCCCTCCTCATAGGGCTTGTGCTCAAGGCCTCTCCCCAGCCTCATTGTCCTTCTCTGGACGCATTCAAGTCTCAATGTCCTTCTTAAATTGAGGGGCTGAAAGCTGGACACATGCAGTCCATTCTGTTGGAGGGGGACAGGAAAGCTTTGGGGGTTTTGAGGATTTTCCATTTGTTTCCCTGGGGAACTGATGGCTTCCCATTTGGTTCAGTGTAGTTTAAGCCAAAACTAGCTCAGTGTCCTTGCAGATCCTCCCTTCTCACTCTTGGAAAAAGCAGATCTTCAGGTGGGCTAGAGAGTCAGAGTGACAACAACATAATGCTCTCTGCAGACGTGTCCCTGGGTCTTCTGGGATGCAGTAGTTTTCCGAGTTTTCCACTCATCAAAGGATGTCTGGGGCAACAAGAATATGCATTTCAAATGCTGAGTGGAAGTGGGAAAAGAATCCCTTGGGGCTTATTTTACACAGGGAAATGAACTGGTAGAACTATAGTGGAATAATTATAATTGTACCACTGTGGCATAGCCATAAAATGAGATAGATGCCTCTGATACAATTACATTTATTCTCAGATACACTGTTCACATAGAGAGTTGCTCTGCTAGTGCTAAAGCAGATTTTTATTGTTGTTGTTGTTGTTGTTATTTATTAACCACCATTTAATTTAGCACCCTTTTTTTTTTTTGTTTTGCTTTCCCCCTACAGATTTCAAAGTACTTGAAAATTAAATCTGTAGCATCATTCCTGTTTGAAGTACCACTGTGGTCCTTCAGGCCACTTTATACAAACTCTGAGAAAAATCTTCAGACCTCCTTTATTCATCATAAAAATGAAAAGAAAATATAGGCACATATCCAAGTATTTTTGCTTTGCAGATTACCTTAAATATACATAGCTCAGAGCCAAAAAAGATAGGTTCTATTCCCAGCTCTGCCACTGACTCCCTGCATGTGACCTTGGCCAAGTTATTTCACTTTTACAAATGAGAATAATAGTGCTGACCTTGCAGAGGTATTATGAGGCTTTATTTCTAAAGCTTGCAAAGCCTTTTGAGATCTTAAAGTGGAAGGAGATAGCAAAGTTTAAAGTACAACTATTATTAAACACATTTATCATATGGGCTGGGTACAAATGCTTCAGCCATCTGATCTTGGTCTTTTTTCACTTTTAAACTTCAGAGCCTAATTGAGATTTAGGTACTGTAAGTTTCACTGATTGTTTCATTTCCAGTGTATGGATGATACTGTTCCTTCTCCTTTCCCTCCCACAACCCTGTAAAACAAATCTATAGCCGGACTCTATCCATCCATTCCACTTCCCTTGTGGCCTCTCACTACTAGATGGAAACTGATGTGGCAGAGCTGACAAGATTTAGCATTGTTAGGTCACTGATCTTTGCACTGAGGATTTTAATTAGACTTATCTTCTTGAGCCCTCAGTGGCCTAAACTGTTGCTGGATCTCTGCTTGAGAGAAGAGCAATGCATATGATACCTTCCCTTAATTGCTAAAGAAAAATCATCCCTTTTGTTGTGGTTTCTCAATATCATGATGTGATTCCATCGTGGCCCCTCATTAGCATCTGTAGCTTTTGACTGTTGGTTTCTATCTTGACTATGATGTGGTTTGGATGCCTTCCCTGCATCCTCCAAAGCAAATACCATACTGTGGGGTTTTTTACTGTCCAGAGTGTTGTTTCAAGTGTCAAACACATCTTATGCATGAGGAGATATGGGGCGGGGGGAAGAAGCTATGTATCTTTTCCTGCAGTCATGTATTTTACATGTCTCCAAAGCAAAGTAATATTTAAGTGGGCAGTACCTGATAACCCTGAAACACACCCCCCCTGCATAGGCCCATTAGTCTACAAAAGCAAATGAAATGCAAGTCAGAAGGTGAGTGTTTGACAGAAAATATGTTCACTATGGTCTCTACTCCCAGGCAGTCAGCACCAGAACAAGAGGACACAGTATCAAACTGCATCAGGGGAAGTTTAGGCTGGAGGTGAGGAGAAAGTTCTTCACAGAGTTATTGGTCATTGGAATGTGCTGCCCAGGGAGGTGGTGGAGTCACCATCCCTGGAGGTGTCCAAAAAGGGATTGGACATAGCACTTGGTGCCATGGTTTAGTAGTCATGAGGTGTTGGGTGACAGGTTGGACTTGATGATCTCTGAGGTCTTTTCCAACGTTGTTGATTCTATGATTCTATGCTGGAATCCACGCTGTCATTGGAAAATTTGGAGGGATCTGTAGACAGAAAAAAAAAAAGTTGAAAATTGATACTTCACAAAGTCCCAAGGTTCTTTCCATAGCTGATGGTGGTCCAGTCTGAAACAAGGGTCTGAATAAGGTGCTAAGCCAAATTCTTTGCAACTTTCTGAGTGTATTCTTTACAATGCCTCGTAGACGATGCATGAATTGCAGTGCCTTGGTCGGATGTATGGCAGGTGATAGCATTAACTCTTTTTTCTTTGTAGTTTCAGTTAAGGTGTGAACCAGCTCAGTTGTATGGTGGCCTCCAGTTTCTGTGTCCCCACAACAAATGCTTCAGTAGGCATCTCTAGCTGGTGGACATCACGCTCTCTCTCGATGTAAAGCTCTGCTCTCTGTGCTGACTAAATTGTCTGGTAGAGACAATTCTCTCCCTTTTCTTACTCCAGAATCAATAGCGCTTGTGGAGTTTTGCTTGAGTCTCTTCATGCTGGTACATTTCCTAGTCAAAGTCCAGTTCTTAGTTTCATAGTTTCATAGTTTAGTTTCATAGTTTCAGTTAGGGTTGGAAGGGACCACAAGGATCATCTAGTTCCAAACCCCCTGCCATGGGCAGGGACACTCTACACTAGATCAGGCTGGCCACAGCCTCATCCAGCCTGGCCTTAAACACCTCCAGGGATGGGGCCTCAACCACCTCCCTGGACAACCCATTCCAGGGCCTCACCACCCTCACGGTGAAGAACTTCCTCCTCACATCTAGCCTGAATCTCCCCACCTCCAGCTTCATTCCATTCCCTCTACTCCTATCACTCCCTGATAGCCTGAAAAGTCCCTCCCCAGCCTTCTTGTAGGCCCCCTTCAGATACTGGAAGGCCACAATGAGGTCACCTCGGAGCCTTCTCTTCTCCAGACTGAACAGCCCCAACTCCTTCAGTCTGTCTTCCTCTGCTCAAACAAAGAGAAAAGTGATTATTAAAAGTTGAAGGCCTCAGATTTTGGCTTGCTGCTTGCTCTGCTCTATCACGGAAGACGCTAACTTTATTTCATAGATTCACGGAATTGTTGAAGGACAAGGGGAAAAGTAGGGGATGATTGTTGGCATTATGATGTTGAGTAAGGCTTATAACAGCAATAATCCTCCATGAAAACAGTTGTTATCATAGTTAATGCCCGCTTTGTCAGTGTGTTAACCTTCCTTGGCTTTGCCTCGGGCCATTAAATGACCAACCATTCGTTAAACACCTGGGAGCCACCGGTTTCAGGGGGAATATTACCAAGTTCATTTGCCAAGTGAAGCACTTGAAATAGCATGTATGTATCACTTGCTGCTTATGCATGTGTACCTATTCCAGCCCTCACATGCATGAACCTGACCACAGACACTGTTCTGTGTGATCTCTCCTGTGCCCTCATTTCAGCTCTGGCATGCATTGATTCATGTCCTTCCGTATTAATCTTGAATCCAGATAACACAGATGGCCTTCTAAAAGGAAGAAGGACAATCTACATCTATGAGTTGGTCTGAGAAATTGGGAGAGACATGCCCCTAGTTTTACCCCATCTTACTTCATTTTCAGCTCTTCACTTTTCCTTTGTTATTTTCAAGAGCAGTTGCATTTTCACCTAACTTTCGGCAGGACATTCAGCTGCAGTCTGAACAATCCCCACTGAGCTGCATTAGTAGTGTCATTCCTTCTAGTTTAATGTGCTCTTTCCCCCAGATATTGGCACCCTTCTGATGTTTTTTTGCCACATGATGCTAACTTTCCATGGTATCTTTCATGACAACTGAACATTAGTCTTCTACTTTTGAGCCGACAATTACTTTTACTGCCTCTTTTATTGTTTCTCGCTATTCCTTTGATTTTCCCAAGCAGCTGAAGTTAAACCACTCACTTCCCAAAATGAATAAAGGAATTGTGTTAGAGACCTAAATACTTTTTCACCATTGAAGAATTTGTGCTGTCATGTTACACTGGGAGCTATTGCCTCCCTCCCCCCTACATTCCTGCAGGCCAGGCATATCTGGACTGGTTTTCTCCAGGCTGAGGATGGGCATTGTGGACCCTACAATGGCCTCCTTTGCTTTTCCATTTGTCCCTGGAAAATATTATGTAAAAACATTGATCTTTTTACCCTACAGTCACTATATGTTGTGTGTGTAGGTCAGTTTTCTCTCATATCAATTTCAGGGAGATTTACTGGCTTGTATAAAAATGGCCATTGAGTGTTTTCCTGCTGATAACCTCTACTTACATGTTAGTCTTAAAAGGTTCCTCAGGGCAGGGATCATATCTCTCTGAGGATCTGGAAAGCAGCTAGAACATAGCAGTGCTGCTTCATATAAAGAGGAAGAGAGGAGGAAAAAAATAATCTGTCATATCATTAGGGTTGCAAAGGTTACAATGAAAGCTCCTGCTGTTGAATATTGAAATCTATTTGAAAATATAATGCCAGACAGCACACTATGGCAGGAGCAGCAAGAGGGCACACCATAGTCCCTGGCATCCCTTTGCTTGAAAAGCAAATGGTACCTTGTGCTTCAGATATGCAAATGCAGGTGCTCTTTATACTTCCTCAGCACTTCAGGAATTAAAATAGAGAAAAAAGATTTTCCTTCAGTGCCAGCCACTCTTAATTGCACCTCTCTGTCTCAGTATGAATTTTGTTACATTTTAAGGGCTCCCCTGCTTTCCTCCCTGTCTTTCTGGAATGGTAAAGTGCTCTCACTTGCTGCTTGGACACTCCCAAGTGCTGCTCGCTGCAGGTGTCAGTCTGACAGTTTATGAGAGCACTTCATAATCCCATAAAGAGAGAGGAGAGCACTTCGAGATGCACAGCCAGAGATGCTGCTTAGCTTCGTGTGCTCTTCACATGCAAATTAGGAAGGCTGCTTTCACTACACAGGCCCTTCAAGACACACAGAAGTGCAAACATTTTCAGACAGAGTCTGTATCTGGTAAGCAAACATCTTTAACTTTCCACAAATGTGTCTCCTTTGTCCTCCTATCAAATAAAAGAAGCAAGGAAACTAAGTAACTAAATAAATAGTAATTAGGAATAGATAAATTGACAAAGCTAAATAAACTAAATAGCTAAATAGGAAGATTTCCTTCTTGTCCTTCTGTTAGGTTCCAGCCACAGCAGGAAAGATCCAGAAGAGCAGCACATGCACAAGCAGGAGTTCAGGCCGCTGATGGGTTGGGCATCCAAGGAACGAAGATAGAACAAGCTTTGAGATCATGTGGGTTTAAAACACAGTAAGCCCACAGCCATTAGTACACACTTGGTTCATGCTGGTCAGAGCTCTTTTAAAATTAGAAAGATTTTTTTTTTCCTTTAACAAAACAGCCAGAGGACAACTCAAAACAATCTAGGGGTGTGGTTCTCAGCTTTAGCAACTAGTGATTTAGATGTGTAAGACTTCTTTGTCAGACCATTTGTGCAGGGACTGCTCTTAGTTAGGACACTTCATTAAAGGACAAATAGCAAGGCTATGAAACCTTCAAATTGCAATTCATTCTTGCCTCTTTGATGCAATTAATTGACTTCTAATATAATTATTCATTACCTAATATAACCAAACATTATTTACCTACAGATCTGTAATAGAAAATGTTTTTATGTCAAGTGAGGTCATATCACTCAGTTGTTTCTGACCTACCCAACACTACTCTGGTCTGGAGAACCTTTTACTAGCATGGCTTATGTGACCTCCCCTGTCAGTTAAATCAAAGTGAGAGCACATTTTTAAACACTGTCCTGCCTGTCTCTGGGTTTATAAAACACTACTGCTAGAATTTTGGGCAATGTAATGAGCTGCTTGCTCGCTGGCCACTCACACAGCATTCTGGAAGGCATTTTCCATTTAGGTTATGCATGGAACAAGAGCATGTCCTTGCTTCAGGAAGCAGCAGAGTTAGACCAATGCTATAGTAGTAAAAGATGGGAACATGTGCTTGTGTTTTACAATACTGGGATGTGGCAAGTTCTAGGAACTCTTTGAGCTGCTGTGGGTGATGTTGTTTATCATAGAATCCAATAAGGTTGGAAGAGACTTCAAAATCATCGAGTCCAACCTGTCACCCAAGACCTCAGGACTACTAAATCATGGCACAAAGTGCCACATCCATCCCCTCTTGAACACCTCCAGGGATGGTGACTCCACAACCTCCCTGGAAGCACATTCCAACGGCTAACAACTCCCTCTGTTAAGAACTTTCTCCTCACCTCAAGCCTAAACTTTCCTTGGTACAGCTTGAGACTCTGTCCTCTTGTTCTGCCACTGGTTGCCTGGGAGAAGAGACCAACCCCCTCCTGGCTACAACCTCCCTTCAGGTAGTTGTAGAGAGCAATAAGGTCTCCCCCAAGCCTCCTCTTCGCAGCTCCCTCAGCCTCTCCTCATAGGGCTTGTGCTCAAGACCTCTTCCCAGCCTCATTGCCCTTCTCTGGACACGTTCAAGAGTCTCAATGTCCTTCTTAAATTGAGGGGCTCAGAACTGGACACCAGACTCAAGCTGTGGCCTAAGCAGTGCTGATTTCTTACAGTTCTGGTGGTATTAGGGATTTGTGATATGAATATGATGTCTTTTTACTTCTGTGTCACAGATTCAAGTGCACCCTAGGAAGCAAAAGCTGATCGCTTCTTCATAGTGGTGCCTCAGAAGTATATATAGGCTTTGCACCCATTCCTCATTCTTGGATCAAGGAATACCAAGCCAAACAGAAATATTTCCACTTATTTTGTTGATTTCTGTGAGCTTTGGGTAACCTCATGGCTATCTGTGTAAACTACATACCCAAAAGGCCAGCAGGAGCGGGGAGGTCATTCTGCCCCTGTACACTGCACTGGTTAGGCCACACCTCGAGTACTGCATCCAGTTCTGGGTCCCTCAGTTGAGGAAGGATGTTGACTTGCTGGAGCATGTCCAGAGAAGGGCAACGAAGTTGGTGAGGGGTTTGGAACACAAGCCCTATGAGGAGAGGCTGAGGGAGTTGGGGTTGCTTAGCCTGGAGAAGAGGAGGCTCAGGGCAGACCTTATTGCTCTCTACAACTACCTGAAGGGAGGTTGTAGACAGGCAGAGGTTGGTCTCTTCTCCCAGGAAGCCAGTACCAGAACAAGAAGACACAGTCTCAGGCTACACCAGGGCAGGTTTAGGCTGGATGTTAGGAAGAAGTTCTATACAGAGAGAGTGATTGCCCATTGGAATGGGCTGCCCGTGGAGGTGGTGGAGTCACCATCACTGGAGGTGTTCAGGAGGAGACTTGCTGGAGTGCTTGGTGCCATGGTTTAGTTGTTTAGGTGGGTTGGATTGGTTGATAGGTTGGACGCAATGATCTTGAAGGTCTCTTTCAACCTGGTGTATTGTTTTGTAAAACCTGTAACTCTGGAAGAGAGCCCTAATAGAAGAGCCAAGCCTGAGATCTAATCTCTCACCTGGACACAATCCCTCTGTATAAGCACTGGACATGGCTGTGGAAGAGGGTGTAGAAATGTAGTCTTGTTCCTTGCCCTGTGATTAATGGAGAATTGCCTGGGAATGGTAACACAGCACATTAAAATCAAAACCTTTCTTGCCCCTTGAATCAAACCACCACCACCGAAAATAGCCTTTATTATAAATATCCATGTAAGTAGTGCCTATCTACAGTCACACAGTTAGTTTGTTGCACCAGCCTGTGCATAATGTCCCTGTGTGTCATTCCTCTCCCTGCTGATTCTTAGCACCTTTTTTTCAAGGTTCTCAAAGTCACTGTAAGCGGTAATGAATTAAGCTGCACAGTACCCCTGCTATTTAGGTAAATGCCATTTCTGTTTCCACAGATGGGGGGGAAATGAGGCACAAAGAGGTTAAGTGCTTCACCTAAGGTCATGCTCTAATGCATCAGTGTCCTTTTTCTTCACGGTGAGGGCTCAGCCCCTCCTGCTGGAAAAGCGCCTCAGAACTGTTCTCTGCTTCTGACCATATTTGATGAATCCCATTCGTACAGACAAAAACTGGGAGCTGGAATTGCACTCCTGTCCTTCAGCCAGCTAAAGCAGACTTCTGAAACTTGAATTAAAGGACATCTTTATTAGCTGTCTCTAGTGGTAATAGTTAATTAGCTACTTGTTAATTCCTCTCTGTGGGTGTATCCAGTATAGGACAACATAACCACCTCTGTAATGAAGCACAGGTTAGAACTGGCTTGCAGCTGCTCACTCTGTGACAGAGAAAAGGCCTTTTGGTGGCTTGAAGCTTCCTGCTCCCTGTTTTTGGATGTTGTAGGGAGACCCAGCAGCATTCCTGAACACAGTAACACTTTGTTTCTGTATTGATTTAACTTCTATACACACTGACATCTTCACAAATTTTGTCATTCCCCTCCTTTCTCTTAGCTCCCTAGTCATTACCATCTTGCTGATGAGGGCAAATGGCTAAAATGACAGAAATGTCATTCTGTTTGCAAACGAGATGAAAGAAAACTTGAAACTCAAATGCACTTTCAACCATCAAGTGGAGAAAACTGTCATCAGATCAAGACTTGATGGTAAAATGTTTCTCTTCTGTTCTTATTTTATACACAGGCAGAAGCAGGGAATTATGAAGACTAGAGAAAGCAAGTTTCAGGGTCCAACACCCACCATTCCCAAGGGGTTGGCAGTCTTTCTTTCTTTCTTTCTTTCTTTCTTTTTTCTTTCTTTCTTCTTTCTTTCTTTCTTTCTTTCTTTCTTCTTTCTTTCTTCTTTCTTTCTTTCTTTCTTTCTTCTTTCTTTCTTTCTTCCTCCTTCCTTCCTTCCTTCCTTCCTTCTTCCTTCCTCCTTCCTTCTTCCTTTCTTTCTTTCTTTCTTTCTTTCTTTCTTTCTTTCTTTCTTCTTTCTTTCTTCTTTCTTTCTTTCTTTCTTTCTTGCTTTCTTCTTTCTTTCTTTCTTTTTCTTTCTTTTCTTTCTTTCTTTCTTTCTTCCTTTTCTTTCTTTCTTTCTCTCTCTCTCTTTCTCTTTCTTTCTTTGCTTCTTTCTCTTCTTTCTTTCTCTCTTTCTCTCTTCTTCTCTCTCTCTTCTTTTCTTTTTTTTTTTTTTCTTTCTTCTTTTTTTTTTCTTTTCTTTCTTTCTTTTTTTTCTTTCTTTCATTCTTTCTTTCTTTCTTTCTTTCACTCTTTCACTCTTTCTCTCACTCTTTCTTTCTTTCTTTCTTTCACTCTTTCACTCTTTCTCTCACTCTTTCTTTCTCTTTCTTTCTTTCTTTCTTTTTTTTTTTTTTCTTTCTTTCTCTCTTTCTTTCTCTCTTCTTTCTTTCTTTTCTTTCTTTCTTTCTTCTTTCTTTTTCTTTCCTTCTTTGCTTCTTTCTTTCTTTCTTTCTTTTTCTTTCTTTCTTTCTTTCTCTCTTTCTCTCTCTTTCTTTCTTTCTCTCTCTCTCTCTTTCTCTTTCCTTCTTTGCTTCTTTCTCTCTTTCTTTCTTTCTCTCTTTCTCTCTTTCTTTCTCTCTCTCTTTCTTTTTCTTTTTATTTTTTTTCTTTCTTTTTTTTTTTTTCTTTCTTTCTTTTCTTTTTTTCTTTTCTTTCATTCTTTCTTTCTTTCTTTCTTTCACTCTTTCACTCTTTCTCTCACTCTTTCTTTCTTTCTTTCACTCTTTCACTCTTTCTCTCACTCTTTCTTTCTCTTTCTTTCTTTCTTTTCTTTTTTTCTTTTCTTTCTTTCTCTCTTTCTTTCTCTCTTTCTTTCTTTCTCTCTTTCTTTCTCTCTTTCTTTCTCTTTCTCTTACTCTCTTTCTTTCTTTCTCTTTCTCTCATTCTTTCTCTCTCTCTTTCTCTTTTCATAAGAGTATCTGGGATGTGTGAGTGATCATACAGTCTTCCATTCCCAAGCGGCTTCAAGTTGGTTCTTATGCTCATGATCAGAGACTCTGTATGAAAGCACAGAGCTTCTTAATGCGACAGCTCTAAGGGACAAGTCTGAGCTGATGAGACAAAGTTTGCCAGCCAGGTATCTTGTATAGAGTCACAGAATTAACCAGGTTGAAAAAGACCTTCAAGATCAAGTCTAACTTATCACCCAACACCATCTAATCAACTAAACCATGGCACCAAGTGCCTCATCCAGTCTCTTTTTAAACACTTGTGGTGATGGTGACTCCACCCCCCCCCCCGGGCAGCCCACTCCAAAGGCCAATCTCTTTCTGTGAAGAATTCCTTCCTAACAACCAGCCTAAACTGCAACATTGTTTTAGAATCATAGAACCATAGAATTCTTAGTGTTGGAAGGGACCTCAAGGATCATCCAGTTCCAACCCCCCTGTCATGGGCAGGCACACATCACGCTGGATCAGGTTGCCCAGAGCCACATACATCCTGGTATCAAAAACCTCCAGGAACGAGGCTTAAAATACCTGCCTGGGCAAACTGTTCCGTGGTGAAGAATGTCTTCCTGATATCTAATCTGAATCTACCCATTTCAATTTTTTTTCCCATTCCCCCTAGTCCTGTCATACCTGACACTCTAAAAGTCCCTCACCTGCCCCTTTTTTCCCTCAAATGCCAGAGCACCTGTGCTCTATTGGAATCTCCTCCCACCCCAGGTGTTGCCAATTGGCCCTCTCCTCCCACTCCCCTTTATAATCCCCTTGAGGAAAGGCAGAGGCCCTAAGCTGAGCCCATCTGGGCTGAGGATCCTCCTCTCATCTCTGGTGAGTACCCTTGGTGCACACTGGGTGATGGTGGTGGTGACAACAAAGGCCGGGGGGCCTGGTGGCCCCCCGGTTAGGTAGGAAGAGAATTGATGACTCCTCTAATATCTGTCCTCCATCACTTGCTATATCCTTCAATCTGTCTGGGTCAGGAACTGCTTTATAAGGCTCCACATGGTCCTTAGGTCTATGCCTAGAGATGCAAGTGAGGTGAAGCTGCAGTTCTGTGGGTTGGGTAGAAGGGAAAAAATTCTTATGCTTTTCCTCATGTCTCTGAATTTTTGAGGTAAGAATAACCTATCTCTAGGTATGATTGGACTACACAGGGACACATTGACATTCTACACTTCTTATGAATATGCAAGGCATGATATCTTCTCTACTACTATATCAGCTTGCCAGATAGGGTGATATGCTTGTGAGACCCTCTGCAAGAGGCTGAAATGGATTTTCAAGTCAATTTCCTTGTATGTATCCCTCTCTTCCCCCCCCACCCCTTTTCCCCCAAGGAAGGTTGATATAGATTTACTCTTTCCCTGCCTGATGGAATCATGTAAGTGCCATCTTATGCATACTAGGTATTATCTTCTAGAGTTATAGATTAAATCTTTCTGCAATCTATCCACTCATATTCCTATTGATGTTGTCCTACTTGCCTAAAACAAGCATGCTGGACATATTTATATGTTATTAGGTTAATTAGTTATTATGTGGGAGATTTCTATATTAAATATTTCATAGAATCAAGACCCTCATCAACATTTGAGGCTGGATGCAACTCTCTGGAAGTGGACCATTTGTTCCTCACATAAGCAGAACAAAGAGAAAGGAAGGAAAGGATGATGTTCATCCTCTTGCTCTGCCTGTCAGAATGTCTTATTCTGTTTCACACCCACTCACATATGTGCAACTGGTGTGCACATATGAACATTTATTATTAATCTGCTTCTGACATTGCTGCTTCTGAAATTTCCTGGCTTTTGATTAGCTCTTTTCCCTTGAAGTATCTGTTTGTCTAAAACTGTCCTTCCAAATTCATCTAGAAAAGAGAGTTCTGGAATAACATTTAGAGGCCAGAAGCAGGGCACAAGTGTTTCTCCAGCAGAGCTTGGTTTTGCAGAGTTGAGAGGAATCACTCTGTGCTGCCCCAGCTCTGGTGTTCTTACCCTTTCATATGTGCCTCCTTCTGTGAAGGCCAATTGGAGATGTGGGAACAGAAGTCACATGCCCTTTTTGAATCTCCAGGTCACATATCATCAATTACTTCTTGACAAGGTCAAGGAAGAATTCTGAGAAGAGTCAAACTCCATAATTAAACACCGTCCCCCAGGTAGCTGATGTGTACTGAAGGACTATTGCAAAAAAACAAGGTTTCTCTTTTAGTCCTCCAAGCAGTGGTTCTGTGATGCCAGTGAAGTAGCTTCCTTGTGAATCCCCTGGATTCTCAAAATAGAAGAGGAGGAGAAATAGAAGTAAGCCTTTGCATTCCTTACATCTGAGTGTGTAAAGTTGACCCTTGTGCTTTACATAATATAGAATCATAGAATCAATAAGGTTGGAAAAGACCTCAAAGATAATCAGGTCCAACCTGTCACCCAAGACCTCATGACTACTAAACCATGGCACCAAGTGCCACATCAAATCCCCACTTGAACATCTCCAGGGATGGTGATTCCACCACCTCCCTGGGCAGCACATTCCAACGGCTAACAACTTTCTCCTCACCTAGAGCCTAAACTTCCCCTGGCACAGCTTGAGATTGTGTGCTCTTGTTCTGGTGCTGGTTGCTAGAGAGACCAACCCCCACCTGGCTACAACCTCCCTTCAGGTAGTTGTAGAGAGCAACAAGGTCTCCCCTGAGCCTCCTCTTCTCCAGGTTAAGCAACCCCAGCTCCCTTAGCCTCTCCTCGTAGGGCTGTGCTCGAAGCCTCTCCCCAGCCTCATTGCCCTTCTCTGGACACATTCAAGAGTCTCAACGCCCTTCTTAAATTGAGGGGCCCAGAACTGGACACAGGACTCAAGACCATTGTAATGCAGGCAGCAATGCTGTGACAGTGTTTGTGAGACGTGCCCCTGCCCTCTGAGAAGGCCTTTGTCCTGGGAGCTCAGCACGAATCGGTGTCCTCAACTTTCAGGTGAAGTGCAAGGTTAGAGCTACAAGGATGAAGCCGATTCCTGTCTTCTAAAATGGTTTCTGCTTTACATTCTTTAAGTGCCACTACCTTAGAAGTGGCTGGAGAAATCAAAACCAGTTTCTCCAAATGTATATGCACTCTCTCACCAAGATTTTCCTGAAGCCATGTGCTGAGAACCAAGTCCTTTACAAATGTATCCAGAGGACAATGTGCACAGGCTTTGTGGCTCACAGTTAGTTGTGCAGCCCTTGCAACAAACAGGCACATAACAAGCTCTCATTGAAGCTGATGGGAAATAAATAGCTAAGTTCTTTTGAACACTTGTGCATTAAGCAGTTGCAGCAAGGTGAGACTCTGCAGTATGGTAAGGTATGAATCTTACAGGGAGGGTAGAATTTCCTTTCTCCAGCACACACAAGAGGAAGCTTAAGGCTCAAGAACATCATATTTCTTTATTTGCTTTCAATTTGTCATTATTAAAAACATCATTCTCTTCCACAGGCAGGGAAGCAGGGTGTGGGGACAAGAGTGGGTAGTATAAAGCATGCATTTCCTATACACAGGCTCTTCAGGTGCTGCTGACAACTCCTCTAAATATTTTGAAGTATTCACTTCTGTCACAGACATAGAAGTTTGCCTACTTTGGTTTCTAGTCCAAGAGATTTACCTAAATTAACCATGATGTTGGCTGCCAGTGGAGGGACAAAACCAGCAGTGATTAATCAGTCTCAGGGGAATTAAAATCATGAGGTTATGTGAATTTCAGAGTTGTTGTAGAGTTCATTTGGTGGTCTGGGAAGTGGTTCCAGCCCTCTTTGTACTTACTGACACTAGCCAAATGCATGAGCTAAAGAGAGCTGCCGTGTCCAACAGATTCAGAGACACAATCACCAAGGTTGGAAGAGACCTCAAAGATCATCATGTCCAACCTGTCACCACAGACCTCATGACTAAACCATGGCACCAAGTGCCACCTCCAATCCCCTCTTGAACACCTCCAGGCACGGTGACTCCACCACCTCCCTGGGCAGCACATTCCAATGGCGAATGACTCTCTCTGGGAAGAACTTTCTCCTCACCTCAAGACTAAACCTCCCCTGGCACAGTTTGAGACTGTGCCCTCTTGTTCTGGTGCTGGCTGCCTGGGAGAAGAGACCAACCCCAGTTCCCTCAGCCTCTCCTCATAGGGCTGTGCTTGAGGCCTCTCCCCAGCCTTGTTGCCCTTCTCTGGACACATTCAAGTGTCCCAATGCCCTTCTTAAATTGAGGGGCCCAGAACTCCCCATATCTCCAGCATCACAAACTCTTGTGTAATCTCTGCATCTTCTACTTGTAGAGTACTATTTAGCCAGAATCTTTCTTTTCTGATCATACCAGAAATATATATGTTGGGGGTGGGGGAGGAAATTGTTTTCCTCTTCTTTATCACTGGTGCTGGTCTGGAGGATTTTGCAGGGATTTAAGTGCTGTTCTTTGCTCCTTTTAGAGGCATTTATGGAGAGAAGTTGTGAAGCTGGGGCGGTTCTTTTAGTGTCTGACCAAATGCCGTCACATGTATAGGGACATCTGCAGACTTACTGAAAAAAATTCCCAAGTATCAGCAATGAAATGGAAATGATTAATTCATAGCCACATTCATAATGGTCAGAAGATCCTTCTTTAAAGTTTGTTTCATTAGAAGTCTTTTCTTTGATTTTTTTTTTTAAGGGTAATTGGGAAATCTGGTGTTAGATGGGGTTTTTTTTAGGCACAACTTCGTTCTAAAGATCACACTAATGAGTGATTTAAATCCTGGGGGGGGAAACTTTGACTTACCTACAGTGGATATTTAGAATGTTTACTTGGAAAGAATATTTTAAGTCTCGATGTTCTGTTGCCTGACACAACTGCCTGGAGATCTAAGGGGGGGAAAAAACCTTCAGATTAAGACACCTGTTATGGCTCAGCTCATTGTATTCACTTTTCTGTCCTACTCAAGGCCATGTACAAACTCCTGACACTCAAGGTTTGCTTGTAAGTGATTTTCAGAGCAACACCTTTCTCCCAGTGAACCATGACAACGACTGCTTATGATGGCATTCAAGATGTTTGTTCCTCATCTCCCTGCTCCAGTGGTGTTAACCCCGTTGCAGACGGTCTGCATCCTGAGTGAGCACTGCATTCCAAACCAGGCTGTTTGTGTCCCTGTGCCTTTAGGCATGGGCAGGAGAGTTGAACATCACCTCCATAAACAGCTCTGGTTAAAGTGGGTCATTAATTGTTTAAAATGCTTTGCTGTCAAAATGGCAACGTTAAGGGGTGTCTGTTTTCTTTTAGCAACTTCCTGCAGTTTGCAGAAATATCTGTCTCTCTCTGTCTGTCAGCTTCAAAAGTTTTCCTGATGTACTCACCCACTTGAGGCAACAGCAAACACTCCAAATGACAAATACTGCCCTCACCTCTGGAACATCACTGCTCTAAGGTCTTCCTTTGTGACATTAGGGCAACATTTTCAGGCTGAGTGCCTGTGTACAGGTGAGGGAGGAGGGAATGTACACCTTTTGTTTGAATACAGGTAGGTGTTTTCAGAGGCATAAATGTAGAGGGAGATAGCAGCTACTGCTGCATGGCCGTGCTGGGTTAGGCACTTAACCGCTGCTTTAGTTTTCATAGTTTTCATAGTTTCAGTTAGGGTTGGAAGGGACCACAAGGATCAGCTAGTTCCAACCCCCCTGCCATGGGCAGGGACACTCTACACTAGATCAGGCTGGACAGAGCCTCATCCAGCCTGGGCTTAAACACCTCCAGGGATGGGGCCTCAACCACCTCCCTGGACAACCCATTCCAGGCCTTCACCACCCTCACAGTGAAGAACTTCCTCCTCCCCTCCAGCCTGAATCTCCCCACCTCCAGCTTCATTCCATTCCCCCTAGTCCTATCACTCCCTGATAGCCTGAGAAGTCCCTCCCCAGCCTTCCTGTAGGCCCCCTTCAGATACTGGAAGGCCACAATGAAGTCACCTCGGAGCCTTCTCTTCTCCAGACTGAAGTTATTCCTCTTGTTTGAAACATCAATATTGCAAATGATGATAGCTCCAGCTCATGCTGTGCACCTCTTCTGACACTCCAGGCCTGATTGAAAGAAGGAAGAATGCCATCTTTGGTCAGCAGGGACTGAAGATCTCAATCTTCTTGCAAAACAGGTCCCTGATATTTAAAAACTAAAATTAATCAAAGGGGGGGGGGGGAAAGGCACATTTTGAACTTTTTTCTTTCTTTTTTTTTTTCTTTCAGGATCTTTAACATACTCTTAAAAGATTAATTCCCAGCTAGCTATAACTGGGAGGTGGTTGAGGCCCCATCCCTGGAGGTGTTTAAGAGCAGGCTGGATGAGGCTGTGGCCAGCCTGATCTAGTGTGGGGTGTCCCTGCCCATGGCAGGGGGGTTGGAACTAGCTGATCCTTGTGGTCCCTTCCAACCCTGACTGATTCTATGATACTATGACCTGCCATTGCCAGCAAGATTATTTGGGGGATATTAATCACTCCTTCCTGCGGTCAGTAGGAGAAGGTGGAGAGCTTAGATCTCTGCTGCTTGCCCGAGCTGTGAGATAACCTATCAACTCCGCAGTCATGATGCAAGAGAAAAAATGTTAATGCACTTAATGTTGCTGCTTTTCCCACTCTCATTTGTGCTGATCCTTACACAGCTCTCTTTCATTTGCTTGTATACCCATTTTTCTGTGTCTGTCTCAGCCTTTATCTCATTTTGCCATGCATCCCTTTTGGTTTTCATCCTGCCTGTGCTTCATCTTTGTCTTAACTCAGCCTCTCTTCTTTCTCTATTATTTTTCCCTTTTGTCAACACGTTTTCCTTTAGTCTTTTTTTTTTTTCCATGTGTGCATGCCTCTGACTCTTCCTCTCTGCTGTCCCTTCTCTTCTCATCCTTTATCTCTTTCCCACTCTTTCTCTTTTTTCCAATTCCATTAGTGGAAGTAGATAATAACTTGTGAATTCAAGTGGAACTTCATTTCTGAAACCGTACACTCGTGCTGGAACCCATTAAGCTCGATAGCGAGAAATGAGAGAAATCATAATTATCAGGCCAGTAAAATACATGAAACATAAAATTTGTCAGGGAAAGTAATTGAAATTATTGGAGCAGTTGGGTCCTGGTGCTGTGCAGACCCTCAGTGATAATGGAAAGGTTACGGGCAATGTTTAGCAATGCTGATGAGGCCCAAGGTGACTCAACGCCACCACAGTCAGCAACTTTATGCTCTGCTTACATTAATTTGCTAATCCATCTTTGGAAATGGCCAGGCTGAGCAGTGCATTGGGGTTCGTAGAACCCCTGCCAAAGAGCTGGTGTAGCCAATGTTGCAAAACTTTTGCTTTCCTTTTCCTCTTACTTCACCTCCCTCTCTTCTGCTGCTTTTCATAGCACTGTTTCTTTCCTCTTCTGTATTCTTTCTGTCCATTTCCCACTGGAGCCCTTTGAAAGCCTGCCTGTACAGTAACAAGATGTTGGTTATTTAAAGGTTGTGCTAAGGCAACCCCATCCATTTCTCTAGCATTCTCCTCTGAGAAGCTGTATGTACGTGCAAACTACCAGGGAAGCCCAGGAGCTGTTGATGTTTCTATTCTCTCTTTGTGGGTGGGGAAGCTAAATCAAAGGAAACTGAAGTTGTCAGAATCTAGGCTGGACATAAATATATTTATATCTTTGGTTATGCTCTCCCTCACTGCTAGATCAGACCTTATCCATTTCTTGACTAAAGATACTGCAATTGCTGTTGCAGAGCCGGTGCAGCCTTCAGTGCAACTAGCCAATGGACTTGTGCTGATTCGGTGCATGCTAAGGTGTCCCTTTGGATTCTGTGTTGCATAATAAAATGTTATTGCATCTGCTCCAACAAGGCAGCCTTGGAAAAACTGGCACAAACATTGAACAGACAAGGTACAAGATCTACTCGCCCACTCTCAGAAAGACAAACACTAATGAACTATTTGTTCTGCCTGGAGAGAATGATTCTGCAGGGCGACTTGTTTTTTGAAAGGGAAGGAGGTGATGAAGGAGAGAGGAAGCAGCCTCTTTGGAGGCTGAAAGAGACTGTGAGTGTTACTGAATCACCCAGCCCTCCTTTCCTTTCTGAAGGGATATTGTGATCTGGAGAGAATTACATTGAAGTCTGCACTCTCTTTAGAATTGCTGTCAGGGTGATGTGTAAGCCCCAAAAGGAGGAGTCCAGTTTCCTCCTTTGTTTCTGTACCTGTCATCACCTTCTTCCTACCTGTCCTCTGCCTAATGAACCTACCCAAGGGCTTTTTCACTCCTCTAGAATTTCCACACAGATTACAAGTCATTCATGGGCCACGTTCAGGAAGGCTGAGATGCTTGCTCTCTGTGGGGCACCCACTTTAGTCCCATCTAGCACAGGTAACATCACCCCATTCTGGCAGCCCTGCTGTCAGGCTTCTGAGAGACTGGGTGAGACTGTTCAGTCTGAAAAGACCTGAAAGTCTAATAGACCCCATCTACACAGTATGAGCATAAAAATAATCATACTGTTGCAGTCTGTGTGGAAGGAATGGTAGGTTCTGTTACATTGCCTGTAGCTTCCTTTCTCTCCCTTCATCCAAACTGTTCAGTGCTTTCCCTGCTAACTGGTTGCAGCTGTGGAAGTCATTGCATTTCAATAGTGTTGTGCAGTAAGCAGTTTTATGACATGCTTTGACAGGAGGACTCTCTTATCCAACTAGGTATTCCATCTCAGAAAAAACACACCAAACAAAACTAAGCAAGTTGGTCTCTTCTCCCAGGCAGCCAGCACCAGAACAAGAGGACACAGTCTCAAGCTGTGCCAGGGAAGGTTTAGACTGGATGTTAGGAGGAAGTTCTATACAGAGAGAGTGATTGCCCACTGGAATGTGCTGCCCAGGGAGGTGGTGGAGTCACCATCATTGGAGATGTTCAGGAGGAGACTCGATGGGGTGCTTGGTGCCATGGTTTAGTTGTTTAGGTGGGTTGGATTGGTTGATAGGTTGGATGCGATGATCTTGAAGGTCTCTTCCAACCTGGTTTATTCTCTTCTAAAAACCTGATAAAACAAAAGCCAGGTTCTTAGTGAAACAAAATTTTCCCTCCAACAATTCTTCCCAGAGACTGTCATTTTCACAGCAAATACATTTAGTACTGCTAGATTTCAAACTCCAGGAAGGGGAAAAAAAATGGTGTTTAATGAACTGTCCGAACAAGCTCTCAGCAGCGGTAGGAGTAGCATAGCTTATTAAAGTTGATGCTTCAGTTCAAAGCAGAGCTCCTTATTACAGGGAATACGTTACACATAGCTTGTCTGAGAGGGCCAATTGTAGCTCTCTCTTCTATTACCATTAATAATTCTCTGATGGCACTTACAAAACCACTGTGTAGGACTCTGCAACTGCAATTTAATAATCATCCATGGTCATTTTTCTGGCGGTCCCCCTTAAAGTCCTGTTGGGCACTGGATTTTGAAAGTCCCTGCACAGTCCCATCAGAGGAAACAAGAAATCAACAGCTGCAACGCCAGCAGATAATAGAGAAGTTACATGGCATTGGAAGAAAATGAGGCATCATTACAAATGGCCTAGGAGGAAGAATTATCACCAAGTCCTGAAATGGTTGGAATGCTCTTTCTCCCCGTGACACTTGGGTAGATAGTCCTTACATTTAAGGGACTGAAGATTATATGGGTATTTCTGTCCCTGGGAGCCTGGTTTCTCTAAGTGGTTGAGAGAATTCATAAGGCAGCCTGGGGGAAGATGGATCATTTTCCTCCTCTCTGAATTGTTTTTCACTTCTGGCAAAATCTGGCCCTGCTGCTCTCTGGCAAAGTAAACGCTGCTCCTTCTGCATGGCTCGGGCCTAGAGGGTGAAAAACAGCTAGGCAAGAAAAATGTAGTGTCCAGATTCTTATATGTGCACCATGCCCTCAAAGGCAGTTTTCTACCCTAAGGGCTGTCTCGGAAGCATCTCCAATGGTCCCAAATACAGTTCTCTATATCCCGGGAAGCAGGGTACATCAGCATGCGTGCTTTGTTGGCATCATGTTGCCAAGCCATGACTTTATAGTTAAACTTCTGAGCTTCCTTCTGCTCTAAAAGACCCTAACAGATGAAATGTACTTGTGAGAATAGAATAAACCAGGTTGGAACAGACCTTCAAGATCATCATGTCCAACCTATCATCCAACACCACCTAATCACATAAATCATGCAACCAAGCACCCTATCAAGTCTCCTCCTGAGCACCTCCAATGATGGTGACTCCACCTCCTCCACAGGGAGCCCATTCCAATGGGCAATCTCTCTTCTTGTGAAGAACTTCTTCCTAACATCCAGCCTAAACCTCCCCTAGTGCAGCTTGAGACTGTGTCCGTTTGTTCTGGTGCTGGTCACCTGGGAGAAGAGACCAACCTCTGCCTGGCTACAACCTCCCTTCAGGTAGTTGTAGAGGGCAAGAAGGTCTCCCCTGAGCCTCCTCTTCTCCAGGCTAAGCAACCCCAGCTCCCTCAGCCTCTCCTCATAGGGCTTGTGCTCCAAACCCCTCACCAACTTTGTTGCCCTTCTCTGGACACGTTGCAGCCAGTCAACATCCTTCCTAAACTGAGGGGCCCAGAACTGGACACAGGACTCAAGGTGTGGCCTAACCAGTGCAGTGTACAGGGGCAGAACATATGCTTTATTATTATTGTGTCTTAATAGGTGAAATAGGAAACAGCTTCCTGCAAATCCCCTTGCAGAAATAATACCTGGAAATACGACACAGTCTTCAGGCTCCGTTCTGATGTCAAAATTCTGAGGGGGGTTGGGGAGAGAAATTAGCAAAATCATCATAATACCAATTATTTTCTTTTAGGGGATTTTTTTTTTTCCCCTTCTTTAATATTGGAAATCATTTGTCACATGAGTGGAGCTGAGATTCAAAAGGATTCTCTCAAAATATAAATCCCCCCAATACGAGCCTTGCTCCCCTAGGATCATTATGGGAATTGCCATCTGATGTTCTCTTGTGCTGTCAGCGTAATTCTCGTTAAGGAACTCAACTAGGCCAGGAGTAAATTAATTTGTTTCACTTTAGCAAGCTATTTTCTCTCCTGTTAGGAGACTTCATGCAGTGGCACAACTTAGAACTACGTGGGTTGAAAATACTACAAAGCACTGGTTAAATCCAAGGAAAAGATCATTATTTTTTAGGATGAAGAGATTGGGAGGGGGAGGAGATGGTTCTGAAGCTTTTTTTCCCCCCCTTCTGTCTTTCTTTCTGCCTTTCCTTTTTCCCCCCCTTCTGTCTTTCTTTCTGCCTTTCCTTTTTCCCCCCTTCTGTCTTTCTTTCTGCTTTCTTTTTCCCCCCCTTCTGTCTTTCTTTCTGCCTTTCTTTTTCCCCCCCCTTCTGTCTTTCTTTCTGCCTTTCTTTTCCCCCCCTTCTGTCTTTCTTTCCCCCCCAAGTGAATCAAAAGCAGTTTCAGGGGTTAGCAGTGAAGTTCCTGGGCTTCGAAACTTTTTGGCTTTGTGGTGTGTGTGTGTGTGTTTGTTTTGTTTTAAGGTTTGAACTTGTAAAATAAAATCAAAGCTACAGAGAGAAAAGACTCTTGAGTAGCTTAATCTGCATATTTTCTCATTTAAAAAAGAAAAAAAGAGAAAACATGTAGTGGATTTTCATGTGATGATATGAGTAGTCCAGATTTCATTATTTATTTTGTTTAAACTGCCTTTAATTTTTAATGAGACCGATTCCCCACAGCCTGATTATTTATAGCTCCCACAGCTTAATTAAGTCCAGGGAGGAGGACTGAATAAATGGAAGCATCTCAACCTGAGCTAGCAAATGACAAGTCATGAAATGTGATGAGATTAGGCTGTAGGGGGACACTGGTCAGGCCACACCTTGAGTCCTGTGTCCAGTTCTGGGCCCCTCAGGTTTAGGAAAGATGTTGACTTGCTGGAAGGTGTCCAGAGAAGGGCAACAGAGCTGGGGAGGGGTCTGGAGCACAGCCCTGTGAGGAGAGGCTGAGGGAGCTGGGGTTGTTTAGCCTGGAGAAGAGGAGGCTCAGGGGAGACCTTCTTGCTCTCTACAACTACCTGAAGGAAGGTTGTAGCCAGGTGGGGGTTGGTCTCTTCTCCCAGGCAACCAGCACCAGAACAGGAGGAAACAGTCTCAAGCTGCACCAGGGAAGGTTCAGGCTGGATGCTAGGAAGAAGTTCTTCCCAGAAAGAGTTATTGGCCATTGGAATGTGCTGCCCAGGGAGGTGGTGGAGTCACCATCCCTGGAGGTGTTTAGGAAGAGACTGGATGGGGCATTGGTGCCATGGTTTAGTTGATTAGATGGTGTTGGATGATAGGTTGGACTCAATCTCAAAGGTCACTTCCAACCTGGTTAAATCTATTCTATTTTTTAACAGTTCCTTGTACCTTTCAATCCATGAGAGGCATGAAGAGGGAAAGAAGTCCCTCTCAGCAGGACTCCTGCTTCTGGGGCTCTGTTATATCAATTTTAGGAAAAAAATTATTATATCTCTAGGTCAGTTTATTGAGGTCTGGAAATATTTCTACTCACATGAGTGCTGCTGGCAAGCTGCTTGTAAACACTAGTGCATCAAGTGTCTAAACAACTTGGCATTGCTGGAAGCAAGTGGGAGAATGAATTGCAAATAGTGGCTGCTTAGTTCTTGTTTAACCAACTTGCAGGGAAAACCAGTCAGAGACAAAAGGGCCTAGATGTGATCCCCTGCATGTGCTTTAGAGAAGTAGAAGAGAAGCAGGGACTTTCAAAACCTGCCTTGATGCATTCCTGTGCAATTTGCCCTAAGTGAGCCTACTTTGGCAGGAGGTTTGGACTAGATGGTCTCTAGAGTTGTTTTTCCAATCCCTACCATTCTGTGAGTCTGTGAATTATGCTTTATCTTTCAGAAGAAAAGTGATCCAAGCCAAAAGAGCATCCAGGCTCCAAGTGTACTGTGAAGAGCTGGGTGGCAAATTGTAAAGGTCTAATGTCTCGATCCGGAGAGGGAAAGAGATTCAGGTTTTTAATGACTATTCCCGTGTTGTGAAATTAGAGGCACAAACGAGGCCAAAATATCAACAGCTAGACTATTGATTACATAAATACAGTGGATGGACATAAATAAAGTGGATAGAACAGAAGGGGATAGAGAGAAAATAGAGAGAGAAGAGAGAAAAGGAAAGGAATTATATTACCACACCCCTCACCCCCCAAGACAGCTTGAGTCTGTGGAGGACAGGTGCTGCAGGAGATGTTGGGTCTGTAGAGAAATGGTGCTGCAGGAGATGTTGGGTCTGTAGAGGAAGGGTGCTGAGGCTTTGGCTGTAGAAGGGATGTGGTCCTCTGGGCAGCTTCTTCAGTTCCATGAGTTGCAGCAGCCGGAACTTAGGGCACGGAGAGAGGGTTTACAGAGTCCAAGGTCCGTTGTGTTGGCCCCGTGATGTTTCCAGCGTGTGGTGCTGCATTTTGCTTCTCCAGTTTTCTTCTTTGTTTTTCTCTTCAACAAAACCAGTAGTTGCTCCAGTCTTTTATACAGTTTTTTAGTCCTCAGGCAAGTGTCCGGGCGTTGTTCCCCAGGATATCATTCTGGGAAATCATCCTTGGGTAAGTGTCCAGGTATCGTTCCCCAGGAAATCTTTTTGTGTACTCAGCTGAGTTTGGGCAGCCGTCTGGATGGAGGGGGGAGGAGGCCTCCATCTCCTCCTGCTCCATCTACCTACCCACACACCCTTTACACATCAGGGAATCCATTGTCCTTTCCTGGGGTATCTGATGGCTGGAAATGATCTTGTCCTGAAGGCGTGATGGCTGGGCCCTTGGGCCATTGTTGTAGGCCAGCTGCAGTCCCGTGAGCAAGGTTATCTTTGCACCTTCCAAGAGTCCTTCCAGTGGCTCTGCCCAACGCACATCAGCTATTATCTGGGCAAGCAGCAAGTGATTTTATCTTTGTTGAGTCACACCAGGAGAGACAAGCTTTAGTCTCTCACACAAATGGTTTTGGACTTGCTGCCATCACTACTCTTTTCATTTTAGTGGGTCCATAATGGGCCTTGCTGGCATTTCTGCAGACTACAGTATGGTATAGCATTTAACACACCACAACACTGCAACACTGAGACCTGAATTGTACATCAGCTCCTTTAGTTGCCCTCTCTGAATTTGTCAAGCTGCTTATCACTCTGTGCCTATGCTCTCTGATGGGTAATTGAGGGTACTGGTGTAACTGTAGTGCTTTGGGACTCTCTCATTTCTCAGGTTACTAGAAATTCCTGTTAGAACAGTGTTGTAATTGGTAGTGCAAGTGCATATTGCTGTATTACTGCTGACTCTTTCCACACAAAATGGGTATTTTACCCAAAGGTAAAACAAAGAAACAATAACATTTAGGCATTTGTAGTGAACCCAGTCATTCTTCTCTGGCAGAATTAGATGCAGCCATTTAGCACAGGGCAAACCCAAGCACGTGCACCTCAGTATTTTCCATCCTGCTTGAATCGTTGCATGAGTTAAATATAGAGAAGCTCAAAGTTTCCAGAGTGGAAAGGTCATAGGAGGCTCTTAAATAGAAAATTCTAGGAAGAAGGGATTTGCTCAGACCTTACCATCTGGGTCATGGTGGACCTGATCCTTCCTCATTCATTTTTGAGCAGTAGCACAACTGACACTTGAGCATCCATGAAACGAGAGGCTGCTGATGGCATGGATGCTTTAGGAATTGTCTTGGGGGTTTTTTTGCAGGCTAATAAGAGTTTGCCTTGAGTAATATGTGAACTTGTGCACTCTTCCTACCCAAAGGTAGAATATATCTGCTTTCATGTATAAACCCTTCAGAGCCCTGGCATGCCTCTCTCCATATGTCTTGAGAGCAGGCCAGAGAGGTTCCATAAGATGAATGAGCAATATGAAAGAAGTTATCAACAGCAAACAGTTCGTAAGACTGTGATGAAATTAACTTTCTCTTGTTGAATTTCTTTCTTTCTTTGAGAATACTGCAGAATGAAGTAGGGCAAAGTCCCTGCTACTTTTTCAGGAGTTACTCCTTGGATGATGCTCCTCTTTCTTCCACAATAACATGTTACTGCATTCAAATCAGTTTAGGCAGTGGCATGACAGAACCTGTTCCCATACTGATGACCCAGACACGTGCCAGAGAAAATACTTGTGTGTTGCAAAGTCCTGACAGCTTAAAAGCTCATCAGTGGACAAGTTTTAAGTCTAATCAAGCTGAGACATATCCTAATAACTTTTAGTAGACCTTCAATATGCTCCTAAATATGATTTTGTGATGATTATTTCATTTCAGAAAGCTTGGGAGCCTTGGGGAAGGAGATCTGCCTTTTAGAGAGACCTCTCTGCGTCTGTCATTGTTGCCTGTTCCATTTCTGAGTTGTGTGAACCACTGGAGGAGGAGAATTGGTTTGGCAAGTTTCAGACTTTTCAGAGATACTTGCTAACTCTGAGAAGGACAACTATCCAGACAGATGTTTCTGGGTTTTGAATAATCTGTTAAAAATATCATGGGGTTTTTTTAATCAGGTCACTGTGTCTCTTGTTGCACCTGGTGGCCATGAGTCCTAGGTCATGCTGTGACCACCTTCTCTGGTAGGGGATGCTTCTCTCAAGCAACCAGCACCAGAACAAGAGGACACAGTCTCCAGCTGCACCAGGGGAAGTTTAGGCTCAAGGTGAGGAGGAATCTCTTCACAGAGAGAGTTGTTAGCCATTGGAATGTGCTGCCTAGGGACAGGGACATGGTGACTCCACTGTCCCTGGAGGCGTTCAAGAGGGGATTGGAGGTGGCACTTGGTGCCATGGTTTAGTCCTGAGGTCTGTGGTGACAGGTTGGACTTGGTGATCTTTGAGGTCTCTTCAACTTTGGTGATTCTGTGATTCTGTAATAAGTTTTTTAGTTCACTTAAGCATTTCCTGTATTCTCCTAAAGTCACTTTTTATATGGAGACTCTTGGCAGGAAATTCACTAGCCTGGTGAGTTTGAAAGAGAATGGATGAATAAAGCTGTCTCATATAACATGCATACATTTGTGGAATCCTTGTTTTTTTTTCCTCTCTCTTCCCATAATCACTGAAATGTATTCATTTCCTTGCATAGTTATATCAGCTCTGCATGTCTGAAGCATCTACGTAATATATTGTAATTACATGGCTTTGTGTGTGTACAGAAGCTGCATTGCTGAGCTGAGCATCTAAGCTACAGTGGCATTAAGAGCTATTGGAGCTTATGCCACAGTACAAGTGCAGAGGCACATGTTTTCAAAGAAATGAAACTTGAGTTCCGTCCCTGCAGATGTGTCTCACTTCCAGGAGGCAAAAAGAAGCACCAATTAATTAGCAGCCCTATTGTGTGATGCAGACAAGATCTCCTCTTGCTTCTGGAAGCACAGGAACATAAAAAATAATGGGGGGGAGGGGGAAAAATCTCAAATGTCTCCCTTCACTTCAGGAATTATTTGTGACTCCAGGTGGTACATGCCCATGTAGAATACATCAGTACCTCTTGATTTTTCTGTATCAAAGTATCAGTCAGGGTTGGAAGGGACCACAAGGATCATCTAGTTCCAACCCTCCTGCCATGGGCAGGGACACCTCACACTAGATCAGGCTGGCCACAGCCTCATCCAGCCTGGGCTTAAACACCTCCAGGGACGGGGCCCCAACCACCTCCCTGGACAACCATTCCAGGGCTTCACCACTCTCATGGTGAAGAACTTCTTCCTCATGTCAGTCTCCAGACTGAACAGCCCCAACTCCCTCTGTCCTCCTAGGAGAGGTGCTCCAGCCCTCTGCTCATCCTCGTGGCCCTTCTCTGGACACCTTCCAGCACCTCCAGATCCTTCTTGTAATAGAGACTCCAGAACTGGAGGCAGTACTCCAGGTGGGGTCTCAGCAGAGCTGAGTAGAGGGGGAGAGTCACCTCCCTTGCCCTGCTGGCCACACTTCTCTTGATGCAGCCCAGGATCTGATTGGCTTTCCAGGCTGCAAGTGCACATTGAGAGCTCCTCTTGAGCTTCTCATCCACCAGCACCCCCAAGTCTCTCTCCTCAGGGCTGCTCTCCAGCCAGTCACTGCCCAGCCTGGATTTGTGCCTGGGATTACCTCGACCCAGATGCAGGACCCTGCACTTGGTCTTGTTGAAGCTCATGAGGTTGGCTTGTGCCCACCTCTCCAGCCTGTCCAGGTCCCTCTGGATGGCATCCCTTTTCTCCAGTGTGTCTGCTGCACCACACAGCTACTACTTACTCACAGACCCTAACACCTCCCTCCTTTGGGGTTCTGTGATGGATTGTTAGGTGCTTGTGTAGCATTCTGTAGGGCCTGAATTCAATTTAGGAGTTACCCCTTAGCTTTCAATAATATGTGCTCACCTGAAGCAACCTGGAAAGTTCATGTTCTAGTTTCTGTTCTGCTATCGTGATTTGATGTATTTGAGAGCTACAGTTGGGGGAATAAACTGACCTGGGGGAAATATGTAGGCCTTTGAGAAAGGACCAGGCAAATTCTCCAGCAACTAGCATCTGGGCAAGTCATATGCACTTGATGATCTTTGAGGTCTCTTTCAACCTTGGTGAGTGTGTGAAGTCAGTTGGTACAGGAAGCTCAGGGAAGGTAATCTGTGGGTAAGCAAGGTTCAGGATACATCTTCATACAAGCAACACCAAGGACTGGACAAAAGATGTGGAAGAACTGTGTTCTTGTAGGGAATGTCATTTACAGTCTCTCATCTTGAACTATAGAGGCCAGAACTAGTGAAACTGCCCTGCTCCTGCTGCTGCTGAAGGGCATGCACCTTCTAGTGCAGTAGTGTGTAGTGCTCCATTCACTCAGGGTTTGTGTGTTGAACAAAGTGTTAGGAATAAGACCACTGCAGAAGGATGCTAATTCTGTCATTAAGGTGATAGAAGGCAGGACCCAAGGGTTCAGTTTCACTTGCAGGCATGTACTTTATCTGCGACCTTGGGAGCTGCCTCTTGGATAAGCAAAGTACAAACTTGTGAAGTAAAAACAAACGAAACCCCAACATAATTAAGATGGCAAAACACAGAAAGGGAAGAATAAAGTGTTCTGAGGCAGGCCTTAATCTCTTTCTTGTGGTGGTCACATTGCAATGGAGTTCAGCCTCTTCTTGAAACATGAATGTCACAGCACTACACATTATCTGTACAGGTGCACAGCTTCAGCTGTCAGTAATGGAGATGATCTGTCTGCACACTGAACATTTCTGTTGATTCTGGTGTGGAGGAAGTGGAAAACTCCCATCATGATTGCGTGGGAGCAGGGGAGGAAATAGATGGAGGCATGAAAGCATTTAAGCCATTTTCCAGTGGCGAAAACATGACAGCGCTACCCGCCCCACATGAGAACTCTCACCAACATGGGGTGGTGAACACCTGTTTGCACCTTATACAGTACCATCCTGAGAACATGTAATTCCATTTGGAACAGAATCAGCTCAAATGCTTCACTGCCCTGCAGATCCCTCTGCTCGCTCTGCCTGGGGTTGTCTTGGGAATCAAAAGCATCCCAAACCTCTTTAAGCCAATATGAGATTTTGAAAGTACTTGTAGACACAAGTGAAAAAACCTCTTCTTTACACAACTGCTCTGAGCTGTTGCTATATATCTGTTTAGCATTCCTGATGTGTTTCAGATTCTGAAGTTTCATATACTTAGTGCAGAACAATAAGGGGGAGAGAGGATGGAACACTCTCACCGATCATTTGTCTTGATCACAAGAGGTGCTCATCTCTCACTTCCATGGTGATCATGCAGTTCTGTGATTTGTTGAAGTTCCCATTTGCCTCTCAGCTATAAGAGATAATGCTGAAGGAGAAGCCAATGTCATTGCCAACCTTGAAGCTATTTCAGCAGCCCTAGGGCATACCTGCTTTCGTCAGGAGAGGGTTGTGCCTAAAGTATACAGACTTGATAGTTAAGGGAATTGTGTTTCATGGAAGGATGAGGAAGGCAGAACCAGAGGAAGATGAGAGTGAAGTGAAAGGTTTGTTTACCTCTAGAAGATACCAAGCATGAGGTGCATTTGGGTGGTTTTGTACAGCATTAATGCTGCAGCTGGAAAGGTCTAATAGCTAATCCTACATGTAGATTCTGTCTCTCACGTGCATGCACAAAGGTACTCACAGAGAGAATCTGGAATAACTTCACTTAAATAAGTCCAATTATATTTCTATCAAACAGGATGATGTGGGAGGAAAATTGATCCTTTTTGATGGTAGTTTGCAGCAATAGTACATTTTCATTTTCCTTCCTCTGGGGGTGTTCCTAGAGCAAGCAAATGAGAAGTTAAAGGGGAACTAAGAAAGCATTTAACCTCTGTGAGTCTGAGCTCAAAATGGAAAGGCCATTCACCATTGCAGCAGACAAGGGCTAGACGCAGAAGTCACCACGAACCTCAGGCACATGTTTGATGTGCAAGTGGCCAGGCATGGTCTGTGAGTGGCAGGACCTTTCTTTTGGATGTAAGCAGTGAAGTGGGACACTTGGTATGATTGATGATGGGCATGCAAAATGAACAACAGTAGATAGTTTGAAGACCACAGTCAGCTATGGAAGAAGTGATCACAGCTCAACAAAACTTCCTTGTTCCATTTCATTCCTCAGGTCGTGTGAACAATGTAGCAAAATAATTGAAGGGAAATAACTGGAAGGAGAGGTTATTACTTATTCTAGCTTACTGCATTGCTTTCTTTTTCTTTCCCTTGTTGCTCTGTGTCAAAATAAATAAAAATAAATTAGGACAAGAGGAGTACAATAAATCTTTCAGTGGGAAAATATAAACAGAGGTGGGAGAGGAAGGACTGCAACTTGGTCTCTCCTTGAGCTTTCTAGGAGATACTTGACACTGTAAATTCTCCTGAACATTAAGGCCCCTCTCTGGAGTTGTTTCTGTCTCCTCTTCCTGTGATGTGGGGCACTGCCCAATGACCTTCTCAGCCTCTTGCCAGGGGAAGTTTAGGCTGGAGGTGAGGAGAAAGTTCTTCAGCGAGAGAGTCATTAGCCATTGGAATGTGCTGCCCAGGGAGGTGGTGGAGTCACCATCCCTGGAGGTGTTCAGGAGGGGATTGGACGTGGCACTTGGTGCCATGGTCTAGTCATGGGGTCTGTGGTGACAGGTTGGACTCGATCTTTGAGGTTTCTTTCAACCTTGGTGATAATGTGATTTGCCATCCTTTTCTGTCTTTGCTGTCTTTCCAAAGTGGTCATTTAGCTACAGCACCAGTGAGCATTTGTGTTTGATTTCTGCAGTCCCAGAGGATTTCAGGAGAAGGGGGGAGCGGGGGAGATCTTTATAAATTCATTGGGTGTCAAAGACATGTTTATTTGTTTTACATCTCTTAACAGTCCTGCTCTACTTCCCTCTTTCCCTCTTTATTCTCAATTCAGCTTGGAAAAAAAAATATATCATGTTTGAGCCAAAGGGGATTTACATGGTAATAGTTCACTTCAGCAGATATTTTTGTTGTACTACTTCTTCAAGTGTTTTAAAAAAGCAAATTCCTAGAAATGAGAAAGCTCTGGGGGATCTTACAACATTCAGAAGGGCTTGAAGTAGATGAACAACGCTGGAAATACAATTTTCAGAGAGGAATCCAAGCAGTACTGAAGATTGGAAATTCCATGGCCCTTTTTAGGCCCAAAGAGGAGCCAGGGGCTGAGCAAACTAATGGGAGCAGAAGCAAGATTCAGGCACCTAGAGGATAGAGTTCAAACGACTATAATCTGTCACTTGTAGCTAGATATTTCTTGTGTGCTATCTTCAAAATGAAAAATACATCGATCCAAGTCCTGTGCTATAAAAGGCAAAATTAGAGCCATCATTTTCAATAGGTTATGTCTCTTTAATTTACAGTTTATTTCCTCAACTCCTCTTATCTCAGCTAACATCTTGGATTTTCATCCACCAAGGCAAACCTGAAGAGAGTTTTCTTCAGAGTAACTGCATTTGCTGCAGTGTGCACTGCTGCTTAACTTCCAGGCCTTCAACAGCTGTGCTTTTCATCTAGCAGAGGCTGATGCAGGTTGTTATGGAGCTGTAGAACAATTCAGAGATGGTTGCCAGCTGGGCTAGGTACACATCCTGGGAATGACAGCAGGGCAATCCCTATCAGGAAGGGTAGATGAGTCTTACAGTGGGTAGACACCAAGGGTGTGTTTAGCACAGTCACAGTCCAGCCACAGCAACCACTAAGGTTTGTTGTGCGTCAGTTGCCTGTCCCACACCTTCATCATTTCTTCCTCAAACCCTCAACTTGAGGCCATCTGAAGATTTTGGGATATTTCTTATGGCAACATTCCAGTGAATTTTGAAGTGACTGCAAAATAGCCAAACCCTGACAGACATGCAAAGAGCAGAAGTGCTTTACTTGTTAGGTATTAACATCATTGAAACTTTCCCAAGAACTTACTCATGAATCATTATCATAGAATCAGTAAGATTGGAAAAGACCTCAAAGATCATCAAGTCCAACCTGACACTCAACACTTCATGACTACTAAACCATGGCACCAAGTGCCACGTCCAATCCCCTCTTGAACACCTCCAGGGATGGGGACTCCACCACCTCCCTGGGCAGCACATTCCAACAGCTAACAACTCCCTCTGTGAAGAATTCTCTCCTCACCTTGAGCCTAAACCTCCCCTGATGCAGTTTGAGACTGTGTCCTCTTGTTCTGCTGCTGGATGCCTGGGAGAAGAGACCAACCCCCTCCTGGATACAGTCCCCCTTCAGGTAGTTGCAGACAGCAATAAGGTCTCCCCTCAGCCTCCCCTTCTCCAGGCTAAACAACCCCAGCTCCCTCAGCCTCTCCCTTCATTCCCTTTTCTCCCCAGTGCAACATCTTGTCTGTAGACATGGACAGTCAGTCACAGGGAAGGACTGCTTCTGGCTTTTCATTCTGCAACACAGCAATGCTAGCTCCTTCTAGCTTCCTGCAAAACCTCTCAGTAGTGCACGAGTATGCTAGGACAACATGCAAATTTTGTCAGCTGCTCCATAACCATTGTGTCTGTGATCCCTTTCACCCAGAAGTCATTGCACCAATCATCATGTGATCACAGCATTGAAGAGTTTCTGTATTGTCTACAGCAATTGTCCTCAAAGTACTACAGAACCCATAATTATTGCAAGGAGAATAACATTTTTGCCATTAGGCTTGGGAACATTTAGAAGCATTGTCTGCTGCATTGTCAACTTTTGCAGGGAAACTGCGACTAGTTCAGTTTAACTTGATGCAGGTGGGAGACTGAACATAAAAGGTTGAGGTAGCTAGACTTGTTTTTGACAACAGTTTCATACTTCTTGTGCAGTATGAATTTCAACAGACCTAAGTGAAAATGGCAGGGTGAAGTCCTTAGTCCTGTCAAGGGTAGGACACTTGATTGTCAAAGTGCTGCCAGCTGTGTTGTACCTGGTTGACTGGGAATGGTAGACTTGGCCTCCTGAGCTGCTTCTATGACAAACAAAAAACAACTGACTTGAATTAGATCTGAAAATAAACAATTCAGGTTAAAGCCTGAGGAATATAGGACTCGGGTTGTGGAGGTGATCTATTGCTCCATCCTTGTTTCTTTCTGCTTGATTCACCACCTGGAACTGGTAGTGGGGTGAAAGAGGGTGCAACAGGGGGATGCTGACAAAAATAAGTGCTTTGTTTCTGTGAGTGTTCACTTAGAGTTTTACAGAAACAAGACAGGAGCTCTCATCTGTGAGTATTCATCCAGAGCAGCTGTTTCACGTGGAGGAAGAGTATCTCTGACACGAGGCAGACCTGTGTTGATCTGCAGTACAGTGCTCATTTGTGAGCCCTCACAGGCTGTGAGCTCTCACTCTTAACACTCGTTGTAAATCAGGACATGCTTATATGCAAGGCTGGAAACTCAGAGAGCATCCTGTGAGAGGCATATAGTGATGATACTTGTTTGCTGGCATGCAGGATGTTACCATAGATTAGATTTGGTTGGAAAAGACTTTGAAGATCATCAGGTTGACCCATTATCTAACTCAGAGAAACATCCTGTGAGAGGCATATAGTGATGATACTTGTTTGCTGGCATGCAGGATGTTACCATAGATTAGTTTTGGTTGGAAAAGACTTTGAAGATCATCAGGTTGACCCATTACCTAACTCTACCAAGTCTGGTGCTAAACCATGTCCCCCAGCACCACATCTTTTCAACATCTCCAGGGGTGGGGATTCAACCACTTATTTCAGTGTTTAGTGAAAGAGTTTCTTTTACTATCCAACCTAAACCTCCCCTAACACAGCTTGAGGCCATTTCCTCTCATCCATTTGTTATTAGGGAGAAGATACCAACACCCACAACCGTGGGCAAGAACTAGAGTAGAAGGTTATGAGAAGGAAGACGTTTTTGTGCCAGGATTACAAGGTAGCAGAGAATTCCACCTTTTCTCTTTTGATCTATATAAACAGTTTTATGTAATGTTTTCAGTGACTGTGCTTTATTTTAGCTTAGCTTAGTCCTGTGGTTTTAGAGCTGTCACCTCCAAACTCTGAAACACTACCCACATCTGTGTGCATTAATAGCAACTCAGAAGAAGTTGTGATACGATCACAGTGAAGGAAAGTTTCAAACATCAATAAATCCTCATGGGTCTTCAGAATGTATAAAATATTTGGCTGTGTCTTGGAGTGACAGAGGAGATTCAGGATGTGGGCAAGGTAGATATGGTGCTTTTCTTCATGGGTATGCAGCTGAGCTGAAAAATATCAGAGCACCGAGGGGCGAAACTTGAGAGCTTGCAGCTCTTTCTGGTCTTCTAGCCTTGAGAGCATTGATTTAACCAGAAAAGGCTTTAAAATAGTGCTGGGATAGAAAAGCAGCATGCAGTGTTACCTTGGCAACATGGTGAGATGCTCTGTGCTCAGAGAGAGATAAGGAGAGTTTGGAGAACAGTGTTCACCAGGGCTGGTGATTTGGTGAATGGCTCTTCAGAGCAGCAGTCACCAGCACACAGGCATGATAAGACTTTGAAGAGCAGCTAGAGTGCGTCCAGAGTCTCTTGTGTCTCAGCAACTGAATCTGTGCAGGGAAAATTTTTCAGTGTACCTATGAGTTGCAATGTTCATTCTCTTCAGTTTAATCTTCTTTCTTCCTGGATTCTGAGCTACTTTTGTTCATTGATTTGGTGAGGAAGGAATAGGTGTTTCCTTTACTTCCGGTCATGTGAAATTTACATTTAAAGCATCCTGCAGATAAATCTAATTTAGCTTCAGATTTTGTGGTAGCTTCATGTTTTCTTTCATGGGTTTTTTTGTTTCCTTTTTTTCCCTTCCTTTTTTTTCTTTCCTTTATTTTCTTTCCTTTTTTTCTTCTTTTCCTTTTTTCCTTTCTTTTTTCTTTCCTTTTATTCTTTCCTTTTATTTCTTCCTTTATTTCTTCCTTTATTCTTTCCTTTATTTCTTTCCTTTATTTCTTTCCTTTATTTCTTTCCTTTATTTCTTTCCTTTATTTCTTTCCTTTATTTCTTTCCTTTATTTCTTTCCTTTATTTCTTTCCTTATTTCTTTCTTTATTTCTTTCTTTATTTTTTCCTTTTTTCTTCCTTTTTTTTCTTTCTTTTTTTCTTCCTTTTTTTTTTCTTTCCTTTTTTTTCTTCCTTTTTTTTCTTTCCTTTTTTTTCCTTTCCTTTTTTTCTCTTTCCTTTTTCCTTTCCTTTTTTCTTTCCTTTTTTCCTTTCCTTTTTCTTTCCTTTATTTCTTTCCTTTTTTCCTTTCCTTTTTTTTTCTTCCTTTTTTTTTCTTTCCTTTTTTCCCCTTTCCTTTTTTCCCCCTTCCTTTTTCCCCCTTTCCTTTTTTCCCCCTTTCCCTTCTTTCCCCCTTTCCTTTCTTTCCCCCTTTCCCTTTTTTCCCCCCTTTCCCTTTTTGCCCCCCTTCCCTTTTTGCCCCCCTTTCCCTTTTTGCCCCCCTTTCCCTTTTTGCCCCCTTTCCCTTTTTGCCCCCCTTCCCTTTTGCCCCCCTTTCCCTTTTTGCCCCCCTTTCCCTTTTCCCCCCTTTCCCTTTTTGCCCCCCTTTCCCTTTTTGTCCCCCTTTCCCTTTTTTGTCCCCCTTTCCCTTTTTTGTCCCCCTTTCCTTTTTTTTCCTCCTTTTTTTTTTTTTCTTTCTTATGGTAAGGTGACCCTCTGCATTGCATCTGAAAACTTCACTGCTTACAGTAAGAGAAAGATTTTTATTTGGAGAAAGGAAGTAAAGCATTCTGGTTTGGAATGTTTCCACTGTGGAGCATGTAGGGTAGATGTAGTTTTGGGTGTTTCAGGAGGGACTCCTGGAAGGCAGGCTTAGACTTGCATGAGAGCAGAGCTTAGAAAGATCAATAGAGTGCTGGGATTTTGAGAAGTTTTCTAGGTCCACCCTGAAGCTCAGGGGAGGATCACGTTGCTTTGCCCATTCCAGCAAAAGCTTGCCAAAGCTGTTCTTAAAGGAAAAACCTCCTGCTTGAGAGATTGTATAACTGCCTGAGGTAGTGAACTTCTAGTTCTTGCTGGTACAGATTGAAATTTCTCTTGAAGATCTAATCTAATTCTGTTCACTTGCAAATTAAATTAATTACGTCCTGTTCTATCCTCAGCAGACAGGGTGAACAATTGATCACCATTGTCTCTGCTGCATTTTACATAATGAGAGACTGTTATCATGTGGTACAGCGGGTTTCTCTAGCCTAAACAAGTCATTCTGGTTCTTTTTTTAGTCTGTATCCTGATGTCCCATCTCTTAAACTTTCTACTTTTCCCAGTGTTATGCTCATGACTTATTCATCCAAGCCTTGGAGTGCAGAGAGCGGTACTGAACAGGTGATGCTCAGAGGTTTGGATATAGTTGCAGTGGGATCATGGAATGGAATGGAATGGAATGGAATAGAATAGAATAGAATAGAATAGAATAGAATAGAATAGAATAGAATAGAATAGAATAGAATAGAATAGGCCAGGCCAGGCCAGGCCAGGCAGGAAGAGACCTTCAAGATCTTCGCATCCAACCCATCATCCAACACCATCTAATCAACTAAACCATGGCACCAAGCACCCTACCAAGTCTCCTCCTAAACACCTCCAATGATGGTGATTCCACCACCTCCCCAGGCAGCCCATTCCAATGGCCAATCACTCTCTCTGTGTAGAATTTCTTCCTAACATCCAGTCTGAACCTCTCCTGGCACAGCTTGAGACTGTGTCCTCTTGTTCTGGTGCTGGTTGCCTGGGAGAAGAGACCAGCCTCTGCCTGTCTACAGCCTCCCTTCAGGTAGTTGTAGACAGCAATAAGGTCTCCCTTGAGCCTTCTCCAGGATAAGCAACCCCAGCTCCCTCAGCCCCTCTTCATAGGGCTTGTGCTCCAAACCCCTCACCAACTTTGTTGCCCTTCTCTGGACACCTTCCAGCAAGTCAACATCCTTCCTAAACTGAGGGGCCCAGATCTGGACACAGGACTCAAGGTGTGCCCTAACTGGTATAGTGTACAGGGTGAGAATGACCTCCCTGCTCCTGCTGGCCACATTGTTCAATAAGGTTGGAAAAGACCTCAAAGATCATCATGTCCAACCTGTCACCCTACACCTCATGACTATGGGACTATAGGGACCTCATAACTATGGGACAATGGGTTTCAAAGACATAACATGACAGTAAACATAGAATGAGGATTTTTGTCACTGTGACTCATTTGTTATAGCTTTCTAGGTATGCAGGAGAGGTTTTATAAGCCCACATATTAATATATACTCTACTTCTCTGAATGCCCTGATTTTGGTTTTTTAATTTCTTTATGAAAAAAATAGAATTAACTCCAAACACAAATAAACCAAAACCCACAAGCAACCAACCAAAAGACAGCAACAAACAACAACAACGACCAGACAACATTGCTGAACTATTCAGGAAGACTAGCAGCCAAGTTCCTTTTCAGAGGTGAATACTTATTAAGGGTGAGTGAGGCAACCAGATCTTTTTTCCCTTTCTGGAAGGTTCAGTAACACATGAGCAGAAGATTGGGAAGTGAGTGAATAGAATAACCTTCCCAGCCTCTCTCAAGCTGATGCCTAAAGCCAAACACCCACAGAAATTACTCTGGGCCACTGAATAGTTGTTCAGTGTCACAGCTTCTTTGCACAGAGGGCAATGTCATTAGTCGTAGCTGGTGTCCTTCACAGATCTGTGTTTCTCTTGCTCCTTGAAACGGTGCTGGAGGAGGATGTTTCCTTTGCTAGAAGCAAATGGAACACACCAAAACCAGTGCTGCCTGCTGAAAAGAGACCATTCAAGTGTTCATGTGTTAGAAATAACTATGAGAGGCTGAGGCTAACCTTGTTCACCAGGGTGTTTTGAACAGCCTTAGATCAAGAATCTGTCATGAACTTAGAAAACATATTTCACTCTTCTTTCTCTCTGGGAATTGTCTGTGAACAATGTGTGATCTCCTTGAATTATTCAGCATTCCAAATAATCTGTCAAATAATTTCTATGAATAATTTCTGACTTGCAGCTTGTCCAAGATCTGTTTATTGCAGATATTTGAAATCAGATCTGACTGATTAGCTCCGATTGCACACATTGGGTACCTAGGGCAGCGCTAATCCCTGATGGGATGAGCCTAGGCCTTTGAAGCACATTTACACAGTGCATGCTTATGATTAAGAATTTTAAATTCACTCTTCCCATATATTCTCCAGTGGCCACTAAAATTTGCTGTTTCTGTGAACATTTCTGCCAGTAAACTCATTAGCTAGAATAATTGCACAAACAGAACACAAAAGGGGGGAGCAAAGCAAGACAGACCAGTTTGTCTTCAAATCGGCATGAATGCTGCTGAAATACTCCACTCTTCCCCAGTCCTTTGAGACTTAACTGTGTAAGAATGTTTTGTGATCTTGCTAGGCCTTTTTACTCCTGAAGTGTTAACACCCCTTGTCTCTGGCAGGAAGGGGCTTTTAATTGCAGTATTGTCATTTCCCATGCTCCCCCCACTCTGTCCTATCTCATGTGCAGCAGATAGAAAGACAGGAAATGAGGACTTAGAAATTGCTTAAGCAGAATGTATTTTCTGTATAAGAGACAAAAGCAGAGGGCTAACATGGAATTAATGGCTATAATTGCCTTAGATTATTTGTGCTCGATGATTCCACAGTGGTTGTAGACTCTTTGATAGAACTGACAGAGCAGATACTTGCGTTCCAGGGATCCCACGGGTTCTGGATTTATTGGTCTGTGTTTCTTTTATGTTTCTGCACAGGGAGAGAGGCTGATCATCTTCGTTAATTTCCTTCAGAACCAGAAGCATGTTTTGGTGTTGCCTGATTAACTTTGGGAATCATGCTTAAGTAGATGCCTGGCTGTAAATTTGCCATCATTCTGTCAGCTTGGGTTCCCTTTGGTTTGGTCTCTCATTTTTCTCTTTCCCCACTCACTCAGGACATAAACTTTAATGATGAGATTTCATGCTCAGTCAAGTTTTTGAAAGCCACTTATGTGAAGCATCAATCAGATTATATACCTGCCCTGGCTGGGTGGCTGCTTTTCCCTCCCTACAAGGGGCTGATGGTCAAAAATACATAATGAGCTACCACCGACAATCTATCAGACTACCATCTTTCCCTCCATTCCTGCCTCAAAAGCCTTTGCAAGTGATGGCTCAGTTTATCACAGTGGAAATTCCTATTGTTTGATTATCTGAGAAAGCATAATTGTGTTTCCTTTGCTTCTCAACACGGCCACTGACACATTAGCTACTTTAGCAGCCTTTACAGGAAAGGTCTGGAAAATCTCTACTTCTGTTTTTTTTTCCCCCCTGTACTTCCACCACTGACTCATCACTGCACTTCATGGTTCTTAGTATATTTTTAGCACTCCTCAGGTCAAGAGTCTAATTTCTATTAGTCTTACTGTGTGACCTCTAGAACCCTGCAGGAATGTAGGGGAATATTCCTACAAACATTAATTCATTCATGCTAGCAACGTTGCTGTACAGGGACAGGCCTAATGGCTTACAGTTTGTGGTAGGTAAACATAGTTCCTAAATTGTAATAGAAATGCTTGGAAGCTGTTGAAGAATTTCTGGGAAAGGGCTTAAAGCATCCAGGGGGTTTGCTGTCCTAGCAGCACAACCTAAAGAAAATGGTCTTTGTTCTTTCTCTGCCTTCTCTTCCTGTGCTGGATTTCGGTGCTGATGCATCTACTTTTCAGCTCACAAAAAGAAAAAGACTCTGTGTGTGTGTCCTTGTGAGAGATCTAGAGTAAGTACTGGATGTAAGTATCAGTCATTTCAATAAACCACTCTATCTTTGATAAACCAGCCCATTTTTGATCAAGGGAACTTGCCACGTGAGCTCTTCTGACAGATGCTCAGTGCAAGGTTTCACAGTTGCTCTAAATTGACAGTTACTCTACAGAGGGACGTGGGGCATTGTGCAACTCAACCCTTGCCCCACACAGTTGATTGTTGCCAGTAGAAAGGAAGGATGGAAAATGGGAGACTAACTTTTCACAAGTGCTTGGAGTGATAAGAATGATGGACAATGGCTTTAAGCTTGAGGAGGGCAGATTTAGACCGAATATTAGCAAGAAAATCTTTAGAGTGAGGGTGGTGAGACACTGGCACAAGTTGCCCAGGAAGGTTGTGGATGCCCCCTCCCTGGAGGTGTTCAAGGCCAGGTTGCATGAGGCCTTGAGTAACCCGATCTAGTGGAAGGTGCCCGTGCCCATGGTTGGAGGGGCTGGAACTAGATGATCTTTAAGGTCCCTTCCAACCCAAACCATTCTATGAAACTATGACTGCATTTCCTGAACCTTTTATTTCTAATGCTCATGCCCCAGTAATAGCATCCCCTAACTATAACCAGCTATGAATCTCTGAGGTCAGCCTTATCTACTGCACTCTGCTGCTTCACTCATTACAGCATGCTGAATATTGGCATTTGGTCGACTTTTTCTGTCCACCTCATTTCCAGCTCGGCGTTATTGCTTGTCAGATGTTACCTACCCAACTGCTGTTTAAATGACCTTTCTAAATGTAAAAAGAATAACACATAAATATCTTCCACCAAATAAGAAAATGCAGATATTAGATAAAAGAAGTCTCATTACCCAGCTCTGAAGCAGAACACAGCAGCTATCTCACAGCACATTTTGCCTTCTGCTAACAATAGGACATAGGAAATAAAGCAAGATCATTGTTGCCATTTCAAATCATGGGGGCAAAAAAAAAAAGAGGGAAAAAAATAATTTTCAACATTTACCTCTGCTCAGGACATTATGGCAATGAGACACAACTCTTGCTACAAGTGTCTCAAAATCCATTAGCTCTCTAGCTGATACAAGCAAAACCTCACGAGTATCAGATCTGCTGTTGGACCTGCATGTGGTGATTTTGAAGATTAATTTTGTTCCACTGAACAATGAATATTCTCTTGGACAAATAAATTTGGATTTCTGTGATTTGCTTTGTTGCTCAATCTGATTCTCTGCAGCAAGCAAACCTCATTTTATTTGTACTCCGTTACCTTCTTGGAGTGTCGCTAACCTATAAGGTCTACTCAAAATGGATTCTTCATACCCTAAATTATCTGGACCTCTGCTTTGCTTGCAGGGTAGAGTTAGTACGGCAGGAGTTGCAAGTGGCTCATTAAGGCTTCCCACTCCAGAGAGGAAGTATGAAATAGCAGCAGTATGATGAAGGCCTGTGCAGCATTGCTTGCTACCTGAAGCTTTATTGCATGGCAAAGAACCAAGGCCATGAGATTCCCTCTATGCTTCTGCTGAGACTGTGTGAACTTTGCAGCAATGCTTATTTCCAGCCTTGCCCTGCAAGTTCTTCATCACACTAGTAATTTAAGTTTAGAATTGTCAACACCATCAGAACAATCTCCTCCTCACACGGTTGCGTGCAAGCTTATATTCTGTAACCTCCCCCTAGCAGTGCAGATACCATCCCTCTGACAAGCAGTTTGTGTTTTACACAAGGAAGAAGATGAAACTTCCAATATACATAATATACAGCTTGCATCATGAATACTTCAGCACAGGCTTGCCCCTGCTTCAGGTCCTGAAGCCAGGAACTAACTTATGCATCAGAAGCTGCAGTCTTATTCTCAGCTAATCCCATGATTCTCTCTTCACCATCAACTCTGTTTTGCCTGTCACAGTTCTGCTGTGTAATGGGCCTCTGTCTATTTAATGAGTTGATGAGCTGTTTTCAGAGATCAAATACTCTCCTCAGTACACACATACCTTCATCTACTAAAGCAAATTCTATTGGCTTTGAGAAAAGCAGGGTTGACAGTGTAGGGGGAAAAAAAAACAAGACTGATGAAGGGAAACGCTGTGTGATTGCCGAGCGTTCGGATTTGGGAAGCAAGAAGAGCTGGTATTTTATTCCTCCAGTGTTCTGTGTATCCATCACTCAGACAGAATCCCCATTAGTATAAATCTAAATCTTGAGTCTCTGGCCCAAGTTAATTAATTTGTAAATATATTTCATCTTCTAAGTGACAGCCCTTTCCAAAACAGGAGCTGGTAGAAAGAGCAAAGGGGTTAAAGTGTCATGCAACACCATGTCCATCCCAGGAAACTAGATGACACCAACTCGTACCATCTCCTTCACAGACAAACCTTTATAGCCTTGAAATACTGTGATTAAAGTGAGGTGGGAAGGCTTTTGTGCTGCTCCTAGTGTTCTGCTCCTGATTGTTTTGCCTTTTTTAAGCAGAGTCTATACAGGTCTGGATTTGCCTAGCTTTGGCATTTTGATATTCTTTTCATGCCCATGACTCCCCCTCCAATAGTCACATTTACCTTCCACTTTGTACTTCTTTCCAAACCACTCAGTTTCCTGATTAACAAGAAGGCATCTTCTTTTGATTTGTCTGGAAAACATTGCCATGAATGGCTTTGGGCATGTGTATGTCTGGTTCTGAGATGACAGAGCTTCCATCGTGTGACCCTGAGAAACTTTGGAATGGGATTAACACAGATGTCACCTTGTGCAGCAAGCAAACATTCTGTATCTGGGGTAGAATTGTCAGTACAGGCCAGGAAGGGTCTCTCTGAGTAGCAGCCCTTGTGGGAAGGACCTGGAGACTAAAGTAATAAACACCAAGCTGATTATGAGCCAGGAGAACAAGACAGTCATCTTAATGTAGCCTGTTATATGAAGTGTGGCTAACAGACCAAGGAATGCTTTTATTTTCTTCTGTGCAGCCATGCTGAGGATGCATGAGGCTATTCTATTTAGTTTATACTTCCTAGTTCTAGAGGGATGTTGAGAAACTGGAGAGACTGCAGTGGGGAGAAACCAACATGGTCAGGAACCAAGGAAGCATAAAGGATAAGGAAAAATGGAAGGAATTTTGTTCTTTTAGTGTGGTGAAGAGGAGACAACACAGTGAGCAAATAATATCTGACAGCTACTTGTTGAGTGGTAAAGACCTCTTCCAAGGGGTTGCTCTCTTCTCCCAGGCAACCAGCACCAGAACAAGAGGACACAGTCTCAAGATGCACTAGGGAAAGTTTAGGCTTGAGGTGAGGAGAAAGTTCTTCACTGAGAGAGTCGTTAGCCATTGGAATGTGCTGCCCAGGGAGGTGGTGGAGTCACCATCCCTGGAGGGTGTTCAAGAGGGGATTGGACGTGGCACTTGGTGCCATGGTTTAGTCATGAGGTCTGTGGTGACAGGTTGGACTTGATGATCTTTGAGGTCTCTTCCAACCTTGGTGATACTGTGTGTGTGAATGCAAGTTGCAGGTTTTGGATGAGATGTTAAGTGAAGTTTATTGACTGGGAGGGAAGCATTGCATAGGAAAAGATATGCAGATTGTTGCCATTCCTCTGTCCTTGGAGATTTTTAAGACTTGGCTGGACGAATCTACAGCTGACTGGGGAGATTACACTAAATGACCTCAGAGTTCCCTTCCAGCGAGCCTTGCTGTCATTCTGCTTGCTGAAGTTGTTCACTTTGATATACAGAAAACCAAAATTAAACCCCTTTTAAGCTGAAGTTGCCAATGTATGAAATGGCCATCAAAGCAAAGGTCTGCTATTCGGGAGAAATGAACCTTCCGAAGCAGAAATAACGGTGTCTCTGTGCAGCAATTGCAGGTTGTCTAGGAGTCAGTCTTGGTCCATTTGTGTTGTGAAAATCTGTTTTGACAGAGAGGAAACCACGCTTCAGCTTCATTTCAATGAGAAGTTTTTATGAATTGGATATAAAATTAATGTATTATGGGCAGCACCTTTCTGATGTTGTTTATTTTGCTGTGCAATTTCTAACTGACGAGCTGGGACTGCAAAAGAAGCTGACACTGCTAAAGTAACCCAACAGTGAAATAGTTGGGAAAGTGGCCATTTAAACCACCACAGTTAGCTAAGTTAGTTAACAGAACTTTCAGATTAGACATATTTGATGCTTTTGGAAATAGCAAAGCAAATAATCAGAAGAAACTCATCAGGTTGGCCTGCAATGTGACTTGCTCTTTTGAAAGATGGAAGGGTGAGAAGCACACTTTCTAGAAATGGAATTGCAGATTCCAGGTCTTAAGACTCATGTGCTACATGAAATCTAAACAGGATGATCAGTACTTCTGTACCTTTCCTTTTCCTTCCTTCCTCTTTTACGTTCCTTTTCCTTCTCTCCTTCCTTTTCCTTCTCTCCTTCCTTTTCCTTCTCTCCTTCCTTTTCCTTCTCTCCTTCCTTTTCCTTCTCTCCTTCCTTTTCCTTCTCTCCTTCCTTTTCCTTCTCTCCTTCCTTTTCCTTCTCTCCTTCCTTTTCATAGTTTCATAGTTTCATAGTTTCAGTAAGGGTTGGAAGGGACCACAAGGATCATCTAGTACCAACCCCCCTGCCATGGGCAGGGACACTCTACCCTAGATCAGGCTGGACAGAGCCTCGTCTAGCCTGGTCTTAAACACCTCAAGGGACGGGGCCTCAACCACCTCCCTCGATAACCCATTCCAGGGCTTCACCACCCTCACGGTGAAGAACTTCCTCCTCACATCCAGCCTGAATCTCCCCACCTCCAGCTTCATCCCATTCCCCCTAGTCCTATCACTCCCTGATAGTCTGAAAAGTCCCTCCCCAGCCTTCTTGTAGGCCCCCTTCAGATACTGGAAGGCCACAATGAGGTCACCTCGCAGCCTTCTCTTCTCCAGACTGAACAGCCCCAACTCTTTCTGTCTGTCCTCATAGGAGAGGTGCTCCAGCCCTCTGCTCATCCTTGTGGCCCTTCTCTGGACACGCTCCAGCACCTCCAGATCCCTCTTGTAATAGGGGCTCCAGAACTGGAGGCAGTACTCCAGGTGGGGTCTCATCAGAGCTGAGTAGAGGGGGAGAATCCCCTCCCTTGACCTGCTGGCCACACTTCTCCTGATGCAGCCCAGGATCTGATTGGCTTTCCGGGCTGCAAGTGCACATTGAGAGCTCATGTTGAGCTTCCTTCTCTCCTTCCTTTCCCTTCTCTCCTTCCTTCTTTTTATTTCCTTTCTTAAGGAAGTCTAGGAAGGTTTTTTAGGCTCTCTGGTTTTATTTTTTGCATTGCTGATGTTTTGACACTGTATTAAAGCATCTGTGGTAAGCAGTGGCTTAATTCTCTGTGCAGTGATGAAATACGCATTTCCATCTCCTTGGCATAATGCAGTGCTTATACTGGGGACAGTATAAAATTTATGGCACCTTAAATTGTTTACTTTGAGGCTTCTCAGTGCTTGTAAACAAAGGGAACAGGAGGTACTTTAATCTCTTAGCAACTTTAACTACCTCTAAGAGAAAAAAAAGTTTTTGACTATCAAACTCCCCAGTTTATTGCAGTCTCACTTTTTCCTCTTCCATTAATAACTGGCGACATAATTTGTTAAACTCTTAGTAAGTGGGATTGAAGGGCCACCAGATTGCTAAATTAAGGGAACAAATTAAATATCAATACCAAATTAAAGTCTTGGCCAGCCTAGGGAGACCAGCATCTAATCTCTTTTAGCAGCTTGGAAATTGTGGAAAACTACCTGTCAGCAAAAAGTCCACTGCCTTCCATACATCATCCACTACCTTTGAAGTGGTGGGCGAAAGAATTCACCAACGACAAGTGCTGTCATACAGGACATTTATTCCACAAGTTTTGATGTTTTTTTCCATCAGCTCCAATGATGGACAGTTGTGTCTTGTTTGCTGTCAATGGGTCCATGTCCCAGTGGAGGCCAGGGACAAGCAGAGTCCCTCAGGGGTCAGTCCTGGGACCAGGCTTGTTCAACATCTTTTGGGTACCATGGACAGTGGCATTGAGTGCACCCTCAGCAAGTTTGCTGATGACACCAAGCTGTGTGGTGCAGCAGACAGGCTGGAGGGAAGGGATGCCATCCAGAGGAATCTTGACAGGCTGGAGAGGTGGGCACAAGCCAACCTCATGAGCTTCAACAAGACCAAGTGCAGGGTCCTGCATCTGGGGCGAGGCAATCCCAGGCACAAATCCAGGCTGGGCAGGGACTGGCTGGGGAGCAGCCCAGAGGAGAGAGACTTGGGGGTGCTGGTGGACGAGAAGCTCACCAGGAGCTCTCAATGTGCACTTGCAGCCCGGAAAGCCAATCAGATCCTGGGCTGCATCAAGAGAAGTGTGCCCAGCAGGTCAAGGGAGGTGATTCTCCCCCTCTACTCAGCTCTGGTGAGACCCCACCTGGAGTACTGCCTCCAGTTCTGGAGTCTCTTTTACAAGAAGGATCTGGAGGTGCTGGAAGGTGTGCAGAGAAGGGCCACGAGGATGATCAGAGGGCTGGAGCACCTCTCCTATGAGGACAGACTGAAGGAGTTGGGGCTGTTCAGTCTGGAGAAGAGAAGGCTCCGAGGTGACCTCATTGTGGCCTTCCAGTATCTGAAGGGGGCTACAAGAAGGCTTGGGAGGTACTTCTCAGGATGTCAGGTAGTGATAGGACTAGGGGGAATGGAATGAAGCTGGAGGTGGGGAGATTCAGGCTGGATGTGAGGAGGAAGTTCTTCCCCATGAGAGTGGTGAAGCCCTGGAATGGGTTGTCCAGGGAGGTGGTTGAGGCCCCATCCCTGGAGGTGTTTAAGAGCAGGCTGGATGAGGCTGTGGCCAGCCTGATCTAGTGCAGGGTGTCCCTGCCCATGGCAGGGGGGTTGGAACTAGCTGATCCTTGTGGTCCCTTCCAACCCTGACTGATACTATGATAGTGAACAATGGCAATTTGGGAGAGGTTCTTCAATTGCTGCCCTTGAAGAGTGCCTGCTTCACGAACCAATGTCAGAATCTGTCTTTAGGCTCACACTTATCACTGTGGTATTTAAGCACTCTACATGGATTAAAAATGAACAGTGGAGCTGCCTGGAGGATAGTCAGTAAAATCTCCTTAAGTTTTGGATTTTGTGATATAATGTGATTTCAGTGGGTTGACAGAGGGGCACAAAGGAACATCAGACCCTTCACAGAAATTTCAAAAAAAGAGCTGTTCATCTTTCTTTTTTTTCATTTTTTTTTTCCAACTCAAAAAGAGATTAAAGTATTGAAAAATTTGAGGACAAATTCTGGTTGTCAATGCGACTTAAACCTTGACATGCAAAAGAATGAAGGGGGTTTTGCTTGCTTGTATGACGATGAGAGGTGGCTTTGTAATCAGCCCATAATGGGCTTTGCCGTTATGTGACAGTTGAGGCTGTGCCTTTAAGACAGCTGCAGAATTCTCTAGCTGAATGTTTAGGGGTAAAAAGCAAAACAAAGATAAATTCTAGTTCTGGGCCCCTCAGTTTAAGAAGGACATTGAGACTCTTGAATGTGTCCAGAGAAGGGCAACGAGGCTGGGGAGAGGCCTCGAGCACAGCCCTATGAGGAGAGGCTGAGGGAGCTGGGGTTGCTTAGCCTGGAGAAGAGGAGGCTCAGGGGAGACCTTATTGCTGTCTATACCTGAAGGGAGGCTGTAGCCAGGTGGGGGGTTGGTCTCATCTCCCAGGCAACCAGCATCAGAACAAGAGGACACAGTCTCAAGCTGCACCAGGGGAGGTTTAGGCTCGAGGTGAGGAGAAAGTTCTTCACTGAGAGAGTCGTTAGCCATTGGAATGGTGGAGTCACCATCCCTGGAGGTGTTCAAGAGGGGACTGGATGTGGCACTTGGTGCCATGGTTTAGTCATGAGGTCTGTGGTGACAGGTTGGACCAACCTTGGTGATTCTGTGATTCTGTAAATGAATTTCATTGGTCAGATGTGAGATGTACCATAGCAAATATCTCTAACATTCTTTCTCTCACTCACTCCAGCTTCAGTCTGTCTCACTCTCATTTCTTAGCCAGAGTGCGTGCAGCTGACCCTGGACTGAAACTGATAAGCATACTAGTTTTTCTCTAACAAAGCTTTGAGCTAACAAATTTCCCTTAATATCCTTTTCTCTCTCTTTCTCCTTTTTTGTCTAATTAACTGGAGGGGAAAGGGAAGGGGGGAGTGAGGTTGTGGGAAACCTGAGGTGGAATCCTCCTGCGAGGGGGGGGGTGTTCCTGTGTTGTGTTATTTCCTGTAAATTCTTGTATGATATTGTAAATACTGTCTATTTTGCATATATTCATTGCTGGATAGAGCTTTGCTCAGGCTGCTCTAGGGAAAAGTGTCCCTGTCCCTGGCAGGGGAAGGGTCTGAACTAGGTGATCAACCATTTTACAATTCTATGAAATGTATAACCTGCAAAGTGAATGCTAAAGGCAGAGGTCTGGTGGCTGTGGTTATACTCTAAAGCATTTGTAAGGAAGATTTATGGAAAGCACCCAAAGAACCGGGGATATGTCAATCTGATTAAGGAAAACCAAACCCACAATGAACCAAACCAACCAACCAACCAAAAAAACCCAAAACCAACCAAAAAACATCATCAAGAAAAAAACCACCCAAAGATAGACCCACAAACAAAAAAAGCCCCATAAACCAGCACAAAACCAACCTCCCTAATCTCAAGAAAACATGACAAGTTTTCATGATAGAATAGGAATAGAATAGGATAGGATAGAATAGGATAGGATAGAATAGGATAGAATAGGATAGGATAGAATAGAATAGAATAGAATAGAATAGAATAGAATAGAATAGAATAGAATAGAATAGAATAGAATAGAATAGAATAGAATAGAATAGGAGTAGACCAGACCAGGTTGGAAGAGACCTTCGAGATCATTGAGTCAAACCTATCATCCAACACCATCTAATCAACTAAACCATGGCACCAAGCACCCCATCCAGTCTCTTCTTAAACACCTCCAGTGATGGTGACTCCACCACCTCCCTGGGCAGCACATTCCAATGGCCAATCACTCTCTCTATGAAGAATTTCTTCTTGACATCCAGCCTAAACCTCCCCTGGTGCAGCTTGAGACTCTGTCCTCTTGTTCTGAGGAGCATTCCTTAATATAATTAATGAATGCATCTTGTAGGGCATCATTTCATCTACTGGGCAGAAGTTTCTGTGCCCAGTCCCTTGTAGGATTAAGGAGAAGTTCTCAATACTGCAAAGGATTTTGTTTAAGGGCAGCAGGATGATGATCTGAAAGATGTTACAGGGATATATGATTAAAATGGTACATGGAGGTCATTTAGGGATTGAAAACTCTGAGAGAGGTCAGAGTTATTTTCCACTGCTCCTCAAATGAACTGTGATATTGAGGAAACTACCAAAGTGTCAGAAATAGAGGTCAATGTACTAACAGAGACCAGGTTGGCAGCACAGGAAAAATTTTGTCCTTGAGCAAAAGTGGCATAGTTTTGCAGGAAAACATCCTGGTTCCCTTTGAAAACTTCTGTGAGGGTGCTGCAGTCAGACAGGTGTTTCCACACATCCAATCAATTTTTACTGGAAATTACAGATGTGATATGTTCTGGAATGGTGAACTGATTGTGGTTGTGAAATGTAGTGCTTCCTACTCACCAAAGAGAGGAAATCATACAGTGTGTTTATCCAGTGTAGCAACAGGAATATTTGCTGTGACTCTGGTCTCAGAATTATTCTAGCCTCTATTATTTATACAACTGGGCTGTGATCTCAGGGCATTACCAGCAGGGACTTTCTTCTTAGCTTCAGGCCCCGGGGTGGAAATGCTATTAAAACTCCTTAAAGAAGGAAATGGGTTATATGTGCACCTAGCTAGTGGAAGTGGGACTATGGAGGTAGAGTGTCCTGAGGATATAACTTAATCAGATTTTGGAGTTGTTCTTGTGTTTAAAAGACACAGAGGTCTGGTGCTGAGGGATATGGTTAGACTTGGTGAAGTTACATAATGGTTGGACTCTACAACCTTAGGTCTTTCCCAGCCAAAACAATTCCACGATTCCATGATAGAGGCCGGATTATGTTATCAGTAGAGACACAACTTGTGTGTGGCAAGAAGTTTTGCCTGTTTAGTTTCAGAATTAGATTAATAGATTGGAAATTACATTTCCATGTCCACAGGGGCATAGTTTGGACTTGGTAAAGTTAGATAATGGTTGGACTCTACAATCTTTCCCAGCCAAAACAATTCCATGACAGAGGCTGGATTATGTCATCAGCAGAGACACAACTCATGTGTATGGCAAGAAGTTTTGTCTGTTTAGTTTCAGAATTAGATTAATAGATTGGAAATTATATTTCCATGTCCACAGGGGCGTGGTTTAGACTTGGTAAAGTTAGATAATGGTTGGACTCTACAATCTTAGGTCTTTCCCAGCCAAAACAATTCCACAATTCCATGACAGAGGCTGGATTATGTCATCAGTAGAGACACAACTCATGTGTGTGGCAAGAAGTTTTGTCTGTCTAGTTTCAGAATGAGATTAATAGATTGGAAATTACATTTCCATGTCCACAGGGGCATAGTTTGGACTTGGTAAAGTTAGATAATGGTTGGTCTCTACAGTCTTTCCCAGCCAAAACAATTCCATGACAGAGGCTGGATTATGTCATCAGCAGACACACAACTCATGTGTATGGCAAGAAGTTTTGTCTGTCTAGTTTCAGAATTAGATTAATAGATTGGAAATTACATTTCCATGTCCACAGGGGCATAGTTTGGACTTGGTAAAGTTAGATAATGGTTGGTCTCTACAGTCTTTCCCAGCCAAAACAATTCCATGACAGAGGCTGGATTATGTCATCAGCAGAGACACAACTCATGTGTATGGCAAGAAGTTTTGTCTGTCTAGTTTCAGAATTAGATTAATAGATTGGAAATTACATTTCCATGTCCACAGGGGCATGGTTTAGACTTGGTAAAGTTAGATAATGGTTGGACTCTACAATCTTAGGTCTTTCCCAGCCAAAACAATTCCACGATTCCATGACAGAGGCTGGATTATGTCATCAGTAGAGACACAACTCATGTGTGTGGCAAGAAGTTTTGTCTGTCTAGTTTCAGAATGAGATTAATAGATTGGAAATTACATCTCATTTTCAAAGCCCAAGTATTTTTCAGTGCTTATGATGCTGGAGCCTAGCTCATGCAGAAGTACAGTAATAGTGTACATCTGTTTTTACTTTCATGGTTAAATAGGATTTCATTAGGTACATAAAGGAATACTAAGGAGTATCAGATGCAGGCAAAGAGTTGGAAAATGTGTGCAGTTTGTTAGGAGGTTTTTAACATGTAATTTTACATGTGTGGCTTTCTCTCTCCCCCCCAATCCCCCAGCCCCACTTTTACTTTTGATCTCCACAAATGTGTAAGATGCAGAATTCTGAGACCAGTGTCAATGAAATGCCACTGTTTCATCCAGAGAGCCTTTCCCTGTTCAGGAAATATTGAGGGCAGAAGCAGCCATTGTGGGGGAGGCTGAACTACACCTCTGCAGCACTAGCTAGTGTAGAACCAAGAAGTTCAGCCCTTTAGCTCCCTGCCCTCGGTAAATTCACTCCTGATCTTATCTAGATTAGCCATTTTATAGTTTTCCCACTTGTCGACTTACAGTTTCATTTCAGGTCTTATCTCAGATTATCCCTCTGATTCTTTCCTGCCTGGCCCACTTTGTCTTTCCCTTTCTATAGTATTTTTTATTATTTAATGCTCTTTTGGGGTCAGGGTGGTCTTTTCTTTTTAAACTCTGGAAAGCCTGTTGAGAATGGTGTGCACAAAAGGAGCTATATAATCACAGTGCATGGGAGCTGTTTCACCCAGGTGGACTATGTCACACAAGGTATCAGTCACCTTACAGCAGAGAAATGGAAGCCAAGTATGAAGTGTAGCAGCCATGCAAGCAAGCTGCAAAAGCTTCTGTAGCTGCAGAGGAGCAGAAGAAACATGCTAACCCATTTTTAGCCAGTGATTTAGTGATGGAACAAAACAGGGGTCACCTCAATTTAGACTTCTATTTCTGGGAAGGGAGCAGCTCTCTCTCTTTTTAGCTTGGAATTAGCTTGAAATATACCTGTTAGATCTTTGCAGAAAGCCTGCCAGTTTTCATTATTTCAGTCCAAAATGTCCACTCCTGGGGTATTCAATATAGCTCCTGCATCTATGTTCTTTGTATACTTTAATTATGGAAATTACATGTCAGCAATATGAAATCCCAGGTGCCCAGGGCAATGGCACAGCACAGGCAGTCTCAGAACAACATTGTTAATAGGTAACAAATGCTCTCTTTTATGTGTGCTTTCAAAAGCTGTCAATATTAGTGCTCACAAAGACTTAAATGGACCAGAGAGAACAAAAAGTATTCCCTATCTTGGAGAGTTCCTATCTAGCTTAAATCAGGAAACAACAGATGATGGAGAAGACAGACAAGATGGAGCTAGACAGACTGGGTAGCACAAGGTCCCAGCACACTCTAGTGGTTGATAGGCCTGCCCAGTTTATTTCCTTTCATAGTTCTTATGGAATAATTATTGTTTAACAAAGCAATACAGAGATGCTAAACACTGTAGGGATTCTTCACACTGTTTATGTGGTCTTGGATGGAGGGGAATCACAATTGTCTTTTGACTGCACAAAAAAGTGGAGAGATTGGTGACCTGCAATAAAATGTAAAGAGCTATTGCATTGGGATGTTGAAGAATGATAGAATCATTGAGTTGGAGAAGACCTGTAAGATCATCAAATCCAACTGTCAACACACCACCACCATGCCCATTAAACCATGTCCCAGAGTGACATGTCTACCTGTTTTCTGAACACCTCCAGGGACAGTGACTCCACCACCTCCCCAGACACCCTGTTCCCATGCCTGACCACTCTTTCAGCAAAGACAATTTTTTCTAATACCCAATCTAAGTCTTCCTGGCACAACATGAGCTACACAGTATGTATGGACAAGCAGGTTCCATGCTCACCTGTCCTCTGTGCTGACTGGCTTTAGGGATGATGTATCAGTGTTTAGAACAAGTATCAGTGCTTGCATAGGCCTAGGAGTTTGTCTGGCACTTCACAGAGCAAATACTACCAGGTGCTGAGTGCCTTTTCGGACGCAAGGCACCAGGCCTCGCACAAGAAGTGAGGAGCTGTCCCTTCAGGTGGCATTGTTTCTCTCATCAGAGAGACAAAGGATTTTTTCCTTTCTGATCACTCCTGTAATCTGCATACAACTCTTGGCACAGGTACAGCAGGGTGGTGTAGATTCAGTTCAATTGAAAGTGATTGCTAGCAGTGGATGGCATGGCCAGATTTTCTCAGTTAGACAAACAGGTTGCCAAATACTTCAACAACTACTGTGTTAAGCATTTTCTACAAAGCAACTCTGAAACATAAATTAGAGGAGCCTACATTTGTATATAAATAAAACCTAATCCCCTTTCCTACCAGCTCCTTCAGGGTTCAGTGTGAAAGTAACCAAGTCAAAGCAAGTGGAAAGGAGCCAGTGCAATTTCTTCTGTTTCTGCCATAGGCTTCTTTGTCCTTCTGCCTGTCCCACAGCTCAGAAACATTCTGTCAGCACTCCCACAGCACATGCAGTTGTGCCTGTGTGCCTCCATTTTCTACAAAGTGCTTCTGGTTTGCAGATAGAAGTGGAGGAGGTTGATTGAAGCCTCTGTGGATATGCAAAAGGAGCTTGGAGCAGATGTGGGAGATGTCTCCATTCCAAAGGGTTTAGGCATATACCTCCCATTTTAACTTCCTCCTACTTTCTATTCTTAGGGCAAAAAACCAAAACCAAAACAAAATAATAAAACAAAATTTCCTAATAAACAAAACAAAACAAAAACTCCAAACCAAACAACAAAACCAACAAAGAGCCAAACAAAAACCAAAATACAAGGGCTCAATTACTTTGTTTGCCACAGATATTGAGGGCCACTACAATGCAATAGAATAGAATTAGTATGGGATAGGATAGGATAGGATAGGATAGGATAGGATAGGATAGGGTAGGGTAGAGTAGAGTAGAGTAGAGTAGAGTAGAATTACCAAGGTTGGAAAATAGAATAGAATGGAATTAAACAGGTTGGAAAAGACCTTTGAGATCATTGACTCCACCCTATCATCCAAAACCATCTAGTCAACTAAACCATGGCACCAAGCACCCCATCCAGTCTCTTTCTAAATACTTCCAGTGACTGTGACTCCACCACCTCCCTGGGCAGCACATTCCAATGGCCAGTCTCTCTTTCTATGAAGAACCTCTTCCTAACATCCAGCCTAAACCTCCCCTGGCACAGCTTGAGACTGTGTCCTCTTCTAGTGCTGGTTGCCTGGGAGAAGAGACCAACTCCTTCATTTCTCAGTGTTTCCTACCTGTATATCATGATAGTGATGTTCTTTCCCTCTTTAGGGTTTTCTAAGGAAATGCATAGATAATATTTTGGAAGCTAAAATGATGTGGTGATAAGTGCCTAAGTTACAAAAGCATCTAAGATCATGTACAGTAATTAAAACTGCCCTAGTTTTGAGTCACGAGCTGCCTAGGGCAAAAGGACAGGAAAGATATTTAACCCCATCCCAAGGAGTAAAACAACAGTGCTCCACAGAGGGAAAAATGTCTTCACAGTGATGTACAGATGAGTGGCACTTTTTACCCCCCTTTCTTTCTTTCTTTCCTTCCTTTTATTTCTTTTTCAAAAGCAGCCTAAATTTACAAATGGCTTGATCTTGAGAGAAATTAAAAGCCTCTCCATTTCCCAAACCACTCTATGGATTGATTAGCATGTGAACTCTGCAAGGGAAAATAAAAGAAAATGATTATAAATAAATAAATTAATTAATTAAAGCTTCAGTAGTGACTGCACTCCTCACTGGTTAGGCCACACCTTGAGTCCTGTGTCCAGTTCTGGGCCCTTCAGTTTAAGAAGGACATTGAGACTCTTGAATGTGTCCAGAGAAGGGCAACGAGGCTGGGGAGAGGCCTTGAGCACAAGCCCTATGAGGAGAGGCTGAGGGAGCTGGGGTTGCTTAGCCTGGAGAAGAGGAGGCTCAGGGGAGACCTCATTGCTGTCTATAACTACCTGAAGGGTGGTTGTAGCCAGGTGGGGGTTGGTCTCTTCTCCCAGGCAACCAGCACCAGAATAAGAAGACACAGTCTCAAGCTGTGCCAGGGGAGGTTTAGGCTGGAGGTGAGGAGAAAATTCTTCACTGAGAGAGTCGTTCACCATTGGAATGTGCTGCCCAGGGAGGTGGTGGAGTCACCATCCCTGGAGGTGTTCAAGAGGGGATTGGATGTGGCACTTGGTGCCATGGTTTAGTCATGAGGTCTGTGGTGACAGGTTGGACTTGATGATCTTTGAGGTCTCTTCCAGCCTTGGTGATTCTGTGACTAGAAATCCTACCTTAGATCTGTCGCATCTCAGCCGTTCTGTTTGCAGAAGTTTGCCCTGTCTTAAAGTTGTTTTCTAAACTACTATGTTCTGGTCCTAGACACCAAGAGAGTCTAGAGAATGAGGGAGTTTATTTATTTGTTTACCAGTACATTTTTAAGTGTGGCATGGGCTCTAGTGAACAGTATTATATTGTAGGGAGTTGGAGTGGCTCTTTTCTGTATCACTGAAAATTACAGGCAGTTGGAAATGTATCATGGGAATGATTTGGGGGGGGGGGAAGATACCTTTTCTCCTTTTCTTTACTTTCTTTTTATTTATTTTTTTAGAAGATTGAAACTTTCTTTGGGGAAATTGAAATGAAAGACTTCATTTTATTGTCAGTTCAACCTAAATCATAAAGCTTAATTTTATAGAAGTGAGCCAAATGTTTTATTTTGACTCAGTTCAATACCTGGTTAATTTCAGCTTCTCTGTTTGCTGGGGAATGAGAATGAGTGTTGAAATGTCAATATTTCTCACCGGCTGGGAATGTTACCCAGCTGTACTCAAAGTGTAGTTGAATGTTTTTTCTTTGGGTATTGTAGGCTGCTTTCAGTATATGCTGCTTTTCATTGGTGGTGAAAGGAGCAAGTCAATCTAACAGTTACTTTCCTTAGCTGTAAATCAGAAAAGGAGGCTAAGACCTGGGACATTTAAAACATAGCACCTTGATGCAGCACCTTAAAGCTCAAGGCCTTACTGTGTGAATTAAAGTCTTTTCATTGCAGACAAAATGGTAGCAGAATCACAGAAGGCCAGGTTGGAAGAAACCCCATCTGGTCCAACCTTTCTAGGTAATAACATAGATTAAATAAGATGGCCCAGCACCCTGTCAAGCTGAGTCTTAAAACTGCCCCATGTAAGGGTATCCAGTAGTTCCCTTGGGAGATGATTCCAATAGCATAGCATAGCATAGCATAGCATAGCATAGAATAGAATAGAATAGAATAGAATTAACCAGGTTGGAAAAGACCTTCAACATCATCAAGTCCAACCCATCACCCAACACCTTCTAATCAACTAAACCATGGCACCAAGCACCCCATCCAATCTCTTCCTAAACACCTCCAGTGATGGTGATTCCACCACCTTCCTGGGCAGCCCATTCAAATGGCCAGTCTCTCTTTCTAGGAAGGATTTCTTCTTATATCTGACTGTTCTCATGGTGAAGAATTTTCTTTTGGAGTCCAATCAGAATCTCCCCAGGAGTAAGCTGTGCCCATTGTTTCCATATTTTTTCCCAGGCATTGCTGTAAGGAAAGGGTAGTCAATGCTAAGCTGCTCCAGACTCTTTCAATGTCAGGCATTTCTCCATTTCTGATGCCAGTGGCTCAGCTCCATTTGTGGTAGTGTTGGGGAAAGCTTGTACATTTAGCATTGCATGCAACTGATCACCCTTCTAACAGCGGAAAAGGTCAACAGCCATCAGCAGCAAAACTGGAGCTTGCACCAAAGCAAAATCTGTTGCGCAGAGAAAGGAGTACTTCAGGCTGAGGAGCTGGAAGCAGGTGTAAAACTGAACTGGTTCCCAAGCCAGCTTTAAAATCAGTACACCCAGCTCCCTGCTGTGGCTGTGCTTTTCTCCACAAGCAGCCCTGCCTGTGTTCCTGCCTGCTTTCTCCTCCTTTTGTTGCTGCCTGCTTAGGGTATGCCATCTACAGTCCTAGCCCCAAATGTGGGGCCAGACTTTCTGTCTGTGCAAACACAAAAATGAGCCTTTACCTGGGCCACCAATAATTTAAATGACATCTTATTTAACACAGCTTGTAAGAGTGGGTTTGGATCCCTTCAAGACCAGCTTCTCTGTATTTCTCTCTGGAGAGTGTTTGTGATTGGTATTTCGGAGTCCTTCTGCTGTTCTCTCTTGCACACCAAGCCAGGAGTTGTGCTACTTCAGCCTGTGGGAGCCTGTCAGCGCTTGGTATTTGGTAAGGAGGGGAGAAGCTGAAGAAGCAGTTTTCCTCTGTGCTGTTTCCCCAGCCAATACTGCTGTTTGAAAGCATTTACTTCTTGCTAATGCAATGTGGGGCAGTGTCTGAGCAGTAGCTGTGATGGGACCTGGGAAAAGGAAAGCTCTTGCATTTGAACAGAGTAGCCCACAGGAAGAGGAAAATACCCTCAGCCTTTAACGTTGTCTTAAAACATGTTAACTCCAGGTGTTAGCAAACAAATGCATCTGCTTCAACGGGACTTCAAGGGTGTCAGCCTCTCTCTTTTAATTTGTGAATGTCTTAAAAGCAGATGTTTGATTAAGATCACATACTTTGTCAGGAGAGATCCTACATTACACACACACACACACATACATCCCATCCTCCTCTCACCCCCAGAAAAAGGTCCCTTTAATCAGCTGCTAGAGTGCTATACCAATTATCTCCCTACAGGGTGACCTTTTTATCTTGTTACGGCATTTTGGAAGCCAGTTGCCCCAACCACGCCGGGAACGTATGCAGGTCACATTTTCAGTTCTCTCTCTCTCCCTCTCTCTTTTTTCCCCCCCTGCTGTTGTTGGCACTGAAAACAGCCTAATATATTCATGACCTAATTAGAGTAATTTTTGCATAATACCGACCTCCCGGGGGAAACTTTTTTTTTGGCGGGTGATTTCCGCGTACGCGTGTGCGCACGCTCGCGCTGCTCGGACGTATTAACTGGAACAAGTGCCTCTTAATTTTTAAGTGTTTCTCTGCTTATTAGAAGCATCCTTATGTCATTCAAAATGGAAGTGATGCAACAAGAAACCCCAGAGGAGGCAGAGATTATTTGGTTTGTTTTTTTCGGCGCCGGATTTCTCTTTGGAACCGGGAGGCTCGCGTTCTGTCTTCGGAGCGTCCAAGACAGTATTGTGCTGTCTCAAGCTGCGCCAGGGGAAGTTTAGGCTGGATATTAGGAAGAAGTTGTTCACAGAAAGAGAGATTGGCCATTGGAATGTGCGGCCCAGGCAGGTGGTGGAGGCACCATCACTGGGGAGTGTCAAGAATAGCGTCATTGTGCCCCTGCACTCAGCATTGGTTAGGCCACACTTTGAGCATTGTGTCCAGTTCTGGGCCACTCAGTTTATGAAGGACATTGAGGCACTTGAACGTGTCCAGAGAAGGGCAACAAGGCTGGGGAGAGGCCTTGAGCACAGCTCTATGAGGAGAGGCTGAGGGAGCTTGGATTGTTTAGCCTGGAGAAGAGGAGGCTCAGGGGAGACCTTATTGCTCTCTACAACTACCTGAAGGGAGGTTGTTGCCAGGAGGTGGTTGGTCTCTTCTCCCAGGCAACCAGCACCAAAACAAGAGGATACAGTCTCAAGCTGCACCAGGGGAAGTTTAGACTCGAGGTGAGAAGAAAGTTCTTCACTGAGAGAGTTGTAAGTCATTGGAATGTGCTGCCCAGGGAGGTGGTGGAGTCACCATCCCCTGGAGGTGTTCAAGAGGGGATTGGACGTGGCACTTGGTGCCATGGTTTAGTCATGAGGTCTGTGGTGACAGGTTGGACTTGATGATCTTTGAGGTCTCTTCCAACCTTGGTGATTCTGTGATTCTGTGAAAAGAGACTGGATGAGGCACTTGGTGCCATGGTTTAGTTGATTGGATGGTGTTGGGTGATAGGTTGGACTTGATGATCTCATAGGTCTTTTCCAACCTGGTTAATTCTGCATTCTGTAATTGTGTTTGGTTTTCCATGCTGCTATACTATTATTGTATCTCAGTGCTTTCAAGGCTCCATCTCATTCTTACTGGCTTCATCCTGCCCCTCTGTCACTCAACGTCTTTCCCTCATGTCCTCATTTGACCTTCAGTTTTCAGCTGAGTCTTTCATTTACTGCAGTGACCACTTACTTGGCCTGATCTTCATTCAAGGCCTGTGCTGTGACTCTGTCTCTGACACCTCAGCCCCATTCTGCCTGATCTGCTGCAGTGGTGGTACCCGATCATTGCAGACTCTCAGCCTGTAATGACCCTTACTGCATGACTGTCCAACTTACCTAATGCTTGATGTTGCCTTCATTCCTTACTGCCCTTTCAGTTTTTCCTTACTTTGTAATTTCTACTTTCCTCTGCTCTTCAGCTTCTTCCTGGAACACAGCTTCTGTTCCCAGCCCTCTCTAGCTCCATTTCTTCCTCCTCTTCTAATCCTTGCTGTTTCTTAGCTATTGTTTTCCATATTTAATTTTGCAAAGAACATAACTGCAACCTTTCTGGCAGAGATCATGGGCCACATTCCTCAGTGTTTCACTGGCATAAACAAAGTAAGTCTATTGACCTTGGTGGTGTTAGTGGAGATTTACACCAGCAGGACATGTTTATTTTCATAAGCATACTAATCGTATTTTCTCTAAACTGCTGTTTAAAGAGAATTAAGGGGCAGCATTCACTTGCTCTAAAATGACACTACAGGATGGGGTGTGCTGAAAATTTTGTTTGTTCTCTGTTTTCCTGCATGTTTATTTTGGTTGCAGTAAGTAGTTTACTCAGGGTTTGCATCAATAGGGAAGAGTTTTATAGTACTGAAAAAAACTGCATGCCTTGCTGCACTCTTTGTTCTTCAAGCTGCAGGCTCTCCATACCTTGCTCTGTTGACTTTGTCCTTTATCACTTCCTACAGTTCCAGACTGGTCCAATTCAGTTCCTTTCTATATTCACATCCAGGAGCCTTGCATATGCCTCATGTTATGGACTTAATAATATCTCAGATCCATCTCCTGCTTCTATTACAGTCCTTTGCCCTGTGCAGGGATGGGATGGGATGGGATGGGATGGGATGGGATGGGATGGGATGGGATGGGATGGGATGGGATGGGATGGAATAGAATGGAATGGAATAGAATAGAATAGAGTGGAATGGAATGGAATAGAATAGAATAGAATAGAATAGAATAGAATAGAATAGAATAGAATAGAATAGAATAGAATAGAATAGAATAGACCAGGTGGGAAAAGACCTTTGAGATCGTTGAGTCCAACCTATCACCAAACACCATCTAATCAACTAAACCATGGCACTAAGTGCCCTCTCCAGTCTCTTCCTAAGTACTTCCAGTGATGGTGACTCCACCACCTCCCTGGGCACCTCATTCCAATGGCCAATCTCTCTTTCTATGAAGAATTTCTTCCTAACATCCAGCCTAAACCTCCCCTGGCACAGCCTGAGACTGTGTCCTCTTGTTCTTGATGATCTTTGAGGTCTTTTCCAACCTTATTGACTCTATGATTCTATAGTTGTCTGGGAGAAGAGACCAACCTCCACCTGGCTACAACCTCCCTTCAGGTAGTTGTAGAGAGCAATACGGTCTCCCCTGAGCCTCCTCTTCTCCAGGCTAAGCAACCCCAGCTCCCTCAGCCTCTATCAGTTTGCATGAGATCTGGATGGCAGTATACACTGTCATTGCCAGTGTGGGTGCATATATCAGCAGAGGATGGAGAATTAAATAAGCATACTCCATAATGCTTGTTATCAAAACCTTGGGTTTTAAAAAGGGCTGCAAGAATGTATTGATCCGCATTAGAAAGCCCCATGAAATGTTTCTCAGCACTGTTCACTGTAAGACAGATGGGTTTGTGGGGATAGCTGTGAGATACATTATGCAAAACTGGGGTATTCATAAGATTGCTTCATGTCCTGGCATCTCTGTCTTTTGATGCTGGTTCTTGCATTAATTTCTCACGTGCCCAGGTCTTCACATATACAAGAGAACATGCACGTGACGAATGGGGACCATGGCAAGTGAGCAATGCAGCCGCAGAGCTGAAGTCATCTCTTTAAAGCTGTAGTTCAAATGCACCTCACATTGAATTCTCTTCATGTGCAGCTTCGAGCTAGGCACATGAATTGTGTATTAATACCTGCAGATTTTGGGCTAACAGGCTTAGGAGAGAGTAAGAAGGTGCAGATGTCAAGGCTCCAAAGGCTGCTTGATTAGTGCATAAAATGGAGGGTGCTGCAGGCACAGGTGGGCTTGGGTGTGGGGGTGTAAAACAAAAAAAGAGGTGTGGATAGGTTTGAGGTAATTCTGAGTATTTTCACAGCAGTTCTGCCTAATGCTCCATCTGTGCTTGTGCACTGCACACAGAAGGGAGAGCATATCCTTTTCAGATCACCCTTTAGGAAGGGTGATTTTAAGGATTGTGATAAGCTCTGCACATAGGGTCTGTAAGAGTCTTGCAGGCCAGTGTGCCAATTAACTTGGGTAACCTTTTCAATCTTGCTTTTGCTGTTCTTTGTCTGTCATGTTTCCTTCGGTCAGGCAAAATTCATATGTTATTCACCCTTTTCCTTCTTGTAGCACTCAACAGTGATTTGAAGAAGGAGCAACTCCTAGGCTAACACATAAAAGCAGAGGGACAGAAGGGAAGTTTCTTCAGAGGTTACCGCTACAACTACTTGAAGGGAGGTTGCAGACAGGCATGGACTGGTCTCCTCTCCCAGGCAACCAGCACCAGAACAAGAGGACACAGTCTCAAGCTGCACCAGGGGAGGTTTAGGCTGGATGTTAAGAAGAAGTTCTTCTCAGAAAGAGAGATTGGCCATTGGAATGTGCTGGCCAGGGAGGTGGTGGAGTCACCATCACTGGAGGTGTTTAGGAAGAGAGTTGATGGGGTGCTTGGTGCCATGGTTTAGTTGATTAGATGGTGTTGGATGATGGGTTGGACACAATGATCTCAAAGGTCTTTTCCAACCTGGTTTATTCCATTCCATTCCATTCCATTCCATTCCATTCCATTCCATTCCATTCCATTCCATTCCATTCCATTCCATTCCATTCCATTCCATTCCATTTTTCTGTTCTTCACTCCCTTAGAAATTATCCTGATGCTTCTTCCTATGAGCTTGACCAGCATCAACAAATACTGTGACAACACTGCAGCAACAGGTCCAGAAAAGAATATAAACAGGGTGTCCTTGAGCAGGAGGCAAGATTAGCTTTTGAGTTAAGCATGGTATTGTGGTGGTATTTATAGAGATCTTTGATCACGCATAGTCACCATCCCTTGCTTTTGGCCTGATTAGGTCCCTTAGCAGAGTATGATGTGTGTGTGAGGGTTAATCTAAGTGTGTGTGTGAGGGTTAATCTAAGATTCTGAGGAGTGCTCAATTTCAAGATGATATTATCAGTCTCTTCAAGTATGTGAGCTGTTTTTGCAGCATCATAATCTTTCTGCTCTTGCATGTTCTACATTTACTGGAGTAAAAACATCTCTTGACTGATTCCTCTTACTACCCTTTCCTACGAAGGTGGCCCTGGTGGCAAAGCTGAGCACGTGTTAGGAATCAGGGGCTTTGTTTTGGCCATGCTTCATCATGTAAAGAATTAACAGTGAAAAATTAGATTTGCAAAAGAACTTAACTGCAGAAGTGCAAGGCTTGACATTTAAAGAACAATGACAAATCCAAATCGCTACCTACCGCTTCCTGACACCTTCTTGACACCAGGTACATCTTCTTGCTGTACACAAATGGAATAAATCTGGAACAGAAAAGATGATGACACTCAAGAGTACTCAAGAGAGTCTGGAGCTCCCAGAAGTGAGAAAAGAGAGAACAAAAAGTAAAATAATAATTAAAAAAAAGAGGTATTAAAATAAGCAGAAGCAACAGTGTTAATCTGAATAGAGAAAAGAGCCCATTTCAACATCCCTTGACAACTTTCTAATACTGCTCACAGGCTGGTACTAAAATTTTCCCTTTCTAACTTCCCACTCCCCCAAAATTTTCAGCTGAGTGAAGGTGCCAAGGCAGAGAAGGATTCCTTCCCTGTGTAAGATTTCCACAGATACATAACTAAAATCCTTAAATCTTGTATCTCCTTTTCTGCCCTGGCTGTACATTTTGAGGTCCAGTGGTTTCATCCTCTTGAGGATTTCAAAGGGAACAAAGTGGGCTTCATTCCTTTGTCTCATATCACCTCTTTTCCTGATTAACCAGAGCAAGTATCCTAGGGACAGAGGAGTCTGTGGCTGCTGGGTAATCTGGTTCAGAAGGTTTCTTTAACAGGTGGATCAATAAGTGCTTCTTCCAGATGCCTGTTTCCTTGATTGATCTGGGTGGCTTTTTCTTTTTCCTTTTTCTTTTTCTTTCCCCTTTCATCATTATCTTTTTTCTCTTGCACTGCATTTTAATTCATTTATGAATGACCCTCCTCCTCCTCCTCTCCAGATGCCTCTCCATGCTTAACTGCTGCCTGACCATTCTGTGGACTTGCCACATCCCTAGACAAAAAAACCCAGAACAAAATGAACAAACAAGCAAAAAACCCACACACCAAAATACCCCAAAACCCACCTCAAACAACAAACTGTCAATAAATAGACTTTTTGGGCAAGGCAGTGAGCTGTTTGATCCTGACCTGCCTTGTAGCGATCAAGCCTTACCTGGGAATGATGGCAGGTCACTGCCTCACTCCAGCACAGACCCAGCAGGCGTTGTCAATCTGGGCTCTGAACCCCATCTTGCATTTAAGGGACACGTCTCCCCACTTTGCTGCTGTCACTTTCAACTCTCCTCCCAGCCTCATCTCCTGCATGTGCAGAATGCATCTTCCTTGGGTGCTGACTGCAGAGTAAAATGTGCAGGTCCCCCACCTCACCATCACCGTTGATAAAGCATGCTGCATAATCATAGAATCAGTCAGGGTTGGAAGGGACCACAAGCATCATCTAGTTCCAACCCCCCTGCCATGGGCAGGGACACCCTACACTAGATCAGACTGGCCAGAGCCTCATCCAACCTGCTCTTAAACACCTCCAGGGATGGGGCCTCAACCACCTCCCTGGACAACCCATTCCAGGGCTTCACCACTCTCATAGGGAAGAACTTCCTCCTCACGTCCAGCCTGAATCTCCCCACCTCCAGCTTCATTCCATTCCCCCTAGTCCTATCACTACCTGAGATCCTGAGAAGTCCCTCCCCAGCCTTTTTGTAGGCCCCCTTCAGATACTGGAAGGCCACAATGAGGTCACCATGGAGCCTTCTCTTCTCCAGACTGAACAGCCCCAACTCTTTCAGTCTGTCCTCATAGGAGAGGCTGCTCCAGCCCTCTGCTCATCCTCGTGGCCCTTCTCTGGACACCTTCCAGCACCTCCAGATCCTTCTTGTAATAGGGGCTCCAGAACTGGAGGCAGTACTCCAGGTGGGGTCTCAGCAGAGCTGAGTAGAGGGGGAGAATCCCCTCCCTTGCCCTGCTGGCCACACTTTTCCTGATGCAGCCCAGGATCTGATTGGCTTTCCGGGCTGCAAGTGCACATTGAGAGCTCCTGTTGAGCTTCTCCTCCACCACCACCCCCAAGTCCCTCTCCTCAGGGCTGCTCTCCAGCCAGACACTGCCCAGCCTGGATTTGGGGATTGGACGTGGCACTTGGTGCCATGGTCTGGTCCTGAGGTCTGTGGTGACAGGTTGGACTCGATGATCTTTGAGTCCTCTTCCAACCTTGATGATACTGTGATACTGTGTGATATTTGTGTCTGGGATTGCCTCGACCCAGCTGCAAGACCCTGCACTTGCTCTTGTTGAAGCTCATGAGGTTGGCTTGTGCCCAGCTCTCCAGCCTGTCCAGGTCCCTCTGGATGGCATCCCTTCCCTCCAGCGTGGGTGCTGCACCGCTTTCAGCTCTCAGCAGGGAGTGAGCCCCACTGTCCAACAGAACAATTCACAACCCACAGCAACTGATTCCATCTTCATTTTCAGCCAGGCTGGTGCAAAGGTGATTGGCTTTCCTAACAGAACATATTTTTGTTTATTATTACAAAAATGCTTTTTTTGCTGTTACAATGTTCATTTGTTTTTATTATTTCTGAATCCAAAAAATAACCCAACCCAACCCAACCCTGCAAAAACATCTTGATTTCATCTAAATGCAGTGTTTCTGATGCTCTAAAGCAAATGTTTGCATGCCTGTTAAAATTTTATTTCACAGAAAATGTCAAAGTTGTTTGGCTTTGTTCTGACTTAGAAAGAAATCAAATCTTAATGTTTCTTCCAGTAGGGGGAAAACAAAACAAAACAAAAAAGGTGTAAAAGCTCTCAGCAGGAAAAGCCTCCATGTCTTCTACCTGCTCTAGGAAAACTGCCACTCTGCTCTGCTCTGATGAGTTCTCACCTGGAGTACTGTATCCGGTACCCACCACAAGAAGGACGTGGACGTACTGGAGCAAGTCCAGAGGAGTGTCACAAAGATGCTCGGACAGCTGGAGCACCCCTCCTACATGGACAGGCTGAAAGAGTAGGGCCTGTTGAGTCTGGAGAAGAGAAGGCTCCTGGTGGGCATTATAGCCATATTTTCACAGTATCACAGTATCGCCAAGGTTGGAAGAGACCTCTAAGATCACTGAGTCCAACCTGTCACCACAGACCCCATGACTAGACCATGGCACCAAGTGCCACGTCCAATCCCCCTCTTGAACACCTTCAGGGATGGTGACTCCACCACCTCCCTGGGAAGCACATTCCAATGACAAATGACTCTCTCTGTGAAGAACTTCCTCCTCACCTCCAGCCTAAACTTCCCCTGGTGCAGTTTGAGACTGTGTCGTCTTGCTCTGGTGCTGGTTGCCAGAGAGAAGAGACCAACCCCTTCCTGGCTACAACCTCCTTTCAGGTAGTTGTAGAGAGCAATGAGGTCTCCCCTGAGCCTCCTCTTCTCCAGGCTAAGCAACCCCAGCTCCCTCAGCCTCTCCTCACAGGGCTGTGCTCAAGGCCTCTCCCCAGCCTTGTTGCCCTTCTCTGGACACGTTCAAGTGTCTCGATGTCCTTCCTAAACTGAGGGGCTCGGAACTGGACACAGCACGTTTACCAGCACATTGAGGTAGCAGGATTCACTACCACAGAGTCTTTCCTACATCTGTTGTGTAGGCAAAATAGTGGGAATTGGTCTGTCATTGTGTCAGAAAACTGGAGTGGGGGCTCAACCAAAATTAGGCAAAGGCAAAAGATACAAAATACAGCAGAGCTCAACAGAGCTTTAAACTGCCAGACAGAGATGCCTATTTGCTTTTGGCAGAAAAGCCCTTGCCTCTGTTGCCATCACTTCTTCATTCAGGATTACAATGAGTCCCTTTGGAGTTCTCTGAGGAATCATGGTCTGTCACCAGTCATGAGACCCTTGTGCATCCATTCCATTGCTTTGATTAATCTGAGCAGCAGAGACACACATGCACCAACACTTGCATGCAGTGATGCAAGCTGAAAGCATTCCAACTCAAAAAGGATTTTGAAGAGAAATTGCCTTTGGATTTTCAGATTCATGAGTCTTCAAGGGGCACCTTTTGAGATACAATTAATTAAGAAAGTCATTCTATTAATCAGTTCTAATTACTCATGCAAATCACAAGTGCTCCGGCCTGTGGTTAAGTGAAACCTGATTTGATCCCAAGTGCAGCCAGGCTCAGTAAATCCAGTGGGTATTTCCAAGAACGTGCCTTTACTGATCTTCCTGCTTCTCTCCAGGTACAATAATCTTCTGGAGAATGTAAGGTAAATTGAGTAGTTATGACAGACCATCATGCTCTTACCCTGTAGCCTAGGAAAGAGGGGATGGAAAGCAGAGTATGGATGACATGAACTCCTTCCATCCATGGTGGTATGCACATGTGTGCCAGTGGATGTGACAAGGTCAAGATTATGGGCACAGAACGGGGAAGGCTAGCTATATGTGTGAAAGCCCTTGTAAGTGAAAAGTGCCTTCTACCCCTGGCAAAGCAGAGATCTGCAGCAGCTGTTTCCTGGGAACCAGAGAGCTGAATTTGTCAAAGGGACATGACTTAGAATAGGGCATGATCCTGTGTGACTTGGGGCCCCAATATGCCACTCTCTGTCTTAATCCCACTATGTAAGACAGCTGTGAATAACTCAGTATTAGGCTGGCAGCAAATGTGGACAGCAGAGGTAAATGAGAGAGTGATTGCTGACTTCACCTTGATTGATATGCCTAACATAGGCCTGTTGGTTAAAGGGCTGTGCACATGGGTTTCTTCTTTTCCTTGACTTTAAAGTGTCAGCAGCATAAATATTCATTAACATAAGAGCAGTGTTAAGACTTCCAACAGGCTTCTGCTTCATAGTCTCAGATGTGAGACCTAGGCTTTTGATTGCATCAGAACTCTGAGAAACTCCTTCAGCTTGGGCTGGGATTTCCCAGGAACTGGGCTGTAGTCACACTTGTGTCATGATATACTCAACACTGGTGAGAACACACCTGAAATACTGGGTTCAGATTTGGGGCCCTTACTCTAGGAAGGGCACTGAGTTGATGGAGCATGTCCAGAGAAGGGCAACAAAGCTGGTGAAGGGTGTGAAGGGTCTGGAGAATAGGTGTGATGAGGAGTGGCTGAGGGAACTGGGGTTGTTTAGCCTGAGTAAAGGAAGGCGGTGGGGAGACCTCATTGTTCTCTAAAACTACCTGAAAGGAGATTGGACTGAGATGGGTGTTGGTTTCTTCTTCCTAATATCAAGTGCCAGAACAGGAAGAAATGCCCTCAAGTTGTATCAGAGGAGATTTAGATTGGATGTCAGGAAAAATTCCTTTACTGAAACAGTGAACAGGCATTGGAACAGGCTGCCCAGGGAGATGGTGGAGTCACTGACCTGGAGGTGTTAAAAAAAACATGTAGACATGGCACCTGGGGACATGGTTTAATGGCCACAGTGGTACTAGCTTGGTGATTGGACTCAATGATCTCAGAGGTCACTTCAAACTGGTACAATTCTATCATCTCCAGTGGACTGCACACCAAGGATGCCAGTGGAACCAATGGCTTCAGCAGTACAGCTTAATGACAGAGCATGCTCTCTCCAGCAGCTTGATCTGCCATCTTATAATGCATTTTCCTTGACCTGAGCTCAATGGAGCTCAACCACAGGTGTAAGATCCCTCATAGGGAAGCCCAGGCTTGTGGGTTTATTAGTACTATTATTAATTTATTTGCCTGCATGAGTACTAAGCCTGCATGCACACATCCATGTGCATTCTCTCTGCCTTTCACACTTGCTTGCATGACTGGCAAAATGAGCTACAAGCAGATAAAAATTGAAACACAGAAGAGAGCAAATTACAGCGTGTTCAATTATCTTTTTCAAAATCATTCTTCATCTCTGCTCTACTCAGTGCCTGGTAATGGTCCCTTTGCAATCTGACAAGGGGATTTTTTTTTTTCCCCTTCCATATTTCTTCCCTTCTCTTGAGTGGCAGGATGGTCAAGACTTGGGGAGAAGTCGAATAGCATGGCCAGACAATTCCGGCTGCATTAATTGGAGATCCAAGAGACCAGTGCTATTTTTGGTCTCTATACAACAGCCTGCATTAAGAGTTCTCTCTCCGTTAATTGTAAATGTTTCTTCTTGTTGCGTGCAAATATTACAGTGACAAACGCTGATTCCCTCCCCGCTGCTCTCTTGCCGGGGAGGCAGACATGGATAGCTTTGCCGAGCTAGCTTCCGTGTTGCTGTACTGCAAATTGCCACCCACCGCCAGCTCGCTGCGGGCTTCACCGAGGGCTTTGCTAATTAACGGGCTCCCTCTTCTGGCTCCTTGCAGCAGCCCTACAAATATGAGGGCTCAGGGCCCCAAGTAACCCAGGCTCCCTCCAGTTGTGCTTCTCCTTTCAAGGGCTATGGATCTGTTGCTTTATTTCTGATGCCTTTGGGCGGGGAATTTAGTCTTGCTTTCTGATTGACAGTGCTGGTAATGAAAGTTTCCTTCCTGTTTACAGGAGAGGTGCTCCTTCCATACCCTGGAAGACTGGCACAAAAGGGATCACCTTTTGGGTTTAGAGGAGGTTTTGTTCTTTATGGTCTATTTAGCTCTTGGCCTCTCTGCTGAAAAACTATCAGTGATTATAGTGTCAAGGGTGGTAGTAATAGTTTTAATAATGAGGACACCTGTCTGCAGTAAAGTAAGATTACATCAAGACATTTTATGCAGTTCACATGTAAGTTAGGAATGAATTTTGGTGATGCCAGCAGGGACTGCAGGAGAGGGCTGAACAATAAATGCAACAAATTGCCCATTAAAATTGGGAGAGATTTCTTCAAGTAATGAAACATATTTAAGCCCGTATGTTATAAAGGTGAAATGGTTGAGCAGCTTCCAAGTCACATTATGCCTGGTAAAAAGCCTGATCAGCTTAAATCTGTAAAAGGAATATTTTGTGGTTTAAGGTAGAAGCAGAACTTTTTTTTTCCTAATTGTTTGTCATTAGTACCATTGGGGTAGAGTTAATGGGATGTCATTGCACAGATAAGAGACTGGAGGAGAAGGACTGTAAGCAAAAGCACTTGTAATGCAAATAGCTAGGCAAGACAAAGGATGGTGATAAACAATTGTTTTCATCCCTGTTTGTGGGAAGACTGTCTTGCCCACAGTGGCTCACAAACCCGTAGTGAGAACTGGAAACTCAGCCCATCTTTTTGGGATCTTAGGTCAATCTGGATGAGGGCATTGAGTCCATCATCAGTAAATTTGCAGACGACACCAAGCTTGGGGCGGGAGTTGATCTGCTGGAGGGCAGAGAGGCTTTGCAGAGGGACCTCGACAGGCTGGACAGATGGGCAGAATCCAAGGGCAGGAGATTGAACACATCCAAGTGCCGGGTTCTGCACATTGGCCACAGCAACCCCAGGCAGTGCTACAGGCTGGGGTCAGAGTGGCTGGAGAGCGGCCAGGCAGAGAGGGACTTGGGGGTGCTGGTTGATGGTAGGCTTAACATGAGCCTGCAGTGTGCCCAGGCAGCCAAGAGGGCCAATGGCATCCTGGCCTGCATCAGGAACAGTGTGGCCAGCAGGAGCAGGGAGGTCATTCTGCCCCTGTACACTGCACTGGTTAGGCCACACCTTGAGTCCTGTTGTCCAGTTCTGGGCCCCTCAGTTTAGGAAGGATGATGACTTGCTGGAACGTGTCCAGAGAAGGGCAACAAAGTTGGTGAGGGGTTTGGAAGACAAGCCCTATGAGGAGAGGCTGAGGGAGCTGGGGTTGCTTAGCCTGGAGAAGAGGAGACTCAGGGGTGACCTTATTGCTCTCTACAACTACCTGAAGGGAGATTGTAGACAGGCAGAGGTTGGTCTCTTTTCCCAGGCAGGCAACACCAGAACAAGAGGACACAGTCTCAGGCTACACCAGGGGAGGTTTAGACTGGATGTTAGGAGGAAGTTCTATACAGAGAGAGTGATTGCCCACTGGAATGGTCTGCCCAGGGAGGTAGTGGAGTCACCATCATTGGAGGTGTTCAGGAGGAGACTTGATGGGGTGCTTGGTGCCATGATCTAGTGGTTTAGGTGGGTTGGATTGGTTGATAGGTTGGACACGATGATCTTGAAGGTCTCTTCCAATCTGGATTTATTATATTGTATTGTATCTTGAGCTCTAAAATGATGTTTCTTTTTTTGGTTACCGTCTGTCTGCATCTTCTTCAGGGAAACCTTGAATCTGGCACATTGGGCATCCTCAGTCATTCCAGCAGGAGTAAATATATCCTTACCTCTCAGTCCAAGAACCCAAATCAAATAGCAGTATACTGTTGCTGAAAGCCAGAGAGAGCACATAATGAGAAAGAAATTGTACTTTCAACAACTTTTCCAATATTAAACTGCTGGGTCACAAAACAAGGGAAAGTAGAATATTCTTTGGTATCATGTCCAGTTAACATATTGGGCAACCAGGGACATGTTAGGGCTATTATTTAACCAGCATCACACCCTAAACCAGTGAGAAGCGTTTTAAGAATTATAAATTATCAAGCATGGAGTCATTGTTCAAGCTACTAAAGTGCAAAATGCAGCCAGTCATGGCATTGTGTAAGTTACAGCTGAGATGCTCTGAAGTGACCATCAGCTTCTGGGACTTGCATTTTCTGAAGAGCAGTTCAAAACATAGGATCAACAAGGTTGAAAAATACCTCAAAGATCAAGTCCAACCTGTCATGCAACACCTCATGACTACTAGACCATGGCACCAAGTGCCACATCCAGTCCCCTGTTGAACACCTCCAGAGACAGTGACTCCACCACCTCCCTGGGCAGCACATCCCAATGGCTAACAACCCTTTCTGGGAAGAACCTTCTCCTCACCTTGAGCCTAAACTTCCCCTGGCACAGCTTGAGACTGTGCCCTCCTCTTTAGCAAGAGGCCTGAAGGACTGAGTCCCTAAATCACTGGCCACTTTTGCAAATGCAGGCCTAGGGTTTTTAACATTCCCTTTCGATAATTTCCAGCGTCATCCAAGAAAGTAACATTTGGGTTTAAATTTATGGGGCCAGTTGAACGGGTGATATAAATCTATATAATTTCACAGTTACCCCAGGAGTGAATCCTGCAGAGATTTTCATCTTGACAGTAGCCCTTTAAAAGAAAAAGACCAGAAAGGTATTGAATTGGAACAACCCAGCGCCTCTCTTGTGTTTGTCTTTGGTAAACACTGCGATTTATTTAAAGCACATGGAAGTGTGTGTGTGTGTTGGGGGGGGGGGGGAATATGGCAAAGTTAAATCCCAACAAATTGTTTTATATTTACAAATGAATTAGATTATTTGCATTTGTTGTGTGGTGGGGTTTTTTTGTGGTTTTTTTAGGTTTCTTTGAAACTGCAAATTAATGAGAAAAAAATTATTTCCGAATCTTATTTTACTTAAAGGCGAGTTTAGCGGAGGCAATTTGCATGTAAATCAACGTTTACCTGACGTGTGCAATTTCCACAGTTAGATAAACCATAACATGAAACAGATGAAAGACATGGGAACTGTATAAAAATTCTTTGAAAGATAATAGGCAGCAGTTTGCAATAAATATTCATTAAGCGAGAGGGTGCCCTGCTCTCGCTCTCTCTGCTGCTATCCGTACAGCGCTCACCTCTTCCCAACAGGCTGCTGCTGCTTACGTGTCTTTGCTCGCCTAGTTCTTCTTTAATCTGTCTTCTTTCTTAAGGGGTAGCATGGGTCACTTGCATTATGGGATGCTTGGTGTGTTTCATAGTTTCATAGTTTCAGTTAGGGTTGGAAGGGACCACAAGGATCAGCTAGTTCCAACCCCCCTGCCATGGGCAGGGACACCTCACACTAGATCAGGCTGGCCACAGCCTCATCCAGCCTGGGCTTAAACACCCCCAGGGGTGAGGCCTCAACCACCTCCCTGGACAACCCATTCCAGGGCTTCACCACCCTCATAGTTTCATAGTTTCATAGTTTCAGTTAGGGTTGGAAGGGACCACAAGCATCATCTAGTTCCAACCCCCCTGCCATGGGCAGGGACACCCCACACTAGATCAGGCTGCCCAGAGCCTCATCCAGCCTGCTCTTAAACACCCCCAGGGACAGGGCCTCAACCACCTCCCTGGACAACCCATTCCAGGGCTTCACCACCCTCATGGTGAAGAACTTCCTCCTCACATCCAGCCTGAATCTCCCTGCCTCCAGCTTCATTCCATTCCCCCTAGTCTTATCACTACCTGATAGCCATCAGTCCACCATCCAATCCACAATCCACCATCAGTCTGTGTTTGTGTGGTTTATAATGCAGACCAGGATGGTGGCATATGAAAAATCATCAGGGAGGGAAGACCTAGTCCCAGGCCTGGACAAAGCAAACAGGTGCTGGAGTCAGTAGATTACAAGGATAAGAGGACAGCTGTGGCCCTGCTGTGACTCACCTGCTAGTTATTCCTGTGGCACAGCCTCTTCAAGCCAGACTCGTTGTTTGTCCTGCAACCACCTTACCACTGCTGAAGGAAGGTTATAAGGTATCACAGTATCACTAAGGTTGGAAGAGACCTCGAAGATCATTGAGTCCAACCTGTCACCACAGAGCTCAGGACTAGACCATGGCACCAAGTGCCACGTCCAATCCCTTCTTGAACACCTCCAGGGATGGTGACTCCACCACCTCCCTGGGCAGCACATTCCAATGGCGAACCGCTCTCATGGTGAAGAACTTCCTCCTTACATCCAGCCTGAATCTCCCCACCTCCAGCTTCATTCCATTCCCCCTACTCCTATCGCTACCTGATAGCCTGAGAAGTCCCTCCCCAGCCTTCCTGTAGGCCCCCTTCAGATAGTGGAAGGCCTCCCTGGGCAGCCCATTCCAATGATGAATGACTCTCTCTGTGAAGAACTTTCTCCTCACCTCCAGCCTAAACTTCCCCTGGTGCAGCTTGAGATTGTGTCCTCTTGTTCTGGTGCTGGTTGCTAGAGAGAAGAGACCAACACCCTCCTGGCTATAACCACCCTTCAGGTAGTTGTAGAGAGCAATGAGGTCACTCCTGAGCCTCCTCTTCTCCAGGACAAACAATCCCAGCTCCCTCAGGCTCTCCTCATAGGGCCTGTGCTCAAGGCCTCTCACCAGCCCCGTAGAGTGGCTGATGATGATGGGCAAGAAACTGCTTCAACAGAGGCAGCAAGCTGAGTGACTGCTTGGTCACCTGGCCCAGCCCTGTCCCTACACCACTTGTGTTTGTGAAAAGAAGTAGTCTTTTCTTTTTCCCCACTGGTCTAGTCCTCATCTCTGGAGCAGCAGTGTTTCATTTGGCTGATCCCAACTTGTAAAGCTTTGAGCCAGATTTCTAGGGCACAGCTGTGGCTAAAATGATGTCTGAAAGAAGTACAGGCCACATGAAACTGCATGCCAAATGTTGTGTGCCTCAATAGTGTGTGTCACCCCTTTGTTGGTTCTTACATACTCAGGTAGCATCAGAGATCTTGCCAGACCCTTTAGAAGTCCTTGGGACTTCTGGGAGTGATTAAGCACACTCATCATTTCACCCAAATATCTGATACTTCAGCTGAGGTAGATCACACAGTTGTTATGCTAAGAATATGGCCAATGTTGTAAAGCCTGCAGTTTTGAAAGCAACTGGTGTGTCAGCAGTTGAAAGTTCAAATCCTCCATGTTGCAGTGAATTCACACCACATTTTATTGTGTGTACCTTCTGCTACCATTTGTCGCTGTGGTGTCTGAGTGCCTGGAGAGCCATCAAAAGCTGTGATGTATGGCCAGATTATGGACTGGCAATATGCTGTGAAATTATAATAGCAGGACATTTGCAACATATCTGTGAGGGCTGTGTTCCCACTCCCCAAAATAAGCTATTTTCTCCAATGACTGATCTCATGTGTGATAGGCATTTTGCTACTCACGTGCTGCACTGCAGGTTTTCCACGTGAGCAGCGAGCAAACACATGCTTGTTCAGGTGGCTTCTGCAGACCAGAACACCTTTACAGTAGACCTTGCTGAAGCCCACCCTTTTGCAGGATTCTGGGCTGGTAGGACCCACTCTCTTTACTTCTGAAATGCAGATCCCATCGCTTTGTCAATTGCATGAGTCATCTGTCATCTGCCTTTGCTAAATTTCATCTCATGTTCCACCCTGCCAGCCTGCAGGACTCCAGCCAGAATATGCCTCTGGGACTTGGCCTGTCCTTGGGAACAGTCATCATCTTCCCTGCTGCTGCCTCCTGCGCCTGTGTTGTAGGGCTCCGTGAACCACTTTCCAGCACAGAGCCGACTCCTTCTGCTCGCGCTTTCTGTTTACATTTAATATCCCTTAAATGATTAAAGCAAACATTCCTAATTAAATGTTAACGCGCCGGAAGTATCTGCAGCCAGCGCGCTGGCCGCTCCTCTCAGCTCATGTGTGTGGACAGAGCACCTGGCCTTAAGCAGGAAAATTGCTTTTTGAAAGTTTGATGGAGAAAGCACGAATAACTTATCCAGTCATCCCCATTAAGTTTGCTCTTTGCCCCTGGGGAGATCATCACGCTGCTGGGCGCTGTAGGACTCAAGTCTCTGTGTGTGTCCAGGTCCTCAGGCAGCTGGCTCAGCAAAGGACAGAATCAAGCCTCCAGAGAAACAGTGTGCAAAACTCCATAGAGTGTGCTGAAGGACTGAAGAACAAATCACATCATGATGCAAATGGGAATTAGATGTAGATTGAAGTAGTTATTGAGGAAAAAAAAGGTCTGGCAGTTTGGGCTGGGTGCCTCCTGCTGCTGCTGCCACGTAAGATACACCTTCGGTGCCCCCAGTGTCCAGCCCAGAGGGTGGACACAGGAAGCAGTGTATTTAATTCCCATAATGTCCTGCTCCCTATAAATCTATCAACAAAGTCTCACACTTCCACTTTCTTCCCTCACCACTACTATGGGAGATGCTCCCTGTCTGGTAATGGAGGGGGAGTTATCTCAAAGCCTCTTAGGCCTGGCCAAGCCTAATGCCAGGAGGAGAAGGGGGAAGGGCAATCTCAGATCAGGCCAGCTGAGATGAGCCTAACAGTGGAGGGGGGGAAGAAAGAGCCCTGTGGATTTTGGGTGTACCCTCAGGCGGGGAGAGGGGAGTGTGAAGATGCTTCTGGGTATGCTTTGGGATCTCCTTTGTCACTGTGCTTGTGGTTTTCTGTAAACCACTCACTGCTTTTCCATTTAAACTTGCCATCACTTCTGCAATCCGTTTGTGTGAGTCTTGGTTTTGTGCCCTGGTGGAAGGCAAGGGAGGATCTGCCTTCCAACCCACCACAAAAGGAAAGAAGGAAAGAAAGAAAGAAAGAAAAGAAAAGGCCAATTGTTACAATACAATACAATACAATACAATACACCAGGTTGGAAGAGACCTTCAAGATCATCACGTCCAACCCATCAACCAATCCAACCCACCTAAAATACAATACAGTACCATACAGTACAATACAGTACAAAAGAGTACAATACAGTACAATACAGTACAATACAACCCACCTAAACAACTAAAAAAAAAAAAAAAAAAAAAAAAAAAAAAACAAACCTAAACCCTGGCACCAAGCACCCCATCAAGCCTCTTCTTGAATACCTCCAATGAAGGTGACTCCACCACTTCCACAGGCAGCTGATTCCAGTGGGCAATCACTCTCTCAGTATAGAACTTCTTCCTAACTTCAAGTCTAAACCTGCCCTGGCGCAGCCTGAGACTGTGTCCTCTTGTTCTGGTACTGGCTGCCTGGGAGAAGAGACCAACCTCCGCCTGGCTACAACCTCCCTTCAGGTAGTTGTAGAGAGCAATAAGGTCACCCCTCAGTCTCCTCTTCTCCAGGCTAAGCAACCCCAGCTCCCTCAGCCTCTCCTCATAGGGCTTGTCTTCCAAACCCCTCACCAACTTTGTTGCCCTTCTCTGGACACGCTCCAGTAAGACAACATCTTTCTTAAACTGAGGGGCCAGAACTGGACACAGGACTCAAGGTGCGGCCTAACCAGTGCAGTGTACAGGGGCAGAATGACCTCCCTGCTCCTGCTGGCCACACTGTTTCTGATGCAGGCTAGGATGCCATTGGCCTTCTTGGCTGCCTGGGCACACTGCAGGCTCATGTTCAACCTACAATCAACCAGCACCCCCAGGTCCCTCTCTGCCTGGCCGCTCTCAACCACTCTGACCCCAGCCTGTAGCACTGCATGGGGTGTTGTGGCCAATGTGCAGACCCCGGCACTTGGATGTGTTAAATCTCATGCCGTTGGACTCTGCCCATCTGTCCAGCCTGTCGAGGTCCCTCTGCAAAGCCTCTCTGCCCTCCAGCAGATCAACTACTGCCCCCAGCTTGGTGTCGTCCGCAAATTTACTGATGATGGACTCAATGCCCTCATCCAGATCATCAATAAAGATGTTGAAGAGCATGGGGCCCAGCACCGATCCCTGGGGCACACCACTAGTGACTGGCCGCCAGCCGGATGTGGCACCATTCACCACCACTCTCTGGGCTCGGCCCTCCAGCCAGTTCCTAACCCAACGCAGTGTGCTCCCATCCAAGCCATGGGCTGCCAGCTTGGCCAAGAGTTTGCTGTGGGGGACGGTGTCAAAGGCCTTGCTGAGGTCCAGGTAGACCACATCCACAGGCCTCCCCACATCAACCAGGCGGGTCACCTGATCATAGAAGGAGATCAGGTTGGTCAAGCAGGACCTGCCCTTCCTAAAGCCATGCTGGCTAGGCCTGATCCCTTGGCCATCCTGTAAGTGCTGCATGATCGCACTCAAGATGACCTGTTCCATAATCTTGCCTGGCACTGAGGTCAGGCTGACAGGCCTATAATTCCCTGGCTCATCCAACCGGCCCTTCTTGTGGATGGGCACCACGTTGGCCAGCTTCCAGTCTTCTGGGACCTCTCCAGTGAGCCAGGACTGCTGAAAAATGATGGAGAGCGGCTTGGCCAGCTCATCTGCCAGCTCTCTCAGCACCCTAGGATGGATCCCATCTGGTCCCATGGCCTTGTGGGGGTCCAAGCGGCTCAGAAGATCTCTAACTACCTCCTGGAGCAGCGGGAAAACTATGCAGCTCCTGGTTCCTTCTGCCAGCTCTGCAGGCCAGCTGTCTGGAAGATGTTCTACCATGCTAGGATAGATTGAAGCAAAGAAGGTGTTAAGTACCTCTGCCTTTTCCTCATCCTTTGTTACAACCTTCCCCTCCGTGTCAACCAAGGAGTGGAGGTTGTCCTTGCCCTTCCTCTTGCTATTGATGTATTTATAGAAGGACTTTTTGTTGTCCTTCACAGCAGAGGCCAGTCTAAGTTCTAAATGGGCTTTTGCCTCCCTAATTTTCTTTCTGCATGTCCTAGCAACATCCCTAAACATTCCGTAGGTTGCCTCCCCTTTCTTCCAGAGATGGTACACCCTCTTTTTTTCCCTTAGTTCTATTAAGAGTTCATTGACCAACCAGGCTGGCCGTCTGCCCCGGCGGCTCATCTTCTTTAGAGCCATGCTAGCAGGTTAGCTGGTTTGCATTCCTGAGTTTGCTTTTCATTCCAATTTAACGGTAGAGTTTTATTGGTTTCCTTTTTCCTCTCAAAAAAGTTCCTCCCCACCCTTGTTAGACTGTGCCAACACCTCTGCTGTAGTGTTTCACTATTTACTGCAACACCCATTGCTGTAGACAGTGTCATTACTAAGGAAGGTGTTTCTGCAGTTTCACTCCCTCTGCTGACTGCTTCTGCAACACCATTAAAAAGTTGTGAGATCTCAATCTGCTGCCCAACATATATCCTGAGTGCCAGAATGTGCTCTGGGCAGCGCTGTAACTGTGCGCATCCTCCGTGACGTGCTTGCTTTCTTGTACCCCAGACCAGCTCTGAGATGTGCAGGCATGAAACTGTTACATTTGCTTTCCTGTTTTTCCCCATCTCCATCAGTCTTGTTTTCTAGATTTTGACTTTTGTTGGACTGTGAAGTGTTTCAGGGACACCTTTTACTTTGTGTTCACTGCAGTATCTCAGAGACGTGCTCCCTGCTCTTGCTTTCCTTCGTTGTGCATGACTTTATTCTCTCATAATTTTTGTTTCTTTCAGTGTCAAAGGTCATTCTCCTGGAAATGCTTTTCTTTTTATGCAGACAAGACAGATGAGTTTGAATTAGGCTATTACTCTACTCATAGAATCAAAGAATCATAGAATCAATAAGGTTGGAAATGACCCCAAAGATCATCAAGTCCAACCTGTCACCACAGACCTCATGACTACTAAACCATGGCACCAAGTGCCATGTCCAATCCCTGTTTGAACACCTCCAGGGATGGTGACTCCAAAACCTCCATGGGCAGCACATTCCAATGGGTAGCAGCTCTCTCAGTGAAGAAATTTCTCGTCACGTCAAACCTCCCCTGGCGCAGCTTGAGACTGTGTCCTCTCTCTCTGGTGCTGGTTGCCTGAGAGAAGAGACCAACCCCCACCTGGCTACAACCTCCCTTCAGGTAGTTGTAGTGAGCAATAAGGTCACCCCTGAGCCTCCTCTTCTCCAGGCTAAACAATACCAGCTCCCTCAGCCTCTCCTTACAGGGCTTGTGCTGGAGACCTCTCCCCAGCCTTGTTGCCCTTCTCTGGACACATTCAAGAGTCTCAATGTCCTTCTTAAATTGAGGGACCCAGAACTGGACACAGTACTCAAGGTGTGGCCTAACCAGTGCTGCTTAGGTGTGCCCCTAACCAGGGACACAATGACTTCCCTGCTCCTGCTGGCTAATATATGTTTATCTCCAGAAGTTCCACATGCACTGCATTTTGGGTGATTCCAATTGTGTCAGCAGTCAGTGTTTGAGGAGATGGATGATGGCCATCTGCATCTTGGCTAATGAGCACACCTGCACTTTCTTAGGTTCTGAAACAGTAGATTATGTCCTCAAGTGGTTCAATTCCAGTGTGGGTCCAGTGAACTACTGATTCTCAGTCTCTCAAATTGCAGATCCTAAAGCACTGAAGTGTCAGTCATAAAAGCAGTTGCAAGATATCTCCAGATTGAGCAGTTATTGAGGGAAGCCAAGGCATCAGCAGAAGCACTTTTTTTTTCTATCAGGAAGGCAACTTCTCATATGAGCTTCCTATATTGAGATTGTCATCTAAATCTTTTATTGTTATGCTGGAGATGGGGACAATTTTCTTTGCTTGGTGGCACAGTGCACCTGGTTCAGTTCTACCCACCTAGGTGCTCCAGAAAAGGTCTCCCAGGTTTGTCCCAGCCTTTTATTTTAGGTGTTCTACATGTTATTAAAAGAGCTGTATGTGTCCATCAAGATAGAGAGAAGAATCTCTCTATATAGTCCCTTGGACATGCCAATCATCAGAGTTGTAGACATCCATGAATAAATGATGGTACCTACTAGTGTCTGACCTCACAGAGCAGGTGAGAATCTACTCCAGCTATTAAATATGAAATAACAAACCAAAAAATCCACTTGTCAAATGCTTGTTCAGTTGGCAAGGGCCTCTGGTTTCATAGCTGATGGCTCAATATCTGAATCCCAGCTCTCCAGGTGTGCCTATGTCCTTATAGACAACAAACTGGATATAATTGCCAAGGTAAATAGAAATGAGCTCGATGAAGAATAAAAGCTGTGCCTCTTGGGTGCAAAACAAGGTTTGCTCACCTTCCCCATGGTAACAGCTGGATCCTGGGGTACTAGAAATAATATATTGATTGGTACTGAATGGCTCTTTGCTGGAACTCATTCAGGACTGTTTCAGGAAGGGTGAGCAAGTCCCCTCATGGCTTTGCTTCAGAAGGCATACAGGCAAACTCTCAAGTCACCTTCATTCATGTCAACTTCCTGAAGGAGGGAAAACAGCATGAAACAGAAGCTGCAGTTATAGCTTTTGTTTAAGAGGATGCTGTCAAGCCCTTTAAGTACAAATACCAAACATGTCTTCAAAGTTCTGAATTCTCCTGGGGACCACGCTCTATATTCCACTACAGTAGTCTTGCTTTTTAAAACCAGTCCTCTGATATTTCATAATCTGAAGGAAATACAAGACCCTTTCAAGCAGAGATAAAAAAACCTGCTCACAGCTGATAGCATAGAAAGCTAGTCTGGTATTCTGGGCAGGACCTGAACTTTGTGAGGTCTGTGTTCAAAACCTTGACGCACATGGTTGGTTGTTGGTTGTTTGGGGTTTTTTTCCACAGCAATTTACATGCATGTTAATTTCTCCCTGCCTTAGTTCTCTATCCATAAAATAGGGCAAGAGGTTTGTGAGGATAGATGCTTGCAGTCTCGTGTAGAGTTCTCATCTTGAGATGACAAAGTTGTAAGCGAGCAACTAAAATTCTCCTGAGTGGAAGTCAAGGTTTCACATCAGTTCCCATGTTCTTTACTGCTGCTGAGCATTCAGGTGATTAAAGTTATGTATTTGCATGCTGCTGTCAGATTTTGATTAATGTAAAAAATACTTGCAAAAGGAAACAGAGATCAAAAGGAGTGATATTTCATGTATTTTAGATCAGCCTTTTAGGAGACAGAAGCTGTGCTACACGACTGCAGATCACTCCAAGTATTGAATAGTCACAGAATCACCAAGGTTGGAACATAGCTCCAAGATCATCGAGTCCAACCTGTCACCACAGACAGGTTTTAGGAGACAGAAGCTGTGCTACACAACTGCAGATCACTCTAAGTATTGAATAGTCACAGAATCACCAAGGTTGGAACATAGCTCCAAGATCATCGAGTCCAACCTGTCACCACAGACCTCATGGTTAAACCATGGCACCAAGTGCCACGGCCAATCCCCTCTTGAACACCTCCAGGGATGGTGACTCCACCACCTCCCTGGGTAGCCCATTCCAATGGCTAACAACTCTCTCTGGGAAGAACTTTCTCCTCACCTCAAGCCTAAACTTCCCCTGGTGCAGCTTGAGACTGTGTCCTCTTGCTCTGGTTCTGGTTGCTTGAGAGAAGAGACCAACCTCAAGGAAAGCACAGTGGCTATTTTTCAGCTATGCTGGAGGAAAAGACACTATTTCTGACTTGTTTGATTGGGTCATTTGCAAGGTACAAAAAACAAATCAGGGAGTGCTTTAAGGTGCTGTGTAGATGACCTCAATCCTTTCAAAGGTCATATGACACTTTCTGATAAGCCCAAAGAGAAACATAAGTCCTTGCCTTTACTGTGCAGTTTACAAGCCAATGCAACCGATAAGAGTGTCTAGCATGGCACAGTTCATCCAAGAGCAGAAAACAGCGCCCTTAGAAGTGTTTTTTATGCAACAGGTTTAATACATGTTTACTGGATTTCCTGCATCTTGAATTCTCACTGCTGGCTTTCAGAATCCCACCTTGTGACACCTGTGATGACGGTATAAACACAGGTTTCTTATGTCTGAATGGAAAATATTCTTCGTGTTCTTACACAGGTTTCTTATGTCTGAATGGAAAATATTCTTCTTGTTCTTACACAGGTTTCTTATGTCTGAATGGAAAATATTCTTCTTGTTCTTATGTGAAATTTAGCTTGAAAACGTGACTCAGAAAGGCTAGAAACCTACATTTCAAATCAAACAGACGCCATGTGTGTTTTTATATCTCCTAGTCTTTAAGCCAAGTTTTAGGTAGGGGTTTTTTTTGGTTGGTTGGTTGTTTTTTGGGTGTTTTTTTGGCTGGTGTGGTTTTTGGTTGGTTGGGTGTTTGGTTTGGGGTTTAAGAATAAGAATAGCATAGCATAGCATAGCATAGCATAGCATAGAATAGAATAGAATAGAATAGAATAGAATAGAATAGAATAGAATAGAATAGAATAGAATAGAACCAGGTTGGAAGAGGCCTTTGAGATCATCGCGTCCAACCTATCATCCAACACCACCTAATCAACTAAACCATGGCACTAAGCACCCTATCAAGTCTCCTCCTGAACACCTCCAGTGATAGTGACTCCACCATCTCCCCAGGCAGACCATTCCAATGGACAATCACTCTCTCTGTATAGAACTTCCTCCTAACATCCAACCTAAACATCCCCTGGCACAGCCTGAGACTGTGTCCTCTTGTTCTGGTGCTGGTTGCCTGGGAGAAGAGACCAACCTCTGCCTGTCTACAAGCTCCCTTCAGGTAGTTGTAGAGAGCAATAAGCTCACCCTTGAGTCTCCTCTTCTCCAGGTTAAGCAACTCCAGCTCCCTCAGCCTCTCCTCATAGGGCTTGTGTTCCAAACCCCTCCCCAGCTTTGTTGCCCTTTTCTGGACACATTCCAGCAAGTCAACATCCTTCCTAAACTGAGGGACCCAGAACTGGACACAGGACTCAAAGTGTGGCCTAACCAGTGCAGTGTACAGGGTCAGAATGACTTCCCTGCTCCTGCTGGCCACACTTCTTGATGCAGGCCAGGATGCCATTGGCCCTCCTGGCTGCCTGGGCACACTGCAGGCTCATGTTCAGCCTACCATCCACCAGTTAATTTTGTTTGTTTGTTTTTTAAGCTCAGCTCCTTATTTTTCTCTGGTTTGGGATGATGGTTCAGTGGGCCAATGCTGAAGGCTCACCTGCTTCCAGTGTAGCTCTCAAGTTTTCTGCATCTATAGCCTGGTAGCTGAATAAAGGGTTGTGGTGGTGATGTTCATGTCATTATTGAAGGGCTGATATTTTCTTCCCTTCACTGGGGAGTCATAGATTTTTAAAACCAGATTTTTAAAACCAGATTTAAATTAAATGCTTGGGGTGTCTGTACCCACAGAATATTCATAATGTATTTCAGACTATTCTGGGATTGGGAATCACAGCCGAGGGGCAAATATTAACATATCTTTGAACCTTATGAACCTCCTGAGAAATCTTATAGCACTAACATTCAATACCCACCAAATTATTGAGAATTATATGACACCTATCAGTCACTTTGATGTTCATGGGACCTGAGCAGTCTGTATCTTGACTCACCTCTTGCCTTGTGACTGGTCTACTGTTGTGCAATGTGAATCTCTCTTCTGAGCCTTCCTTGCTAATTGCAGCACATCCCTTTCTTTTTCATGAAGATGTTTCTGTGATACTTCTATTTTCTCTCATAAAGCTGCTTCAGCCTAGACAGTATCTGCTGCTCTGCCTGTTCCTTCTCCAGATGACAATTGGGCAGCCCATGCTGGCAGCTCTCTACAATTACCTGAAGGGAGGTTGTAGACAGGTGGGGGCTGGTCTCTTCTCCCAGGCAACCAGCACCAGAACAAGAGGACACAGTCTCAAGCTGCACCAGGGGAAGGTTAGGCTCAAGGTGAGAAGAAAGTTCTTCACTGAGAGAGTTCTTAGCCATTGGAATGGGCTGCCCAGGGAGGTGGTGGAGTCACTATCGCTGGAGGTGTTTAGGAAGAGACTTGATGGGGTGCTTGGTGCCATGGTTTAATTGATTAGATGGTGTTGGATGATAGGCTGGACATGATGATCTTGAAGGTCTCTTCCAACCTGTTTTTATTCCATTCCATTCCATTCCATTCCATTCCATTCCATTCCATTCCATTCCATTCCATTCCATTCCATTCCATCAGAACCCATTGCCATGACTCTGGCTCCAGTAACGTCAAGATGGTTGTTACTCTCTTTTGTATGTGCAGCCCTTTTCCACTCCATTGAGGTGGTTCGTGTGGTCCCTCTTCCTTGCTGCCAATGTGTTCCTCTTCCTTGTTGTCAATTCCTTGTTGCCAGCACCATAAAGGAACCTCCATATTGGACAGCCAGGTACTCCCAGATGAGTTCAGTGCTGATCTCTTCTTGGTGAATTTGCTACCTCTTATCTCACTCTTGATTGTGCCATCAAGGACATGCTATGTTTTAGCTCCAGACAAAGTCACTAGTTCTGTAACTTGCAGAAGGAGACAGATTATTTATTTTAGGAAGTCAAATATGTTCCCACCCATAGGAGATGGCAATTTTTCCTTCTGTAGGGAGACCCTTGGTGATATATTAAGGGGGAGTCACAAAGGGTTTTTTTAACCTACTTCAGATTTATTTAAATCTTTAGGTTTCCTTTTGGAGAGAATCCAGCTGATTAAAATCCACAATATTTTCCGTTACAAAAGTTTTGACAGCATAAATCTAATTTTTGCATTTTCCTATATCATTAAACTGTTCTGCTCCATGTTAATGCTTAGTAAAGAGGGTTATTAGCACTGAGGGCGAGCCTTAAAAGGGTTGGAGGTTTGATTCATCTATGAAACACCGACAAATTTGGATTAATTATTCAAATCTGATCCAAACCTCTTGAGTCTGCAAAATTGGGCTGGAAGTCTCAAGAGAACAGGTTAGCTTGTGGGATTTCTGGGGCTGCCTGCCTAGCTTTCTGATGAGCCTGCACAACCAATGAAACCTTTTATATGTACCACCATTCTAAATTATCTGTGTATTTCAGATTCAGCATCATTCAGGTGTAGCTGGCGCTTAAGATTTTCAGCATGGACAGGCAAGGTTCCCCTATCGCAGTTCTGCTTTGCTTTGGTAGCACCTCCGTGGCATCTGGGGTCAGGAAATCAAAATGGCAGAGAACAGGCTGCTAAGTTCATTGCCTTTAGAAAGACATGTCTACAATTATGTTTGTTTGGTTTGGTTTGGTTTGGTTTGGTTTGGTTTGGTTTTATTTGGTTTGCTTTTGTTTGGTTTGCTTTTGTTTGATTTGCTTTTGTTTGATTTGCTTTTGTTTAGTTTGGTTTTATTTGGTTTGCTTTGGTTTGGTTTGCTTTTGTTTGGTTTGCTTTTGTTTGGTTTGGTTTGGTTTGGTTTGGTTTGGTTTGGTTTGGTCTGGTCTGGTCTGGTTTGGTTTGGTCTGGTTTGGTTTGGTCTGGTTTGGTTTGGTCTGGTCTGGTTTGGTCTGGTCTGGTCTGGTTTGGTTTGGTTTGGTCTGGTTTGCTTTGCTTTGCTTTGCTTTGCTTGGCTTTGGCTTGGTTTGGCTTGGCTTAGTTTGGTTTTACACTGCCAGAGGTGTAAATTGCCCCACATATTCCAAACTACTTTTTGTGTGTTTGTTTGTTTTGATGGGGAGTAGTCTTTCTGTGAAAAGCTCAGCATTTATTTAAGCCTGACAACTAGCTCCAAGCTTCCTAAAGCTTCCCATTTAAAACTATGTGCCTGCTTAATGTCTGATCCTAAATCTGCTCCCAGTTAAGTCCCCTGATGATTAGATGTTCTAGGACAGTAAGAAATAGTCCTGTGTCTGGGTAGAAATATATAGCCTGTCAAGACAAAAATTACACTCTGAGGGACAAGCACTGAGTCTAGCTTTATGTTTGCAAAGCAGCTAGCACAGCAGGGTCCCTATCTTGATTTGAGACCTCTAGGAACTACTACAAGATAAATATCAAATGATAACTCACATCATTCTGCAAGAGGACTACAGATTTTCAAGGAACCACCAGGGAGTTTGGAGTTTATGACCTCAAGAGGAATAGCACAGACTTATCTCTCCATATAATGGACAGGGATGGTTGGGCTTTCTTGCTCTGTGACAGGCCAGCAGGCAATGCTGACCTGTTCATCTGACCTGTTATCAAAATTCTTCTGGTTTCTCAGGTACCCTGATTTCAGAGCAGTTAAGAGGAGGTTCAATGGCACTCTGTAGACAGTAGGACGTTCATACCTGTTTCTGGGATGGAGACAGAACATGTCACAGCTCATGGATTTTGCAGTAAAAGGCAATTAATTATCACCTCAATGACCTCCTGTGCTCTCAAATTGCCACTCAAATGATTTTACTACTATTTATAATAAGGCCAGATCCTGACTTGTCTTATCCAGTGATTTCAGTGAAAGGTGAAGAAAATCTCATGTCTTGTGGTTGTGACACCTGACTTCAGGGATCTGCTTTTACACATGTGTGTGCATGTTTCTCCTGCTCCTCTGCCTGCATGTCATTTGGGAAGACTGGTGCTGTTGTGATCCAGTGAAACTAAAGCTCAGAATGTATCAGTATGTTCTGACATCCTTTGTGGCTAGAGATTCAAGCAAAACATTACTTTTGTACTCTCAGGCCCTTCTGGGACTCAGAGAGAGATTTGTTTGTTTTCTCATTGTCAAGAGAATGAATTATCTGGTTTAAAATGCTCGGGTGGACATCACTCTGTTGATAGGTATAGTAAAACACATTTTGTAAAGCAGTTTGAACCAGTAAGATTCACCTTGGTGACGAGGTGTGGAACTTGGGAGAGCAGCTTTATGGACTCCTTTCCTCTGTCCTCTCATTTTCTGGAGAATAAAACAGTGGCAGTCAGGCCTGGAGCAGCTGCCACTGCTCCCTTCCACTGGGTTTCAGTGCTAGGTGCCAGCTCCATGGAGCTACAAATGCTACTCCTACTTCATTCACAAGTCCCAAGAGCAGAAGAGTCAGAAAGGAAGAGAGAGCAGGCAGGCAGGCAGTGGTGCACCCTGCCTCTCCTAAGCAGTCATTTCCTCTCTTTCATTAATGAGCAAGACAAGTCTCTGGTGATTTCACAGACAGTTCCTCTCTAATGCCTTCCCAAGAGACCTCTGCTTCCATAATCATTCCTGCATCTTGCTCAGCACGATTTCAGTCCCCACAGCTGCTAGTGATTCACTCCAGTGGCCTCAGTAAGACCTACACCCTCCTCTGCCTCTGCAGGTCCATGGGTTGCAATGATGAAGGGAAGGAGGGGGAAAAGAAACAATTGGAAGACCAGGTAGGAAAGGTGGGGATGTGGTATCAAAGTAAAAGAGGAGAGAAGGGGCAGAGTTGGTGAGGCAGAGAAGGCAGAAAGAATAAATCTTTTCAAAAGGTGTGGGAGCCAAGTCTGATGAATCCATCATTGTTAGTAGTATTTTGTGACAATCTGTAGCTGAAACAAGAAAATGGGGGGTGGAAATCAACTCTAAAACCACTGGTAACCATTAGCATAAAGGAAGAAGAATCACAGAGCCTTCTGAAGGAGGAGGGGTCAAGTGAGGAAAAACAGCAAAGAACTGTGCTACCTCTTCTGTACCCCTGCTCCATTTCTATTTTAAGTACAGGTAAAACTAAGGTGGAGTCCAAATTGCTTCCTCTTCTCCTCACTGAATTAGGGTCCAGAGGCAACATCTCCAGTTGTTAGGCCAGTCAGTCTTCTGGTTTCTTCTTCTGTTGTGCTTCCAAGAGTACTTGTATGGTTTGGAAGGGAACAAAGGTGTGCTATTGTCCACCCATTCGCCTGAAATAATTTTTCCATGATCTGTTGAGGAAGAAGGGTTTGGACCCACAGCTCCTTAGGCGATTAGCAGTTAAAGAATTCACAGAATCACAAAATCACTAAGGTTGGAAGACACCTCAAAGAGCATCAAGTCCAACCTGTCACCACAGACCTCATGACTAAGAAATCTCAAGTCTCTGATGTCTTCTTCTCTAAGGAACAGCCTTGACTTAAGTTCCAGCCTGCCTTTTACACCCTTTTCCCCTCCAGGCTGTCCAGCATAACCTCTTTCTATCTTCCTTCGCTAAATACTACTGCCTGTCTGTCTTGCAGGATTTCTCAGCTCCTCCAGCTGCACATGGTGGCTTTGGGAAGGAATGCACAGGAGAGGAGAGCTCTCTCAGTGGGGGATATGTATTCCTTCGGAGGTGTGCCTGGTTTGGGGTTTAGAGTTGGTTGGTTTGTTTGTTTCCGCATCCTGTGCTCCTGAGTTGTGATCGTGGCCTCACTAACAGCTGTCAATCCCCTCAGCAGAGAGACAGGCAGAACAACCAGAAAACAAACACCACACGAAATGCAGCTCTAAATGTGTTCAGAGAAACATGCTACTTCAAAGGCAAGCAGAGAAGTCCCCCTGGAGCTCATTACTGTAGACAGCAGAGGGGATGGGTGAGGGAGAGCACAGACTGGGAAACTGTGTATCCATTTCCAGCTACTACAACGAACATCACAGCCGATGGATAACCCCCATCTGTTTCCATGGGCCCGCCGATCCTGATCTCCGTCTTAGCCCCTCACTCTCCCCAGAGATGGGCTGGGCAGATGTAGTGGGGAGAGACACCTGCTGTCAGACATACTTACATGATTCCACCTCCAAGTGAAGTGTGGTTCACGCAGACAATCCTCATTGTAGCAGCTCTTGCCAGAGCCATATGGCAATCACAGAATGTATCAGGTTGGAAGAGACCCTCAAAGGTCACTTCATCCAACCCCCTGCAGTGAGTTAGGATGCCTCCAACTAGATCAGGTTGCTCAGGGCCCCATCAAGTTTGACCTTGAATGTCATTAAGGATGGGGCCTCAACCACATCTCTGTGTCAGAGACCAATATCCATGGCTTGTTTGCTTCTCAGACTCTCGTGGGACTATGAGCCTGGAAAGTGAGTGAAATGTGATTGTAGATAGTGTGCCCTTTGGGCACTTGGGAATTGGTTTATATGAGACTTGTCAAATTAATTTCAGGTGGACTACTATCCTAGGATCCTAGCCTTTCTGTGAGTTCCTTTAGCCAGTGAGCTCACAGGTTCCCCTTCAAGAACAGAGGTTATTCTGAAATGATCTGCCTTCTTTTGTTTGTTTGTTTGGCTATTATTTGTTTGTTTAATCTCTGCTGCCTCCTGTTTTGCAACTCTTGTCACTGTGGTTTGTTCAGCTAGTCTGTCTTTCATGGCCACCCAAGAGAAAAGTGGCAATAAGGCAAACGGGTACTGGATCCTCCCGCAAAAATTGGTCCTGATCCTTCAGTTCTTATGGAGGTGTAGACATCTTGGAGTACATGGAGCTAATCTCACCCATGTGAGATCCTCCCCTCAGTGATGGAGGATTTTATGTCCTGTATGAAGGAAGGAAGACTTGCAGACATACACATTGTGCATGGATCGTGTGCCTGCACTTCAGCACGTTTTGCTCCTTCTTTGCTGCTTGCCTAATGTGCCTTACAAAGATGTCTGTGAGTAGAATCATGAAATACTGTTATAGGATGGCATGGAGAGGCAGAGGAATGGTGGCGTTGTACACGACATTTTCTCACTGAGGGAGTGCTAATGGAGGGCCTCTGAGTTACCACACACAGAACTACGTGAGCTGCTAAGACCTGTGATGGCAAAGGGAGCGTTTGTAGCACTCTGCACAGATTGCATGGTGCTGGGAAAGCAGGAGGCTGATAGCAGAGAAAGGCTATGTGATCTTACATGCCTTGTGCAGAGCGGTGAGGTGGTGATAACCAGCCTGGTAGCTTCGAGCCTGTCCTCAGAGCTGGTGGGGAGATTGTATATGTGATAAAGCACAGAGATGCAGGGTGTGAAAACCACTGTGAGCAGTCAGCACGCTGGATACCGTGCACAGCAGACACAGCAGTGCTGTGTGCTGGTGGAGAGAGAACACAACAGAGCCAGCCCGTGTTTCAAGGCTTCTGAAAGCATTCCCTCGGCTTTGATCGTTTGCTGCTCATTCTCCCCATACGCAAGCAAGACCCACTGATCTGGGAAACTATTGCAGCTGTTGCTGTAAGCCTCCACAAGGATCTGAAAAGCTAATTGCAACAGCCAAACCAGCTGTTAGAATAAGGACTACATTCTCAATCCTCAGATCCCAGCATGTCCCTGTGGGATGGAGTTTCTTCTTCAGCTCTAGGAGGCTGAGGGGAAGCAGCTGGGTTCTTTGCTGAACCTGCATTAACTAGGCTGGAAGAGACTTTTCTGTCAATCAGGAGACTAAAAACTAAACAGCTGCTGTCATTTCAGGCCAGAGGATGGAAGCTTTTACATGGGACAGGAATTCTCTGCTCTCTCCATGCACAGTACAGTTTGTCTTTCTGCTGCTTTTAACTGTTTCCTTCCTCAAAGCAGTCAAGACTGACTGAACTGAACTCCTGTGGATTGTGCTACAACTATCACCTTTGCCAGAAGAATGTAGTTTCAGCTGCCACCTTTCCTTCTCCTAAAAGCTGGTGAGGAATTTCTGCCTTCTGCATCCTGACCTTGCTGTAGTGAGGCCAGACAAGTATACTCTGCTGCACACATACAGGACAGTGAGGACAAGCAGAAAGATCTTACAGGGTAACATCAATAATGATGAAGAGTCCACAACCTACAGTTGCCTTAAACCATTAGCTTGTGTCTTTAATTCCTTTCAGGTATGGTAACCTGGAAGTGATTTACCCCATTCCACAGGGGAAGGTGTTCCATCAGGGCGAGAACAATCTAGGGGCAGTGAAAGACAGCAACTTGTGTAGTCACCCTGCTGTGTGGATGCCTCTGACAAGGCAACAGCTTGCAGTCTCTAGATACTAGCTGCATTAGCACAGCTGTCTCTGCAACCTAGTTAACAGACTCTCTTGGACTCCCATAGTTCTCTATGGAAGCACTGGAGTGTGTCTGTTCCACAGGCCCTAGGATGATCCACTTACTCAAATTATCCATTTTTCCTTGTCCTGTAGGGCATCCCTGTTATCTTCCCTCCCTATTGTCCGAGATAATAGAGAGCTGACTTGCAATAATGCAGTCACAATGGCTCCATAGTGTCTGAATGATTCCCATGTGATTGACATTGTGTGTCTGTCTGAAGCTTCCTGAAGAGCAATTCTCCATCAACACTTGTTTCATCAGTGGGCATTAGGCAGAACAGGATACTATAGTGCAAGTCTATTAAAGCCCAAGAAGAAATCTGTTCTGCTATGACAAACAAAAGGAAATGTGAGTTATACAAATGGATAAGACACTGGTTGGGGGATTGATTCTGTGTGCTTATGAGACTTACTCTAATGGTGGATCAAGGTTATACAGGACCTGGGGGTCTCAGATAGAAGCAGCCAGGTTGCCTCACCTATCTGAGCCTATAAGTGCAGAGGAGCAACAGAGGGAGCACAAATGTCTGAAGTGTTTTCATGTCTGCACTAGGCAAAAGCAGACTGCCTGACTGGAAATGGCAAAAGGACTTCAGTCTGGTGGTTCTTTTCAGCATTTGAAGATTCTGGCCCATGTCAAACAAAGCATTTAGGAAGATTTAGCCTATTTGTGCATTTGTGAGTCAAGGTTTTCCTTCTCAGCGTATTTCTAGCCCAACAAGTAGCTCTAGAAGACTGAGAAGAAGATCATCTTGCTAGTTTGGATTTGCCAACTCAGTGAAGATGGGTGTAAATCTTGCTGAAATTATAATTCAACATCTGAGCTTCAGCTCATGAGGTTCATCACTAGTCATCACAACCCACTGAGGTTCATCTCAATATCATGATGTGGACTGATGTGGGAATGAGACTAGGCTCTGTTTTCCTCTCCACACCTTGTTCAAAAGCAAAACCTGAGTTCTGTGAGTAGCTCCACTAACGAAGAGGGGGTGAGCCTAAATCCCTCCATGGCTTGAAAAGCCTAAGAACGTTCAATCCAGCTTTTTGTTTTGTCTTGGCATCCAAATAAACATGAGCAACAGCCAATCTACACTGAATACCACTGTAGGTGGAGATTCCCAGTGAAGCTGAAAATGAAGTGAAAGGCTCAGCTCCTAATTAGGTATAAACCCAAATACTGTTGCCACCGGTACACTGAGTTGTACTGGCAGACACAGTGGTCTAAAATTTACTACAAATCGATACACTTCCAATTCAGCAAGCATTTTGTCACTGGATTTTGTTTCCCTAAGTAGTGCTTACTTCAGTTCTTGGACCATTGGCTATCTTTTAGCTGTGGAATGGAATGGAATGGAATGGAATGGAATGGAATGGAATGGAATGGAATGGAATGGATTGGAATGGAATGGAATGGAATGGAATGGAATAGAATAGAATAGAATAGAATAGAATAGAATAGAATAGAATAGAATAGAATAGAATAGAATAGAATAGAATAGAATAGTCCAGACCAGACCAGGTTGGAAGAGACCTTCAAGATCATCACGTCCAACCCATCATTGTTTAGCCTGGAGAAGAGGAGGCTCAAGGGTGACCTCATTGCTCTCTACAACTACCTGAAAGGTGGTTGTAGCCAGGAAGGGGTTGGCCTCTTCTCTCTAGCAACCAGCACCAGAACAAGGGGACACAGTCTCAAGCTGCACCAGGGGAAGTTTAGGCTGGAGGTGAGGAGAAAGTTCTTCACTGAGAGAGTCATTTGCCATTGGAATGTGCTGCCCAGGGAGGTGGTGGAGTCACCGTCCCTGGAGGTGTTCAAGAGGGGATTGGACGTGGCACTTGGTGCCAAGGTTTAGTCATGAGGTCTGTGGTGACAGGTTGGACTTGATGATCTTTGAGGTCTCTTCCGACCTTAGTGATACTGTGATCCAACACCATCTAATCAACTAACCCATGGCACCAAGCACCCCATCAAGTCTCCTCCTAAACACCTCCAGTGATGGTGACTCCACCACCTCCCTGGGCAGCCCATTCCAGTTCCTTTGCATTCTCAGAGTGTTTTGCACCTCCTAACCTTTGTGTTGTGGCCTAAGCAGCACGCTGCCATCTCTGCTGTGTAAGTGGATGGCTGGAACTTAAAAAAAAAAAAAAGAAAGAAAAAAAGGCAAGTGCATTATGCACTTTCCAGAACTAATCTTCAGACACTTGATCTGTGCTAAAATGCATGAGGCTTTGGGGATTTGTGAACATTTTCATGAATAATAAGAACCTCACAAATAACAGGAGAGTGAACTTACTGATCTTATTCCCAAATCTTTTATATAGGAGAGATACGATTGGCTCCAGTTTTCTGCAAGGGTTTGGTGGCAGGTCACTTTTTCCTGATCAACAAAGAATAGGGCATGTGAGAGAGGAAAATTAATCACATTAATTGCAGGGCTCCCACATCCATGAGTATTCTTCAGCTCTTCTCTTACAGACTTTTCCTCCCCCCCCCCAGTAAATTAGCATAACTACATTATCCAAGATTTCTTGCAGTTGTTTTCCCTTCCAAAGTTGATGTGACAGAGGGAATGTGAATGCAACAGCTCAAAAAGAAGGGAGGAAATTATCATATGTAATATTGTTTATACAGAAACTGGCACACTTTATGGAACATCATCTGATTAACTCATTTCCAGCCCCGTGGCGTGTTGTGCGTGTACGATGGCAAGGAGGAAAAACGAGAGCTAGGCCGTGTTTTTTCCTGGCATGAGGAACTGTTGCTGTAACACTTGTGTGGCTGGCAGCATGAGACATAATATTACCTAGAAGAAAACCTTTAAATGTTGGATTAATTTCCCACCATCTGCATTCTGTCTGTACTAGCACTAGAGAGAAAGACTGGGGAACAGATCTGAGTATCTGGCAATTAGGTTTGGAGAAATTAACAATGTTTTCAGGGACCCCTTTCTAGTCAGCTGCCTGATGGTTGCAAGGGCTTATTCAGATAAGGAGCTGGATTTGGGAAAGGTTCTTTTTGCTTAAATGGCCTTAAAAGATTGGAGGAGAGGAACAGTGCCTTATCACAGAGGTGCTGCCAGTCGTGATTTGGGATGGGTCATTAGGTGCTGTCAGGTGAGAGAGGAATGCCAAGCTCTAGGAAAGAATACAAGCTCAATACAAATTGAGCTACAAGTTATGTCCAAATGGGATTTACTCAAAAGGGGTAGTGTTGGGTAGGGATGAAATCTCACCAGGAACCAGCTGTATGTATAAGGAGAGGAAATCAAAATAGAAAGCACTGGAAGAAGTAGGGAGCAGCAGGAGGAAGAGGTTGAATGTCAGGCACCTGTCATTTCTTCTTTGGCTGCTGCTTGCATCAGCAGTGAACCATAGAGAGCAAAACCCCCAGGGGAGAAGATAAGTCACTGAATATTCAATGTAACTGCCTTGTGCAGAGCCCAGAAAGAATGGCCCTGCCCAGGCGGCCACCCTTGCAGCCAGGGCACAAAGGGTCCTTCCCAACCTACAGTGTGACAGGAAGGTAGGGTTGCTGAATGAACCTGGTGCAGCTGCTGGTGAGAGATCTTTCTTCTGTAACATGCTTATGTTTGTGTGTTATTTTCTTCTCTTCTAGGTAAGTGCATGAAGTGCTTGTGAATGGTTCTGAGGTGCTGTGGCAGATGCTGTTCAGGTATCTCTCAGGCTTCTGCAAAGAGGAAGAAGACACAACGCTCTGAAATGGTACCACTGTAACATGTAAAGTAGATGTGCCAATGATTACTAAGTAGTCCCCCTTGTGCCTCCATCTGTGAGTCTGTTATTTGCATTTTGCCATAATGCACAGTCAGATAGAACTATACTCACTGTCTGACTCAGCCTGGGGCTACTATCCTCAGTTCCAGGTCACAACTTGATGCAATAGTGCAGCTTGCATGCCATGTCCTGCACTCCGTTGCCTGCCACCTCTTGCTGCTGTTGGTTCCAGCTGTTCTGTGGGTGTCCCCAGAGTATTGGTAGATGTTTCCTAGAATAACAGTTGTAAATCAGCCCAAAAGTGCTGTGACCTTTGTTGCTCTTTTTTGCCTTCAGATCTTCTTGGGTATTTGGACACTGCAACAATCCAGGCAGTCTCATTTCACAGCTTGCCGTATCAAGTGCAGGGAGCTCCCTGGATGAGGTTTTCTAAATTTCTCTTGCTCTGGCTGACTTGTGATTCACCCAGTGGGGGATTGCTGTGAGAACACAGTGACAACTGAGCAAAAGAAAATTCAGAACAACACTTGGGGCAAAGCTCTTTGGCAGTGAGATTAATTGAGCTTCTCAAGGGGAAGTACTGGGAGCACCGCTGTCTGAGATGTTTAAAATTGCCTGGGTCAGAATTTGCAGAGAGTAGTCCGGTGTGGCAAATGGACATGCTGGTGGCAATGATGGTTCTTTCTCCTCTCTGACAGCTTTTATTTATTCTTCCTATTTATTGTTTTATTAGCTCCAGATCGTCGACTTCACCTCTAGTTCAATTTCGTTCTGTATGCTATACAGCCCGTAATAAGCGCGGTACTAAATGATATGCTTTTGTGCTGAGGCAGTGCTTGTTTGTTTCCCAGTGGAGCAAGGTGATATAAGCACATGCATTAAATATATTTATGACAAATTTCTCATCTATTACTTTTATTTAGAGTGGTTTTGAAGTAGAGCAGATCCTGCTGGAAAACAAACATCTCTCTAAAAGCAGACAGCAAATCCAAGAGTGCGTTTGCGTCCTTACTCCTTTCTTGTTTTTATTTTACAAAGACAGCTACAAAGCTGCAAGGGAGAAAAAGAGTTCACCACTTCTCTTTTAAACAGTCAGCATAATAGATCCTGGCTCATCTCTGCTTGCTGGAGGAGATAGATCTCTCTGCTTTTTAAGAAATAGAGCAGAGACACCACAGCGAGCTGAAAACGTTGCCCTGTTCTTCGTTGTCCTGAGTTGGAACAGCTTCCCTGAGCTGGAAGACATTTTGGATCTACTCTGTCACATATTTAATGCCTTATGGTCAGCAAAGCAATTTAGTGTTCAAGCCCGTGGCTATCACAGGGCCTGGGGTTTTTGTAGACAAAAGGCTCCTCCTTTAGCAAAGAAAGGAGGGAAGGTGAGCGTGTTCAGAGGGCAGAGAAAATCCTACTGGGCAGGAAAGGAAGCTGTCAGTTGGTTTCTGTGCCCTAGAAAGACTGCAGATGTGTGTATCTATCATATGCAGGTATGTATACATATACCTGAAAGCTATAGGACTGTGGCAAATGCCAGTGCCCTCATGTATGTTTTAGGGCAGCATGTCTCTCACATGCTTCATGAGAGGAAAAATGATACTTGCATTAGATAATAACACCAAATAATAGATTTTCTCTTGAGGTTGACTGCCTCCCTTTGTAGCAAGACTGCTGTTTCTTCACCTGACTTACTTCAGAAAATATTATTGTCTCCAGATTTTTCAGCTTTTCAACATCCACTGGTGTCCATCACTTCTCTAGGATCATGATCTTGAAGGTCTCTTCCAACCTGGTGTATTGTATTGTATTGTATTGTATTGTATTGTATTGTATTGTATTGTATTGTATTGTATTAGGGGTTTGTAGTCGTCCTAGCCTCACAGACAGGCTTGAGTGAGACTTAGCCCGGGTTTCTTTGGCTTACCTGGCTTGCCAGATAAAAAAATGCAGCAATTGTGGCCTCCACTTAGATCATGTTTATCAACATTCTGTGGAACTAAAATTCATAGGGAAGAAATACCTTTCATGTGCATTATTTCTGCCCATAGAGAATTCCTTATTCTATGGAATTCTACTAGATGTATTATGCTCATCTTTCATCCCTTTTTTAAGGTATGTTAACCATATTTACAGAAAAAAAATCCTCTGGCCTCTTCAGTCTCTTACTGAGGCAGTAGAAGATACCTGCCAGATTCTCCCAACTGCACTGAAATGAAGATCTTTGGGTAGTTTAGGGTATGGTGATTCTTACATCTAATGATGTTGTATGTTGCAAGCAAAGCAAAGAGGAGACAGGACTGTGAAAAAAAGGAGTGGTATGGGCAGGTTTAAATTGCCATGCTGAGGGGTCAGGTGAGAAAGTCATGAAATGTCTTGGAGAAGTGTGAACATTTATACACCATAGTAAAACCCTAAGGCTACAGCCATGTTTGAAAACACTTCCAAATTTAGTTACAAAAAGAAAGAGAGCAATGCAGGCTATTGAGCTTTCTCTCCTCATGCCCTTACTTCCCATGTTCTCCACCAGTTCTTCTCTTGCACTCTTCAGATTCTGTTCTTTCTCTGATCTTCTGCCTCGAATACTAAGTGATTCCTCTGTGTCCCTCATACTTCTTCTGTGTGTTTGCAATTTTTCTTAATTTATAATAAAGGTGGTGCCTGATTGGCTTTGAAAGTGGATTCTAGATGGGTTATTTATCAGCTATGTAGATTGCATTTCCTTAATCTAGTTAGGTATTTGGTGTACAAAGACATACTGCATGCAGTCAGTGGATAATGCAGTTATAAACTATGCTGCATAGAATTTCCATTTCTTCTCTGCTGTGCTGGGAACTGATGTGAAAAATACCATCCTGATCCAGTGGCTTTTGCTGTTGCTATTTCCTCTTCAAAGCACCAGGCTCTTTTCTCCCCATGATGCTTCCTTAGCACTAGCTCCTAGAGCTTCCTAGTTTTGGATGATGGGTTGGACATGATGATCTTGAAGGTCTCTTCCAACCTGGTCTGGTCTACTCTACTCTACTCTACTCTACTCTACTCTACTCTACTCTACTCTATTCTATTCTATCCATTCCATTCCATTCCATTCCATTCCATTCCATTCCAATCTTCCACTAACTTAGCACTAGCTCCTAGAGCTTCTTAGTTTTGGATGACGGGTTGGACGTGATGATATTGAAGGTCTCTTCCAACCTGGTATGGTCCATTCCATTCCATTCCATTCCATTCCATTCCATTCCATTCCATTCCATTCCAATCTTCCACTGATGGGTGTGGCTGAATCTACCATGTGTGGATTTGATTGCATGGATCCTCATCAACTCACTGAGTGCAGTGCTCCTGGCAATGAAGGTCTGCTTGCATTGGCAGGTAGCATTCAAACACTCATGACTGAGTTTTACCCTAAATTTTAGCAGCAGGGCCTTCTTTTAACATCTGGGAACCAAATTTCATTTGACAGATACAATGAAACTGGATCCTTAATATTTGCAAATTGTGATGTAAACCTGATAGTGATTTCCCCTAGGGTTTAACACACTAACCCTTTGAGGTCTCAGATCACATGGAGAGCTCAGATGGGCAAGATAAAATGTTTTGGGCTTCTTGCTACTTAACAATCATTTTTGTCCAGTGCTGTTGACATTGCCACTATAATGGGCTCAACATAGGTCAGAAGGAATCTAGGCTGTGGCACAGCATCAGAGATTTTACAGGCCCCTGGAGATCAAGATGTTTTGAAACAGTGGCAAGTCTCATCTGACAATGACATGCTGTCTTTAGAATGCCTGTCTGCAGCAGTCTGTGTCAGCTGGTGAAACAAATCCACTCAGCAACTCTCTCTTGGTGTTGTTCTTTCATCTGGTGATAACACAACTGTTGAAGTCTCCAAATGCCTGCCATGGTGCTGTGCAAGTAAGGAGAAAAGGAACCAGAGGACAAGAAGACCTCTGATAAAAAGATGCTAAACCAAGGCAGGACAGGTCAATCATGTTAGCCTGGAGAAGAGGTGGCTCAGGGGAGACATTATTGCTGTCTACAGCTACCTGAAGGGAGGTTGTAGCCAGGAGGGGGTTGGTCTCTTCTCCCAGGCAACCAGCACCAGAACAAGAGGACACAGTCTCAAACTGCACCAGGGGAAGTTTAGGTGAGAAGAAAGTTCTTCCCAGAGAGAGTTGTTAGCCATTGGAATGTGCTGCCCAGGGAGGTGGTGGAGTCGCCATCCCTGGAGGTGTTCAAGAGGGGATTGGACATGGCACTTGGTGCCATGGTTTAGTAGTCATGAGGTGTTGGGTGACAGGTTGGACTTGATGATCTTTGAGGTCTTTTCCAACCTTATTGATTCTATGATTCTATGTCTCGTGGGCATGAGTTCAGGTGAATATGTGTGGGAGGGGCAGAATGTAAATTTGTCTCTGGGGGCAGAGCGTTGATCTGGATGTGAGATGATTTGATGGGGATGATTTACAGTAGTTAAACACAGGACATTTATTTGCTGGGAGCTGACTTTGATCTTGGAATGGGCCTTCTGCCTGAAATGAGTTCTGCTAGGTCTTGGTCTGTTTCCAGTTGAGTGACTCCTGCACACAAAGATGAAGGAGACCGAAGTTCAGCCTGCTTTGTGGGTGAGCCTCAGCCTGGGTCCCCTCTTTGTGATGAATGTTCACAGCAAAACTGTGAAACTGCAAAGAATTCTGGAAGTAACCTAGAACCTGTGGATATGCATAACTCACCATATGGGGACATTATCTGCTTCTTTTACTTGAAAGCCAAAGTTTCTCTTGGGAATATGCTCTCTATAGTCTTGCATCCCCTGGTTTCTTTGGCATGTATGCTTACACTGCTTTCTGGGATGGGAGGAAGTGGTATCTCATCCCACAGATCTATTTCAAAGAACCTTTCTACTTTAGGCATCTCATGCCTCATGCATGCCTGCTGGTATACACAGAGCTTTGCTGCCCACAGATCTGATATACCTCAGTTGGGTGTTGAGAGGGTAGCATAGACTTCTGAGACTATTTCTGGGAAAGCTGTGAAAGTCTTCAGTACTTTTCTGACCCACATGTGATGACTGTGCCACACAAACTGCATTTACATGGATGACATTTAGACTGAGTGGAAACACTGCCCCTCCATTCATAAATTCATCTTCTTTCTTTCCCCATTGGTTTCCTGGTTCTTGACTCCCCTTGCTGCTCTTTTTCTTTCTTGTTGCCTGCCCTTCGGACACTGCTAAACACAATGTGACAGTGGATGCTGATCCCTGGCTGCCTCAGCTGTGGCTCTCTCTACCTCTGGTTTACAGATGAAGCCAGATATGCTCCAAAGCATCCTAGAAATGATGAGCTCCTCTTCTCTTTCTTGAGAGGTCGGGCTGTGGGAAGTACCCGCTCTTCTCTGACCTGAGCCTTTGCAAATCTTTGTGCCCACCACGGTACCACCAGCAAGAGCTCACTGCAAGGTCATTCTGTGCTTGCATTGTCCTCCAGGGAGATCCAGATGCCAGCAGAGTTAATTACACTAACAGCCACAGAAATTATATTGGCCCACCACTGGCCTAGTGAGATGAATATCTCCATTTTGTAGTCACAGAGGGACATTAATGCTATTTTTATTAACTGGTGACCTGTTGACTGCTATTAGAATATAGATTGTATGCATAAACCAGGTCAGGGTACTGAAGATACGATTATAGAGCAATTACTGTGTCAGCCAGTGTGGCTTCTAATCAGAGCTGGCAAAGAGTCTTGGAAGCCTAAAAACCCGTTTTGGAGTCCAGCAAGAAGAAACAGCTTTGGATCAAAGTCTGCATTGTGCCTTTACATCTTTCTGGAATTAAATGTCTGATTTGGTGTGATTAGGATGGGCAGCCAAGGCAGAAAGAAGTCTTAAGAAGGACAGCTTTTAGTGGAATACAACTGATTACCCGAGTTCAAAGTTTGAAAAACTTTTTCCCTTTTTCCTTCCCTTTTTTTTGCTCTGTGGTTTATGTTTATTGCACTGAGCTGGCTGAAGATGCTAATTCTGCTCCTGCCCTTTAAAATGAACTGCAAGGGCACACGGCTGAGCGTCTGGGATGCCAGTAAAAATGATTACACTAATATATGGATTTCATTTGATGAGGACCATGGCTACAGAATCAGATGCAGAATTGCTCCATGTTTGTCAGAACTGTTCAAGAGAAGGGGTAAAAAATAAAGGGAATGGTAAAACTGCGAGCTGGTGTGTTCGATGCAGAAGCAGGGGTTGGCTTTCTCTTAGGTGCAGCTGCTCATTTGGAGATTGAATTGGATACTCTGAATCCCAAAGGCTAGCTTTTTTTATTTTCTCCACTAACAGCACCACTGATCCCAGTGAAATGACTGGAATAGATGGAGGAACCACTTCACAGGGATGAGAGCTCCAGGCTTATGTGTGCCTTGACTGGTACTTGTAACCATATGTGTATTCTCTTCATTTATGGACTAGGCAACAAATAGTGTTGAGCCTACTAGTGGCACCTGCCAAATACATTGATTTTTTAGGTGGTCTTTTTCCTGTGGTGGACATTGCCTTTACTGGAGGGTAGAGAACAACTCTATTTGTCTGGTGGGCTGGTCTCTTCTCCCAGGCAACAAACACCAGAACAAGAGGACACAGTCTCAAGCTGCACCAGGGGAGGTTTAGGCTGGAGGTTAGGAAGAAATTCTACACAGAGAGAGTGATTGCCTATTGGAATGGGCTGCCCAGGGAGGTGGTGGAGTCACCATCATTGGAGGTGTTTAGCAGGAGACTTGATAGGGTGCTTGGTTGCATGGTTTAGTTGATTAGGTGGTGTTGGATGATAGGTTGGATGCGATCATCTCGAAGGTCTCTTCCAACCTGGTCTATTCTATTCTGTTCTATTCTATTCTATTCTATTCTGTTCTATTCTATTCTATTCTATTCTATTCTATTCTATTCTATTCTATTCTATTCTATTTGCATATTTGTGATTATCCTGCTCCTTCAGAAAAAGACCTAAATCATCTGAGATCTGAACAACTAAATAATTCCATGGTGATCTGAGGTAGAAGCTGGACTTATAAATCTGGTTCCCTGGTTTATGAAAAGAGCATAGTTGTTGAGATTCAGGAGGAAACAAAATGGTTAGAGATTTAATTTGATGATTAATATATAATACATAGCTTAGAGGATAAACTTGCTCCCTTCCATTTTGGAAATGGAATTCATCTTAAACAGGGAAATAAGATTTGAATTATGAGTCTGTCTCTAGGCTTTCTGCATTGAGAGGGTTCAGTTGCATGCAGCATCTTGAGGCAAGAGGTGTGTTTGCATTTTTCCCCATCAGATTTTGAATTATCTCTGCAGTTGCCTTTGTTATCAGTGTTGGTTAGCAGCTTCTGAGCATTCTTGAAATTTCATCCATTGATCTTTTGAGATTTGTTCCTATTCTGGCTGCTTTTTTAGCCTGTGAACAAAAAGGGCATGTTCTGAGAAGGATAGAGAGGAAAGGGAGTGAAGAGCAAGAGAGAGGAAAGGGACGGAAAAGCTGGAGAGAGGAAAGGGAGGGAAGAGCAAGAGAGAGGAAAGGGAGGGAAGAACAAGAAAGAAGAATTGTTCAACATCTTTGTGGGTGACATGGACAGTGGCATTGAGTGCACCCTCAGCAAGTTTGCTGATGACACCAAGCTGTGTGGTGCAGCAGACAGCTGGAAGGAAGGGATCCATCCAGAGGGACCTGGACAGGCGGGAGAGGTGGGCACAAGCCAACCTCATGAGCTTCAACAAGACCAAGTGCAGGGTCCTGCAGCTGGGTCGAGGCAATCCCAGGCACAAATCCAGGCTGGGCAGTGACTGGCTGGGGAGCAGCCCAGAGGAGAGAGACTTGGGGGTGCTGGTGGACGAGAAGCTCAACAGGAGCTCTCAATGTGCACTTGCAGCCCAGAAAGCCAAACAGATCCTGGGCTGCATCAGGAGAAGTGTGGCCAGCAGGTCAAGGCAGGTGATTCTCCCCCTCTGCTCAGCTCTGGTGAGACCCCACCTGGAATACTGCCTCCAGTTCTGGAGCCCTATACAAGAGGGATGGGGGTGCTGGAAGGTGTCAGAGAAGGGCCACGAGGATGATCAGAGGGCTGGAGCACCTCTCCTATGAGGACAGACTGAAGAGTTGGGGCTGTTCAGTCTGGAGAAGAGAAGGCTCCGAGGTGACCTCATTGTGGCCTTCCAGTATCTGAAGGGGCCTACAAGAAGGCTGGGAGGGACTTTCAGGCTATCAGGGAGTGATAGGACTAGGGGGAATGGGATGAAGCTGGAGGTGGGGAGATTCAGACTGGACATGAGGAGGAATTTCTTCACCGTGAGGGTGGTGAAGGCCTGGAATGGGTTATCCAGGGCGGTGGTTGAGGCCCCGTCCCTTGAGGTGTTTAAGACCAGGCTGGATGAGGCTCTGGCCAGCCTGATCTAGGGTAGAGTGTCCCTGCCCATGGCAGGGGGGTTGGAACTAGATGATCCTTGTGGTCCCTTCCAACCCTAACAAACTATGAAACTATAAGAAATGGAGGGAAGAGCAAGAGAGAGGAAAGGGAGGGAAGAACAAGAGAGAAGAAAGGGAGGGAAGTGAAGAGAGAGAGAGTGAAGGGAGAAACCTTCTTCCTCTGTCAGTATGTGGTTCAATCCACCCTGCAATGCTGCAAGTCCTGTCATACTAGTTGGTTTGGTTTGTTTTTGTCTTAAAACTTGCTTCCTGTGGTGTTTATGTGAGAATGTTTACTTCTGGTAAAAATAAAACCCAAGCAAACAAACAAAGAAAGCCCAAAACCAACCAACCAAAGAACCCACCAAAAAAACCTACAAAAGCAAAACAACAACCAAAAGAACCCCCACCCACACAAACAAACCCCCCACACCAACAAGCAAGCAAAAAACCACACAAAGACCAAACAAAACCACTAACCATCCAACCAACCAACAAACTACCAGCCCACAAACCCCACATCATCATTTCTTATCACTATTTTTTGAGAAGCAAAACTCAGTGATTCACAGCATGAAACATTAAGAGTCATAATGGCACTGGAAGACCCAATATTCATCATTCCAGGAGTTACAGCTTTTAAGCCAACTTGATGATTCTTCCAGATTTGGCTTATTACCTTTGAATACTTAAAGATGCTACTAAGGGAGGTTGTAGCCAGGAGGGGGTTGGTCTCTTCTCCCAGGCAACCAGCACCAGAACAAGAGGACACAGTCTCAAACTGCACCAGGGGAAGTTTAGGCTGGATGTGAGGAGAAAGTTCTTCACTGAGAGAGTTGTTAGGCATTGGAATGTGCTGCCCAGGGAGGTGGTGGAGTCACCATCCCTGGAGGTGTTCAAGAGGGGACTGGACATGGCACTTGGTGCCATGGTTTAGTCATGAGGTCTGTGGTGACAGGTTGGACTTGATGATCTTTGAGGTCTCTTCCAACTTTGGTGATTCTGTAAGGCAATTTTTCTTTCTTAAACACTTTCTCTCTAACTTCCCATTCCAGCAGTCTGGCATCTATTTAATACCCTGTGTATCAGAAATTCCCATTTCAGAGATGACTCTCCTTCCATCAAAGCTGCAGCCGTACTTCACGATTTCACTTATTAACAGCCTACTGAGATAATTGGGTCTGCCCAGCTCATTAAAAATAAAATATTGATGTTTTCTTAGGGTGGATGTAATTATCTTGCCCCCATAGGGAGCACACAGCAAAAAGAAGGGAGGGTGTGGTCTAATACACATCCTGCTCCGCACCTGCTCGCTGCTCTGAAGCAAAGGGAAATTGGGACTTCTAGTGCAGTTGAAGGTGGGAATAGAGAAAAGAAGATTTCCTTTCAAGGCTGGAAAACACAAACTGGCCTTCTTAAATTTTTTTTCCCCTTGTGGTGGTTTGAGCCTTAACTGGAAGTTATGAGCTCAGGTGGGGGGCAAGGCTGAGAATCTCTCCCCCACTCCCCCCCCTCCTCCCTCCCAACAGAGAGGGGAGAAAAGGAAGGAGCAAATCCACCAAACAATAATTTGGAGTCGGCTTGGAAGTAGAGAGGCAAAGAGTTGTCTTTAAGCTATATATATATATATATAACAGTAACAGGAAAAAGGTTCACAAGGGCAAGGAACAAGGATGGATGGGAGTGGGACAAAACCAAGAGAATAATACAAAACCAGCCTTTCTCTGAGGAAGCCTGGAGGCAGCAGGTCCGACCACGTGGCAGAGGAGCAGGAGGGCAGCTGCAGTAGCTCTCATCCAGCAGAGGCAGGAGCCAGAAAAGCTGGGGGCCAACAGCTACGAGGTCCTGCTTTTTATACCCTAGCTGGGCAGGGAGGGGGGAGTGGAACAGTCTCAGCTTTCCAGGTGAAAAATGCCCTGCAGGGAGTGAAAAGTACCTGCAAGCCCTCCACCCTGCTTTGTTCTTTTGTTCTCAGAAAAGGGTGTTAACCCACCACACCCCTTAAATTTGTGTGCAACATGAAAGTGTCACAGTGCTCCTCTTCATCAGGCATTACAATGTTATGGTATTCTTTCTATGGTACACAACCACAAATATTTCATTCCGGTGAGAGATGTCTCCTCTGGCTTTGTGTCATGAGGAGGAGCAATGGTTCACCTTCCTCCTTACTGCCACACTTGTTGTTACTGAAGACAAACTCATTGGAGCCAGTTCTACAAGTAAAAACATGCTTACAGCTCCAGCTTGTCTTTTCTCATCTATTTTTTCCACCAATTTTTTGGTGCCCTATGTTCCTCTCTGCGAGGCATTAAATGGGTCTCTATCAAATTCAACTGGTACAGGTCATCATATGTGTGATTAGATGGCAGTGATGTCCAGCTACCACTGAACTAGATATGCTCTTGTTCTCCCATGCCCTGAGTCACCCAGTTTGCCTCATCTGACTGTAATGGTGTGATGTTTCAACAGGACTGCACAGGCAGGGGACTTTAATTTCTCGTTGGTAAAAATGGGCACAGAGGGTGTAAGTATCAGGAAAAAACAGAGCACTTTTTGCTCCCCATCCTTTCTACTTGTTTTAATGGAGTGGTAGATTTCTGAAACAAAAGGAAACTTGAAATATCAGAGAGCATTTCACTAGCTTAGATGTTCATGCTGCATTTCCAGAATAGAATAGAATAGAATAGAGTAGAATAGAATAGAATAGAATAGAATAGACCACTTTATCACCCAACACCATCTAATCAACTAAACCATGGCAACAAGCACCCTATCAAGTCTCCTCCTAAATACTTCCAGTGATGGTGACTCCACCACCTCCCTGGGCAGCACATTCCAATGGCCAATCACTCTCTCTATAAAGAATTTCCTCCTAACATCCAGTCTAAACCTCCCCTGGTGCAGCTTGAGATTGTGTCTTCTTGTTCTGGTGCTGGTTGCCTGAGAGAAGAGACCAACCCCCACCTGGCTACAACCTCCTTTCAGGTAGTTGTACAGAGCAATAAGGTCTCCCCTGAGCCTCCTCTTCTCCAGGCTAAGCAACCCCAGCTCCCTCAGTCTCTCCTCACAGGGCTGTGCTCCAAACCCCTCCCCAGCTTTGTTGCCGTTCTCTGGACACCTTCCAGCAACTCAACATCTTTCCTAACCTGAGGGGCCCAGAACTGGACACAGTACTCGAGGTGTGGCCTAACCAGTGCAGTGTACAGGGGCAGAATGACCTCCCTGCTCCTGCTGGCCGCACTCTTCCTGATGCAGGCCAGGATGCCATTGGCCTTCTTGGCTGCCTGGGCACACTGCAGGCTCATGTTCAGCCTACCATCTGATTGAAAGAGTGGTGAAGGCTTCTAGGCTGGTCAGTTGATTTCTAGTGAGAATACCTATAGCTCATGTATTTGGCTAAGGAAACATAGCTGTGAACAGTACCTCTAGTCCAAAATTGAGCTCTTTAGTAATGTTGGCTTTTGTATGCATCTCAGCAAGCACATATGGGTCTCAGCCCAGACTTTTTTCATTATCCTGTCTGTAGCTATGGCTTTATCATGAAAATCTTCTGCTCCTGTTTCTCTGTAGTGTACTCCAGCTGTTTCTCCTTCCTGGTTGTACATATGCTCCCAGAGCATTTCCAATGAGTGTTCAAATGCTTGGCAACAGACTGCTGGCTACTGTCACTGTCGAGAGAACTAGAACCTGTCTTTTACCACAGCATCATTACAGTGGAGTGGTCTGTATTGAGGCACTGGCCACTAGTTATTCTGGCCAGGTATGATGTTCAGTATAAGTAGGCATGCAGTCTTCTGACAGTGTTGGTTTGCTCTTTCTTAGTGGTGTTTTGAGAGTGCAAAGACAGGCATGTAAGCTATTGAAGAACCATAGGATGCACTGGGTTAGAAAGGACCTGTAGAGGTCATCTAGTAGCCAGGATACCCCCAACTACATTGTGTTCTTTAAAGCCCAGTCAAGCTATGTCTCCAGGGATAGGGTCTCCAACACCTCCCTTGTCAACCTGTTCCAGTGTTCCACCACCCTCATAGTAAAGAACTTCTTCCTAATGTCCAATCTAAATCTGCTCTAGTTTTAAAACATTGCTCCTTGTCCTCTTGCTACGTGCCTTTGTAAACAGTCCCTCCCTAACTTTCTTGTAGGAAAGCTGTGTAAGAAGGACACCAATGCGTGTTTCCAGAAAGAGCAATAGTTACTTTGCAGGGAAAGAATCCCACTTGTGCAATGTTTCTCTCTGAAAGCCCAGAGTCTGTGTTTGAATGTGAGGCAAATAAGCATTGCTGAGTGACAGGTGTGGGGTTTGCGAAGCGTTGCTCCTCTGCACCGTCTCCTGTACGCACAGCAGCCCTGATCTAGAAGACTTTGGTGCTGGGAAATACTGCAACATCTATGTCAGGATGATCTGAAACGAACCCCTTGCAGTTTTCAAGCCTGGGGGCTGTGGTCTGGCTGCAGGGTTACATCAGCTTGTTTCTCTTCCAAGTTGAGCTATTACCAGTTTAAAAGCTGCAAAAGTTGTGGCACACACTCTCTTCTCTGCTAGCAGCGCTGCTAAGGGATCTTTCTGAGGAAGGCTCCTATTCTGGTGTGCCACAAATGATGTGTACAGCTCTGCAAAATGGCTGGAGGCCTGCATTAATTTCACAAGTTAGCTTCTGCAGTCAGCTCTGAAGTGCTTCACATAGAGGTCAATAATGGATGCCTCTTGAGCAGGAATTAGGGAAAGTAGAGTAAAATCAGCTGGACTTGTTCAACTTGTGTTTTAAGACCATGCTGTTTCAGACTTGGTGAAGTTGGGGCCCTCTTATTGTTAGCAGGAGTTAAAAATCAACCACTTTCAACAAGCCAGTGGAACAAAAACTACAAGATGGCCTTTGAACAGGCCACTTTCTCCTTTGGCAGACGGCGAAATAAATAGTCACGTTTCTGGAAAGAGCTGGCCATGTTGTGGCTGTAACTGTCACAGTAGGAATTGCTGGGCCCTAAGCACTTTGGTATATCTGGCCTTTATTTGGATAATGGAAGCTGAGCAGTTTGGAAAAATCTGTCCCTAATTATTGGTGCAGAGCCCTTGAAAAATCTGGCCCCGAGCTCTTCTGAAATAAAACCTGGCCTCATGGGCACGACACTGTCAGAAGCGGTGCCTGGCACAAAGTGCTTCTTATCCTTTTCAGTGATTTTTGTCCTCCTGTGAAGTTTCTAATTTATTTTAATTGCTTTAAAACTTTTTAAATGAGGCTATTTAATGGCTAGGATTTTGACTTATGGATCGAAGCTCCAGTGCACTCTGCATTAAACGGCGTGCATTTCGTCATGCCTAAACTCTATTGTTATGCCTGCCCTTTGTGCCAGCTTTTCATTTTCCAGTTTGGGGTAGTTGCATTTCTAGGGCTCCCATCTGTCATAATTTAGTGTTTCTTCAGCACTTTTCTCATCTTAGGAGCCATTCAGCATGTCCAAATATTGCTTTATGCCTGCATGGACAATGCTCGCTGTCTTTGGAGGCGTCTGTTCTGCTTCACAAAGGGAAACGCTGTGGTACATCTGAGTGTGGACTGAAGGCAAAGACGTCTCTTTGAGCCACTGGGTTGTAAAGAGATGAACTGGCTGACTGTCCTCTCTCAAAGCTTTTCAGGAGCCTGACTGTTCATGGGAGATTCTTTGCATGGACCACAATGGAGCCAGTCCTTCCTGTGATAGCTATTTCGCAGCGGGTAGCGCTGTGTAAAACTAGGCATGGAGTTTTGTTGCATTGAAATTCATGTCCCTGATATGCATTGGTTAGAGCTAGAAGGTTGAATTCACATCTTGTTAATTAAGTCTTCCTGGCCATACTTCAGTCCCTCACTACAAGAAGGACATTGAGTTGCTAGAGCATGTCCAGAGAAGGGAAATGAAGCACTAGTGAAGGGCCTAGAGAATAAGTCTCACGAGGAGCAGCTGAGGAAACTAGGATTGATCAGTCTGGAGAAGAGGAGGCTGAGGGGAGATGATCTCTCTCTCTACCTGAAAAAAGATTGTAGTGAGGTGGGGGATCAATCACTTCTCCCTAGTATCAAGTGATAGAACCAGAGGAAATGGTTTCAAGTTGCACCAGAGGAGGTATAGGTTGGATATTAGAAGCATTTCTGTACTGAAAGAGTTGTGAGGCATTGGAACAGGCTGCCCAGGGAGGTGGGGAAATCACCATCCCCAGAAGTGTTCAAAAACCCTGTAGACATGGCATATCAGGACATGGTTTAATGTACATGGTGGTACTAGGTTGGTGCTTGGGCTTGATAATTTCAGAGGTGTTTTCCAAGTGAAGCAGCTCAATGGTTCTTTACTTTCAAGAGGGTACCGTTTTGCACGGCGTTTGGCTTGGCCCTGTGTGCTTTCTGAAGTTATATTCTTCACTGCTCTTCCCTGCTAGCAAGCAGCAGGAATAAAGGCCCTTTTGAAACCACATCTTCCCACAAGCAGAGAAGGGGAAGAGGGTTAAAGAAAGCAGAGAGATAAATGTGTAATGCAGTGAATCAGAGCTATGCCAAAAGATCCATCTTACAACCCCAATCTTTGAGAAGATGATCAGAGCTCTCTAATAAGTGAGGAAGCAGGGCCTTCTGCCTCTGCATTTCATCAGGAAGACAACACATCCAGTGACACAATACCTACCCAAAGAGGAGAACATCCATTCCTAGTGGCTAAGATGAAGCTAGTGCAACCACACAGTTTTCTATACATCTGCTGCCAAATGGTGGAGTCTCTGTGCCTCAGTGGTTTTGCAGAGACTCTTTGAATAATTATGGGGTTTTTTTTTCCAGTGTGTTTCTCAGTCACTTTCATGAAAGCAAATTCCTTGGGTTTGTCAAATTAGCAGAGAAAATGTGGCTAGAAAGCAGCGTTCAAGAGGACTGTCAGCTTTGTGTGGAAAATTAGCTTGATTATTAGGGCAGTAGGGTTTCTTTCATGTAGATAATGAGTGCACAGAGATCTAAGCCCAGAACTGTTTTAGCAAAAGAACTGATGCAGATTACATGACCAATACCACTTGTTATATGCTGCCACATCCAAATGAGACTCCAGCATAGATTTCTGCTACTGCATAAACCACAAAGGTGAGTTTCTAGCCCCAGGAGATTCAGTTGCTACATGCTTTCAATGAAACTGAAATTGCAACTCAGAATTTTCAGTGAGAGATCTTTTGGGTTACTGCTTGATGGTAGGCTGAACATGAGCCTGCAGTGTGCCTAGGTGGCCAAGAAGGCAAATGGCATCCTGGCCTGTATCAGGAAGAGTGTGGCCAGCAGGAGCAGGGAGGTCATTCTCCCCCTGTACTCAGCACTGGTTAGGTCATACCTTGAGTACTGTTTCCAGTTCTGAGCCACTCAGTTTAGGAATGATGTTGAGTTGCTGGAAGGTGTGCAGAGAAGGGCAACAAACCTGGGGAAGGGTTTGGAGCACAGTCCTGTGAGGAGAGAGTGAGGGAGCTGGGGTTGCTTCACCTGGAGAAGAGGAGGCTCAGGAGAGACCTTATTGCTCTCTACAACTACTGGAAGGGAGGTTGTAGCCAGGTGGGGGTTGGTCTCTTCTCCCAGGCAGCCAGCACCAGAACAAGAGGACACAGTCTCAAGCTGCACCGGGGGAGGTTTAGGCTGGATGTTAGGAGGAAGTTCTTCATAGAAAGAGAGATTGGCCTTTGGAATGTGCTGCCCAGGGAGGTGGTGGAGTCACCGTCACTGGAGGTGTTTAGGAAGAGACGGAATGGGTTGCTTGTTGCCATGGTTTAGTTGATTAGGTGGTGTTGGATGATAGGTTGGATGCAATGATCTCTTCCAACCTGGTCAATTCAATTCAATTCAATTCAATTCAATTCAATTCAACTCAATTCAATTCAATTCAACTCAATTCAATTCTAGTCTAGTCTAGTCTAGTCTAGTCTATTTCTTCTATTCTATTCTATTCTATTCTATTCTATTCTATTCTATTCTATTCTATTCTATTCTATTCTATTCTATTCTATTCATAGTCTATTCTATAGTAGTGCTTCAGTTAGAAAAGACCTCTTAGAGATCTAAAGTCCAGCCATCACCCTAACACCACCATGGCCATTAAACCATATCCTGAAGTGCTAAGTCCACAAGTTTCTTGAATGCCCCCAGGGACAATGACTTTACCACCTCCCTGGGCAGTCTGATCCAATGCCTGTCCACTCTTCTTCTGCAAAGAAATTTTCCCCCATATTATATTGGCTCTTTTTTTTTTTCACAGTGAATATTGCTCTAAGGCTGACCTGGGAGGTCTTTCTGGTATGTTTTTGGTTTTTAGAGAGGAATTTTTTCCCATCTTTCACAACCATTGCACCAGAAGTGGCAGCAGAGAAGAATCTCAATAGGGACTGAGATAACAGGAATGCTTTGAAGACAGGCAGAGATGAGCTGAAAGAGTTGGGAATGGCTGAGGGCCATTAAGTCAGGAGTACTGTGTACTTTCTGGAAATATGGCTGGTAATGAAGAGAGGTGATCTGTGCTGTTTCTCACTCATATCTGCATCTACTTGCTCACATCTGTGCCAAATTTTAAATGCACTCAGCTCTGATTCCCTTTTTCCATCTAAAAGCAAGAAACCATGAGCAGAATGCAATCTGGAGTTTTCTCTGCCTGTATCCTCGAAGCTTTTCTGGGAAAACAAGGTGTGTGTGCTAAGTGCTAGGTGGAATTCAAACAGAGGAGTAGTCAGCAGCCTTACAGATACATTCATCTCATTCCTATGCTTGTATTTATTTTAAAGACACACTTTTATTTCTTTTCTTTCTGCTTTTCCCTGGCCATTTAAAATGCAAAACAATAATTAAGAGTGTCTGAAGAAGCTCCAGATAGATTAGGGATGTCTCCCAAGAGGTTGTTTGACATTTCTGCTCTCTGAAAGTCCCTGCTCAGATGCCTCTTCAAGCAGCAAAGCTTGATTCCACTGGCCATCTGATTAAACAACAAAGCAGCAGCAAGTACTAAAAGTCACTTCTCTTGGGCCAGGCTGCACTGACAGCAAGGGAAGAAACAGAAAATGATGAAAGGGAAGGAAGTCTTTTGGTGCAAAACATGTCTCTTGGTACTACATAGAGAGGTGGAAGATGAAATGTTTTCCTTTGTATGATCCTGGCTGGTCTGTTGCTTGCTGTGTCCTAATAGCCTGGATTCTAGCTGAAAGTAGACAGAGGTTTGATTTGTATCCTGTGCACCACTGTGTGTATGTGTGAGGTTGTGCAAATAAAGGCTGTTAACTCCATGATTAGACTCAGATACCCAAACATTGCTCCATGTGAAATGATGTTTTACAGAACCCCCTCTGCAAGACATTATCCTAACTCCCTCCATCCTCCTTGCCCCCTCTATCTCTCTGGCAGCACCACTTGATTGTGACCTGCATAATGTTCTGGTAGTCTGCCATGGCTTTCATGAACAACTTAGCTGATGCTCATCTGCTGCAATTCCCAGACTCCTCTGTCCAGCCTCCCCCACAGCCCAGGCTTCCTCCCATCCAGCTCTGCCCAGCTGCACAGGTCTGCTCTGCTCTGGTCTCTGAAACAGGCACTGGTTAGCCGTGCTTGTGCATTGCTATGATAATAAATACGCTGCTTTCAGAACTGGATTAGCATCCTCCTCCAAATAATGGTGAGGGGAGCTTTGTAGAACAGGATGTGGAAATACCTGGTTGAGTTGATAGTCCATTTTTCACCCCTGTGATTCACAGACCTGCCAGTATTGCCAATTTTATCGCTCTTCTTTTCAAGAGTGCTGTTATAGTTGGTGTATTTCTTAAAGACCCAGTTCTTGGTGACATGATGTTACCAGAAGGTCCAACCTACTGTTGTTTTCTTTACAAAGGCAGTTTCTGGTCCTTCTGGGTGAAGAGTTGGGGCTGTTCAGCCTGGAAAAGAGAAGGCTCCAGAGAGACTTTATAGTAGCCTTTCAGTACCTGGAGGGGGCCTACAAGAAAGCTGGGGAGGGACTGTTTGCAAGGGCTTCTAATGACAGGACGAGGGGCAATGGCTTTAAGCAAATTAAGACTAGATATTAGGAAGAAATTCTTTACAGTGAGGGTGGTGAGACACTGAACAGGTTGCCAGGAAGGCTGTGTATGTCTCCTCCCTGGAGGTGTTCAAGGCCAGGTTAGATGAAGCCTTGAGCAACCTGGTGTAGTGGAAGGTGTTCCTGCCCACGGTGAGGGAGTTGAAACTAGATGATTATTAAGGTCCCTGCAAAACCCAAACCATTCTCTGATTCTCTGAAAAGGTGGACAAAGGAGATTTATATGAAAAGGAAGGGGAAAGAGAGGAAAATAAGTTATGGCTTTCATATTTTTCTTCTTCTTTTTCAAAGAAGCAAGCATCCTGCATTTGGAGGAATGTGATTTGGTTTGCACATTTAAGGCCACCTTTTCTGAGGTAGATTTTCCACTTCCATCCTACTTCACAATAGTAATTTCATTTGTGCTGGCCAGATCCTGCAGCAGCCACCCCCAAAAATGTGTACATCATTGATTTTAGTCCTTGCTGGGACTAGATGACTGGTTCAGGTATTTGGCTGGTTTGGCTTTCAGTTTTTCCTTTCTCTGCCCAGGAGGCAATTCCCAGTTCACACCTGAGACCTGACCCTTTGCTTGTGGGATGCAGTTACAGAATTCACTGAGGGGTCTTTAGTCAGCAGCCTGGGCAAATGTAGTCCCTCTGCTCCTTCCCTCTCTTCATTTGCCTTTGAATTTTTGCATCTGCATCATGAAATGCTGCCTCTGCTAGGCACTGCCAGGAGCAAGGAGCATTAATATTGACATTGGAAGGCCCTGCCACACAGCAGCAGGGTGATTTAAGGGTGAGAGTGATCAGGGATAATATTGGAGTAAATAAATTCAAGGTCCAATTTATTTTTTCCTTTCATCCACCTCTTTTTCCTTTTTTTTTCCTTTTGCTTTTATATGAGGTATAATTAATGAAATAAAATACTTAAACAGCTTCTAAAAAAATTAAAGGGAATCAACAGATTGTCTAAGCTGCTGACTGAATTAGTTTGCAACATTTCCTGCCTTGCTGGCTTCTTTCTATCCTTCCTGCCACCTGTCAGGATGAAGACAAAGCAACATAGTCTGGTGCTGGTCACTCTCTGGGTGACAGCAAGTCTCTGGGTGGCCAAGAGGTTTGGGAGAGGGGCTCCAAGCCTGCAGTAGAGATATGCCAAAGACTCTCTATCATCTTTCTCAGAAAACTGAATGAGTGGGGCTGATTCTGGACTTCATACTTGAGGTGGAAGATTTCATGACCACCAGTGTTGCCTTGTTCTGTAAATAAAGTCAGAGCTGGTCTTCTAAGCTTCCAGCTGCAACTGAGGAGGTGGCGACACTGCTCTTGTGCTTTGTTTGTGACCATGGGCAAGGCATATTGTGTCTTGCTCTCCTGCCTACACCCTTACTGTGATCTGCTCCTACCTCATTGCTCTCTACAACTACCTGAAAGGCGGTTGTAGCCAGGAAGGGGTTGGTCTCTTCTCCCAGGGCAACCAGCACCAGAACAAGAGGACACAGTCTCAAGCTGCACCAGGGGAAGTTTAGGCTGGAGGTGAGGAGAAAGTTCTTCCCAGAGAGAGTTGTTAGCCATTGGAATGTGCTGCCCAGGGAGGTGGTGGAGTCACCATCCCTGGAGGTGTTCAAGAGGGGATTGGACGTGGCACTTGGTGCCATGGTCTAGTCCTGAGGTCTGTGGTGACAGGTTGGACTTGATGATCTTTGAGGTCTCTTCCAACCTTGGTGATACTGCGATACTGTGTCCTGGTGACAGGCACAAAGCTTGGGTTTACCAGCCATGGGAAGGGGTGCAAAGAAGAATTCAGGAAGAGTTGCCAAACTGGCACTCTGCTTTTGAGTCCAGAGCGAGGAGAACAGAGAGTTCAGGAAAGGTCCTTTCCAAGGTGCATACCTTCCTCCTAGATGGCAGAGACAGAAGGAGGAAGGGGCTGGTGGGAGAGGCTCCTGCATCACAGCCACCCAGCTCCACGGACAAGGAGAGCTGACAGGCAAGCTGCTGTGCTCACACACATGCCCTTGCTGGGGATCTCAGCTGAGTCTACCCCTCTCCACGGCAAGCTGAAGAGCGAACTGACAGCAGGACTCTGTGGTGCTTGCTTTTTGCATATAGAGCAGCAGAAAGAGGCACATTTTTGTAGAGTTAGCAGCTTGTTTTGTGGCTGGTGACTGATGCCAGCACTGAGATGCTTTGTTTCCCCACAAAGAAGTTCCAGTGCAGATGGGGATCAGCACCGTTGCAGTGCAGACTGATGTCATGCCTGGGAAATGAATATGGCACAGGTAGGAAAGGATGATGCTTTCTCCATCGAATGCCATCATTTCAGTTGCCATTCTTATTTCCTTTCTTTAAAGTCCAGATCATGCAACACACCACTCCCTCCCCCCCCCCCCCCCATCACTATTCTCCATAGGCCATCAAACAGCAATGACTTGTCCAGGTCACATGGCAGCAGTGACTGGAACTGGGGTGGAAATGGCAAATTGTGGAGGATATAAATAGACAAATTCTTTTCTGCAGGACTCTCCAGCTTGATACCAAAGCTGCTGCAGCTCTGGGGAGCAGAGTGCAGGCTTGGGGTTTTTTGCTGTTTTTTAAAGAAATCTCTTCTTGCTTCCCTTCTGCCTCTATCTTTTTTCTTTTCCTCAGAAGCTTTACTTTCTTTTTTTTTTTTGTGCCCTCCTCAGTTAGGACATTTTTGTCTTGGATGTTGCTTTTGATGGGATTTATTTTTTTTTCCCCTTACCCATCTTACTTTCTTCTGACCCCAATTCTGCTTTTATAATGAGGCCATGTTAATTCGTGCTGAGAGCTTATGAGTTTTCTTTAAGCACAGGGAGAGGTCACTGAGAAATGGCTAGGGCTGTTACTTTCTTCCATGGCTGCTGTGCTGAAGGTCTGATCAATTTATTTCCCTATCACCATCAGACCATTTCCTGGCTAAATTAACAGTGGTGCCTTGTGCAGGTATTGTGTGGGAAGGGATGACAAGAGGATATGGGGGAAGGAAAGCAGGGTAGGCGAGAAGATAGGGCTGGAGCAGCAAAGGTCTGCCCACACAAACAGCAGCAGCTTCGTCAGTGTGTGACAGAGGCCAATGAGTTTGCAGGGGAACTGGTAAGGGAAATGCAAATTAAACAGTTATTAGAGAGGCAATCAGTTGGCACCTTAGAGTGGGCTCCAGCAGATCTGTCAGCTGTCTTTATTAATTGAAGACATGCCTTAAGGGGAGCCCTTTTTAGGTATATTTACTTAGTTACATGGAAGGTCCTGCCCCTTCGCGAGAGCCTTATCATTGCTATTAGTGATAATACAATAATAACAATAATAATGCTGGAAAATACAGCTTCCTCCTGAATGAATGCTTTGGGAGAAATTTTTATTATGATGATGAAGAAAAAATCAGCCTCCTCATGCTGGGCTCTAATTACCATTTTTATGAGAACTGCATGTTCTCCTAGTCATGCAAGAAGATTTGTTTATCAAGGGTTTCTCTTCCAGTGCTGGTTTTCTAGCATTTACCTCTTCATCCTTAGCAGCAAGTGCTGGGGTGGTAGACTAAATGAAAGGCCTGAAGTACTGATGCAGGTGAAAAGGCAGGAGGATCGGATGCCTGGTCATGGTGAGTCAGTACATACCCAGTGGAGGCTGCGATGCCATATCGCTTCTTGCCATTTGAAACACTCACATAAACAGATAAAGAGAGTAAAGCAGTTCATTTCTGTATAACTAAGTGTTTACCCAGACCCAGCAACCTCTCATCTGGATTGGGGGAGCTGTTCAGACAATGAAAAATAGCATCAGCTCTTTTAGGCACCTTCCAACATCAACATATGTGCCCTGGCTCATCCGAGTAGGGCAGTTCAGACTGGGAGAAGGCCTAAGCAAAGCTTTCTTCAAAGTGAGTAACTAGAATTATAACCACTTTCAGATGACATTTGAACAGTGCTTTTTATCATGACCTCTCCATTTCTTTGACAAGACAGTCACCCCATGAGGCACTCGTGCTCCCAAATCTGTCTGCTCCACAATTCTCTCCAAGTAACCAGCTTCCCACTTGCATGAGCAACTTTTACTGTAGTGCCTCACCTTGCACTTTGTGCTTTTCTCCTTTCTATTTGTCCAGTCCTCGAGGTCAGGCAATCCTTTGTTTATGTCTTCATCGCTTTCTGCATTGACAGTGGCTTCCAACTGCATGCCATCGGTTCACTTCAACAGCACACTCTTAGTTTTATGCTAAGATCAATCATGAAAATATTAAATGACATTGGTTTCAGTCCTTGAGGATCTCTATTAATTCAGCCTGTCCACTTGTCATCTCTTTCATCAATTCATAGTTTCATAGTTTCAGTCAGGGTTGGAAGGGACCACAAGGATCATCTAGTTCCAACCCCCCTGCCATGGGCAGGGACACTCTACACTAGATCAGGCTGCCCAGAGCCTCATCCAGCCTGGTCTTAAACACCTCAAGGGACAGGGCCTCAACCACCTCCCTGGACAACCCATTCCAGGGCTTCACCACCCTCATGGTGAAGAACTTCATCCTCACATCTAGCCTGAATCTCCCCACCTCCAGCTTCATTCCATTCCCCCTAGTCCTATCACTCCCTGATAGCCTGAGAAGTCCCTCCCCAGCCTTCTTGTAGGTCCCCTTCAGCTACTGGAAGGACACAATGAGGTCATCTCGGAGCCTTCTCTTCTCAAAACTGAATTCCTTATTTGTCTTTAAATACTCTACTAATGCCATCACCTACATTTTAAGTAATAATCCCCTATAAGACACTGTATCTAACACTAAGACACTGTGTCCAGTTCTGGGCCCCTCAGTTTAAAAAGGACATTGAGGCTCTTGAACATGTCCAGAGAAGGGCAACAAGGCTGGGGAGAGGTCTCCAGCACAAGTCCTACGAGGAGAGGCTGAGGGAGCTGGGGTTGTTTAGCCTGGAGAAGAGGAGGCTCAGGGGAGACCTCATTGCTCTCTACAACTGCCTGAAGGGTTGTTGTAGCCAGGAGGGGGTTGGTCTCTTCTCCTGGACAACCAGCACCAGAACAAGAGGACACAGTCTCAAGCTGCACCAGGGGAAGTTTAGGCTAGGTGTTAGGAAGATGTTCTTCACTGAGAGAGTTGTTTGCCATTGGAATGTGCTGCCCAGGGAGGTGGTGGAGTCACCATCCCTGGAGGTGTTCAAGAGGGGATTGGACGTGGCACTTGGTGCCATGGTTTAGTCATGAGGTCTGTGGTGACAGGTTGGACTCGATGATCTTTGAGGTCTCTTCCAACCTTGGTGATTCTGTGACTCTGTAATGCTTTACTGGCATGGTGATATATTAGTCTTTACTGCATTTCTTTAAAAAAAAAAAAAAAAAAGGAAAAAAGCTATCAAAAAAGGCAGTGGGTTTGTTTAGAGCTTTTGGAAAAGCTATACTGCATTTTATCCTATTTTCCGCTTACCTTGATCTCTTTAATTACTTCTGCACATATTCCAGAGCATTGGTTACTGCCAGGATCATATAACTAAATCTGTAGTTGCCCACATCAGTTTCTCTTCTTTTTTCCTTCCTTACTTTTATGTTTTAAATTTGGTATTCTGCAATCTCATAATACCCTTTATATATTGACAGGTGCACTGAGATTCATTCTGCCCCTGTACTCTGCACTGGTTAGGCCACACCTTGAGTCCTGTGTCCAGTTCTGGGCCCCTCAGGTTAGGAAAGATGTTGAGTTGCTGGAAGGTGTCCAGAGAAGGGCAACAAAGCTGGGGAGGGGTTTGGAGCACAGCCCTGTGAGGAGAGACTGAGGGAGCTGGGGTTGCTTAGCCTGGAGAAGAGGAGGCTCAGGGGTGACCTTCTTGCTCTCTGCAACTACCTGAAAAGAGGTTGTAGGCAGGTGCGGGTTGGTCTTTCTCCCAGGCAACCAGCACCAGAACAAGAGGACACAGTCTCAAGCTGTACCAGGGGAGGTTTAGGCTGGAGGTTAGGAAGAAATTCTTTATAGAGAGAGACATTGGCCATTGGAATGTGCTGCCCAGGGAGGTGGTGGAGTCACCATCACTGGAGGTGTTTAGGAAGAGACTGGATGGGGGTGCTTGGTGCCATGGTTTAGTTGATTAGATGGTGTTGGATGATAGGTTGGACTTGATGATCTCAGATGTCTTTTCCAACCTGTTCTGTTCTGTTCTATTCTATTCTATTCTATTCTATTCTATTCTATTCTATTCTATTCTATTCTATTCTATTCTTGCAGGTTATCCTGCAGTATCCTTTTTCAGTTCTTTAAATATTCTGGGGTGACAGTTCTCTTGTTCCACATCTTTAAGTGTGGTGTGAGCTCAGTTTACTTTGCTCCAGGAATTATCATTTCCATTTTCTTGTTCCTATTAGCTATACTGCCTTTGTCCTACACTCAATATCACCACTATTAAAATACTAAGCCAAGTCTTCATTTTCTTTTTAGCATGTGTACCAATTATCTTCAGTCTTTACTGCATGCCCACTGCATAATACAATAAATCCAGGTTGGAAGAGACCTTCAAGATCATCGCGTCCAACCCATCAACCAATCCAACCCACCTAAACAACTAGATCATGGCACCAAGTACCCCATCAAGTCTCCTCCCAAATACCTCCAATGATGGTGACTCCACCACCTCCCTGGGCAGACCATTCCAATGGGCAATCACTCTCTCTGTAAAGAACTTCCTCCTAACATCCAGCCTAAACCTCCCCTAGCGTAGCCTGAGACTGTGTCCTCTTGTTCTGGTGCTGGCTGCCTGGGAGAAGAGACCAACCTCTGCCTGTCTACAATCTCCCTTCAGGGAGTTGTAGAGAGCAAGAAGGTCACCCCTGAGTCTCCTCTTCTCCAGGCTAAGCAACCCCAGCTCCCTTGGCCTCTCCTCATAGGGCTTGTGTTCCAAACCCCTCCCCAGCTTTGTTTCCCTTCTCTGGACACGTTCCAGCAAGTCAACATCCTTCCTCAACTGAGGGGCCCAGAACTGGACACAGGACTCAAGGTGTGGCCTAACCAGCGCAGTGTACAGGGGCAGAATGACCTCCCTGCTCCTGCTGGCCACACTGTTCCTGATACAGGCCAGGATGCCATTGGCCCTCTTGGCTGCCTGGGCACACTGCAGACTCATGTTCAGCCTCCCATCAACCAGCACCCCCCGGTCCCTCTCTGCCTGGCCGCTCTCCAGCCACTCTGACCCCAGCCTGTAGCACTGCATGGGGTTGCTGTGGCCAATGTGCAGAACCCGGCACTTGCATGTGTTAAATCTCTTGCTGTTGGATTCTGCCCATCTGTCCAGCCAGTATCCCTCCTTATTTTTCCTTTGCTGTCCTTTCATTCCTGTGACCAAGTTTCTAATACTTTAGAGAGTAAATATCCTTTTCAAGGTCTGGCATATCTTGACTTTGACAGGTATCACCTCATTTGTACACTTCTGCACCACAAAGAGAATGCATCCCTTGTTGCTCAGCTCTTTCTTCTGTTCCTGATTGGTTCTCTCATTGCACAAACACACATCTTGCAGGGATGTTATGTTCCTGACATGAGATATAGGAATGGGAAGGTAACTGTGTGCCATCATTTGAGGATGTTATCATGTGATGAGAGAGAAGAGAGAGCAAACACAAGTTTTGCACAGTCAGTATCAGAGTGCATTGAAAAAAATAAGTAAATCCCTGCTTTTCATTTCTTCCAGCCCCTCTGTTTTAAAAAGAGGCTGCAAACTTCTCTGTTTCAATAAGCAGCCTTGAGCTGTGGGTTCAAATGCAGCCTCTACATCTGAAGCTTCGAGCAAGGATTCCCAACTTTGCAGTATGTCTCTTTCAAGCACTTGTTTGTGGACTCCACAAGGGAGAAATAAATGTTGTCTCTGCTGCTCCAGTAATGGGTGGGTGGAGCTGTCTCATTGTGAATAATACTTCCTGGGACAGATTATAGCTATTGAGGTAGAGAAGGATCAGGAGACCTCGGTATGTGAAACAGTGAGATCAATCCAGACTTCAGTAATACTGGCACTGTCGTGTGCTTGCTGTCCTTCCACACCAAATGAGAGCAAGTAAGGTTCCTCCCAGATTACTGCTCAGTGAAGATTAGACAAGATGGAGTTTGCTTGGATCTGAGCTTATTTGTATTCATTGGAGTCCTTGTTGCCCACCTCAATTCCAGCAACCTAAAAATTAATGGTTACGTTAAAGCTTTCCAGCAAATGCCCACAACACTGATCACTATCATCTTGAGTGACAGAAGGGAAAGAGTTGAGGGGGAGGAGAGGCAGGGGGAATCCACATCTTCCTGCTGCTGCTGCTTCTTGGATTTGCATTGTGCAACACTCCAGTACACAAGAGGTGGGCATTTTTTCCCCCCATGTAAATGGATGTGTCTGTCCTGGAAGTGGAAGTAGGGCACACCTGGTTGCACACAAGCATTCAGATGTCTGCAAACACTGAATTTAACAGGAGAGCACACAGCTACCACAGTATCACAGTACCACAGTATCACAGTACCACAGTATCACAGTATAACCAAGGTTGGAAGAGACCCCAAGGATCATCAAGTCCAACCTGCCCCAACAGACCTCACAACTAGACCATGGCACCAAGCGCCACGTCCAATCTCCCCTTGAACACCTCCAGGGACGGCGACTCCACCACCTCCCTGGGCAGCCCATTCCAATGACGAATGACTCGCTCAGTGAAGAACTTCCTCCTCACCTCAAGTCTAAACCTCCCCTGGCACAGCTTGAGACTGTGTCCCCTTGTTCTGGTTCTGGTTGCCTGGGAGAAGAGACCAACCCCCTCCTGTCTACAACCACCTTTCAGGTAGTTGTAGAGGGCAATGAGGTCACCTCTGATCCTTCTCTTCTCCAGGCTAAGTTACACACAGTAGCACACAGTAGCACACAGCTACCACAGCTACCACAACCCTGGAATGGGTTGTCCAGGAAGGTGGTTGAGGCCCCATCCCTGGAGGTGTTTAAGAGCAGGCTGGATGAGGCTCTGGCCAGCCTGATCTAGTGCAGGGTGTCCCTGCCCATGGCAGGGGGGTTGGAACTAGCTGATCCTTGTGGTCCCTTCCAACCCTGACTGATACTGTGATACTATGATATGATCTGCTGCCATTGCCCTGCATAGTGTCAAGTCTGTAAAACCACTGACACAGACATCCTCAAGCAACAACAACAAAGCATGTAAAACCAAAACAAAACAACAAAATCCCCAAGAATTGCAACTGTCTATGGATTACCCCTTTAAAAAATAAAGCAACAGGCTGCCCCAAGAAGGGAAAAAAATATTTGGCAGCAAGGCAAGGTGTCTATTGGGGAACTCACCCTTGCCTCTCTTTTGGCCCAAGTAGCCTTCCTTTCTGTAATTCTTCATAGCCTCCTGTTTTGCTCTTCCATAACCCCTGGACTCTAGTAACTTGAGCCTGTGGATCATTGAGGGCACAAGGTTAACTAGAGAGCTGTACCTTCTAAACCAGCGTGGGCTACCTGAATTTTAAGCTATGGTGTGAAGAAATGCATACAGACTTGAGCTCAGAGCAATCTGAACCCACCTGGACACTCCAGTTTCTTCTGTCCCTCCTCCCTGAGCCCAAAGTCTCATGTTGAACTAAGTGTGACAGTAACAATTCTCCTCTTCTTCACTCGTGAATTATTACTGTAGGGCATTGGTGATAGCAAGCTGTCATCTGGAGCTTGTGCACCAAGTGGGTCAGTAAAAGAAAGCAAAGAAGATGACTTTAAAGGGTTAACAGCAAACATCTGTGCTTGCACAGAGACAGACTTATAACTGCAGTAAAAGCCACCCAAACAGACAGGACTCGAAGGCTAATTATCTAAATGGATTTTCCCTTTTCTTTTGTTTTCATCCTCTACACTTTTTAACAGCAGAGGGGAAAAAACACCCTTCACACGTAGCTATGATTTTGGCCAGGTTTGGGATCTTCCTGATCTGGGCATGTCAGGGCTCTATAGCAATGCTGTTTCAGTGCCAGCTGATTTGCTTTCACACCCATTTTGAGGGGTTTTATCCATGATACTGTGTGTGGTTGGAGGGAACTCTAATAGGGGAATTTTTCAGCTGCCCCTTGATGTGGCAGTGACAAGTCCATCACTACCTGATACAAACGTGTTGAGAAGGTTGGAGGATGTTTATGCACATATGCCTGAAATCATTGGAATGTGTTTTGGTAGTTTTGGGAATAAGAAGTGAACCAGTAGGTACACTGTGCAAACTGCTGAGCACCACTTGTCTCACTTCAGGTTTGCAGTGGCTGGCACCAGCCCACATAAAAAGTCACCACCAAGACTTTCTGAATGAGAAGAGCACTCTATAAGAGGAGCTGAGCTACCCCACCCCACCAAACATGGGAACTACAGTATAGCAGCTCTGAGAAGTGTTCTTGAAGAAGGGTTATGTGTAGGCACCACAGACCTGTGACTTCTGTTTCTGTGACATCCTCCAAAAGGACTGGCATCTCTCCCACTATGTAACTCCTGATGGAACAAATTCAGGTCTATGGAGTGTCATTTTCTTGTAGTTTTTTCCAAAGAGCTTCTACTGGATCTCCTAAAAATCCCTTTTTCTGTGGTTGCTATCACCTCTGCCCACTGCCAGCAGAGTGTGTGGTGGAGCAAACAAGTGTTCCTCCGTTGCCTGTTTCTAAAGAGGGCTTGTATACACTGTACCCCTCGCTGGGAAACCATGGTTTGGCAACTTCCTTTTTATTCCAGGAAGTCTCTGATTCAGCTTCAATGTTTTTTGCCATTCTAAAGTATCTTTTTTTTTATAAAAAGAAAATTAAAATAAGACTCTCCTGTAACTGAACATAATTTCATAGCTCTAGGAGGTGGAGAGCAGAAAAACAAGTTGTCCAACCTGTGGTTCAGTGGACTTGCCATGCGAAAGGGAGAGAGGGAAGAGGATGAGTGCATACAAGAAGATCTGGCTTTCAGCAGAGCTGTCCTCTCAGGCTGTTGTTTGGTGGTGCTTGGATGGTGTATCAAAGAGATGGAGCAAATCTCCATTTGAAACATGATGAAATTGCCAAACTGTTCTTCTACAGTGCGTTTTTTACCACTCTAATTGCAAAATCCTGTAAAACAGCCATGTTACTGTAGCTTGGAACAGCTACCTTACAAGTGGAAGCACTGGTTTTAAGCTGTAGTCTTCATGCAAAATTCCACATAAGACCATTATCAGCATAGCTGTGTCACAATGTCAGATCTTAGCCTGGGGAAGAGAGGAGGCTCAGGGGAGACCTTATTGCTGTCTACAACTCCCTGAAGGGAGGTTGTAGCCAGGTGGGGGTTGGTCTCTTCTCCCAGGCAGCCAGCACCAGAACAAGAAGACAGAGTCTCAATCTGCACCAGGGGAGGTTTAGACTGGATGTTAGGAAGAAGTTCTTCATAGAAAGAGAGATTGCCCATTGGAATGTGCTGCCCAGGGAGGTGTTGGAGTCACCATCATTGGAGGTGTTTAGGAGGAGACTTGATAGGGTGCTTGGTTGCATGGTTTAGTTGATTAGGTGGTGTTGGATGATAGGTTGGATGTGATCATCTCAAAGGTCTCTTCCAACCTGGTCTATTCTATTCTATCCTATCCTATTCTATTCTATTCTATTCTATTCTATTCTATTCTATTCTATTCTACTCCTATCCTATCCTATCCTATTCTATTCTATTCTATTCTATTCTATTCTATTCTATTCTATTCTATTCTATCCTATCCTATCCTATCCTATCCTATCCTATCCTATCCTTCTCCTTGAACTCTTGTAAACATTTCAAGTAGATACAGAAGTCATCTGCACAGTTTCCTGGGATAAGCTTCTTCCTAACATGACTCTTTAAAAGCCCACACACATCCCACCCCAAAGATGGCTGCACTTTAGCAGCAGGTGTGAAAAAAAAGGCCAGTGTTCTTCAGGGGATATGTAAATCTTCTGACTCCTTTGTGATAAAGTGCAATATAAATGTCTGATGATAATGTGGTTTGGAAACGTTGTCCTTGCTCTATACCTTGTAGTTGGTTGAATGATTTACTGGCTAATTATCTGATAGGAGGTGGCAATAACTTACCCCTAGCCCACATGTTAGCCATGTTGATAAGAAGGACAGGTGCAACCAGTGTGCTTCATGTAGAAGGTGGGGATCCTTCTGAAATAATACTATCAGCTCATTTAGCCCTGTGGGCTGGAAAGCTTCTTTAAAAACTTTGTATTCTCAGTGCAAGAGAATGTGGAGGCTAATGCTGAATGGGGCAGAGTATCAAAAGAGTTGGAAATGAGCAAGGTACTTAGTGCTGCTTTCATGTTGTGTATTTTTTTTCACTGGGGAGATTTGCCTTCAGGAATCACAGGATGGCTTGGATTGGAAAGAACCTTCATGTAGTTTCAAATGCCCTGCCATGAGCAGGGACACTTTTCACTAGACGAGGTTGCTCAAGGCTTCATTCAACCTGCCTTGAACACTTTGACAGATGGAGCTTCCACAAGTTCCCTGGAAAACCTGTTCCAGTGTCCCACCATGCTCCCTGTGAAGATTTTTTCCTAATGTGTAATCTAACTCTATTTAGACATATTTATTTAAAGCCATTCCCCCTCATCCCATCACAACAAGCCCTTGTAAAAAGTCCCTCTCCGTTTTCTTGCAGCTGCCAAAATGCTTCTGAGAGCAGTGGGAAACTGGCACAATGGTGTAGAGCATGACCAGGTTATTTAAACAAACTGAACACAAATAAGTCTGAGACCTGACAGGATGTATCCTTGAGTATTGAGGGAGCTGGCTGTTGTCACTGTGTAGGCACTCTAGATTACTACTGGAAGGTCTTGACAACTGGAGGAAGTTCCTGAAGACTGAAAGAAAATAAGTGTCACTAAAATGCAAGAAGGAAGATCTAGGGAGCTACAGGGCAGAGCCATAGCATAGTGGGGGTTAGAAAACACCTTCAAGATCATTAAGTCCAACTGTTACCTAACTCTACCAGAGAGAGCCTAGAGTTCCTAAACACCTTCATTGATGGTGACTCCACCACCTCCCCGGGCAGCACGTTCCAATGGCCGTCACTCTTTCTATGAAGAACTTCTTCCTGACATCTGTCCTAAACCTGCCCTGGTGCAGCTTGAGACTGTGTCCTCTTGTTCTGATGCTGGTTGCCTGGGAGAAGAGACCAATCCTCACCTGGCTACAACCTCCCTTCAAGTAGCTGTAGACAGCAATAAGGTCTCCCCTGAGCCTCCTCTTCTCCAGGCTAAGCAGCCCCGGCACCCTCAGCCTCATTACAATATTTGACAAGGCCCCGAGCAACCTGCTCTAGTTAAACTTGCTCTGAGCAGAGGGGCTGGACTAGCTGAGTGCCAGAGGCACTTTCTGATTGCAGCAATTGTCCTGTGAGTCTGTGAGCTTATGTCTGGCATGACAATGTCTGTGTGGGGTTCACAGCTCTAAGCAGAGAACAAAGGCAGAGCTGATGGATGGACAGGGTCCTGTATGTGTAAGAACACCTACTAATACCCTCACTTTTCATGTAGATGTTCTCTTGAACTTATTTTAAAGTGTCTGAATAATATCACTTGGCTGTTAGCTTTTCTAAACCTCAGTGGCATGAAAGAACTGTCAGTCACACCTTCTGTCAGTCTTACCTTCTGGTAAAGTTTCCCTCTCTTCTTGCAAGCATAGAATTTTAGGGGTTTTAAGTATCTCAGCCCCCACTTGAAATATAGAAAAGCAAATTGGGTGTTCAGAGAATAAACAACAAAGAGAATGTGCACAAGATGGTCGTGTTCTCCTTAAATTTTAGATGGATTTATGCATGTTGACTCAGAAGTGTGACACAAAAGCAGATTGGAGAGCAGTTCATGTACTTAATGGTGCCCAGGTTCTTCAGAAGCATTCTATGGATTTGCTTGCATAGAGATGATCTTCCTGATCTTTTCTGGGTAACTTGCTCTTTTGTGGATGTTCACTGGAGGTGTTCAAGAGGGGATTGGATGTGGCACTTGGTGCCATGGTTTAGTCATGAGGTCTGTGGCGACAGGTTGGACTTGATGATCTTTGAGGTCTCTTCCAACCTTGGTGATTCTGTGATTCTGTGAATGAAATCTGCTGACTGTGGCAACAGTGTGAAGGTGTGTTGCAGAACCAGTGCTACTCTGGCAAAAGGAGAAATGCTTGGGTGGAAGATCTGGGCTGAAGATTCCTTATCATGAAAACATTACATGTTCAATGAAAGAAACAATGCCACCCCAGTCAACTCCAAAAGGTTGGTCTATTCTCCCAGGCAACCAGCACCAGAATAAGAGGACACAGTCTCAGGCTGCACCAGGGGAGGTTTAGGCTGGAGGTTAGGAGGAAGTTTTACACAGAGAGTGATTGTCCATTGGAATGGTCTGCCTGGGGAGGTGGTGAAGTCCCTGTCACTGGAGGTGTTCAGGAGGAAACTTGATAGGGTGCTTGGTGCCATGGTTTAGTTGATTAGGTGGCATTGGATGATAGGTTGGACATGATGATCTTGAAGGTCTCTTCCAACCTGGTACAGTCTGGTCTATTCTATTCTATTCGATTCGATTTGATTCAATTCAATTCGATTCGATTCTAAGACAAGCCTTTGGCAATAAGGAGAAGAATAAACATGTAACAGTTTCCTTTATAAACAGAGTCTGTTTGTTGTTAAGCCACTGCAGAACAATGAGCTTCCAGGCTAAATAGTTGTCTATTCCCACCACAGCCCTTGTATGCTGAAAAGACACAGGGACAGGAGGTTCTGATGGAAAATATTGATCATTTGTTTGAGGTCAACAAGTGGTGATGAGAAGGGAAGATGGAAGGAGGGAAAAGTGTAAGATCTGCTCCCATGTTTTACCAAGAGCATCCATCCACTTGAAGAAACCAGGGAAAATGTCCTTGTTTCATTAGTTCATTTTAAAGATCTCTCTGCAATTGAGACATTCAGCCTCTTGGGAAAGACAGCTAAACAGAAATCCATTTACCTTTCACATGTATTTCATAATTTCCCCTGCTACTTTGGTTAATTAATTACCACCGCTATTTGTGTTTAAACAAGGGGTCTGGCTCCCTCCCTCCCCCTACGCCCATCTGCTCCTCCATGACCTTGCTTGTGAAGTCATTGCTGTGCTGATTCTGGGAAAGCACAAACACTTCCATGGCAACAGACAGCTGTGTCACAAAGATGGGGCTGTGACCTCACGGCAGGAAGAACTAGGCTGGTGGTGGGGGGAGAGATTTTTCTCCCACACACAAAGAAGCTTTTGATGATAACAGAGAGCAAGACAGGGCGTTATATCCAGAACAAATGATCTTGCTCTTTGACTGCTTCTGCTTTAGAAGTTGTCCGTCACTTGAAATTCTCTTCTTCAAAGACCCTTTTTAAACTTATATGTTTTTCATGCAAGGGAAATGGTTTCTCCCTCAGATCTCAGCTCAGAAGACATCTCCAGGAAGAAGTAAGGGATGGATTTAATCACAGAGGACATGGGCTTGAGTTTCTACAAAGCCTGGGAGCTGCTGGGATCCAAATTTTCATTTCGTAGAAATCAGAATCATAGAAACATTCAGCTTGGAAGAGACCCTCAGGATCACCAAGTCCAACTGAGAACCCTACTCTTCAAGGTTCACCCCTAAACCACATCCCCAGGCACCACATCCAAATGACCCTTAAACACATCCAGGGTTAGAATAGAGTAGAATAGAGTAGAGTAGAATGGAATGGAATGGAATGGAATGGAATGGAATGGAATGGAATGGAATGGAATGGAATGGAATGGAATGGAATAAACCAGGTTGGAAGAGACCTTCAAGATCATCACATCCAACAAACCTGTTTTGAGAGGCAATCTTATTTTTGCTCTGATTGCACATGGATTCCTATCTTTGTCTACCTCTGCCCAAACTGCTTGCTTCTGAATGAAATCAGATGCCCCTGAATAGAGCAGTCTAGCAATGAGAGCTTTCCTTTATAAACATTTGCGTGGCTGGATGGGAAGGGGAAATTTGGTCTTATGATCACAAAGCATTTTTAATGTAGATGCAGCAAGACACATCAAAGCTGAATGGCACACAAGTGGTACTCCACAAGCCGTCTGCAGAAACTGCCTCCATGTGTATTGATTGTGAAGCTGCAGAAAATGTATCTTGATCAGTATGTTGCTGTCTTCGTCCTTGGCTGATTGCTTGATTGTTCCATGAAATGCCACAGTCTTTGAATCCACAAACATCCTCCATTAGCTATAAGGAGCCAGTGTTTCTATAGAAGTCATTGCTGCTTATTGCCTGGGAACAATTTATAGTTCAGTGTGCTACTGTGCCAGGCTAACCAGGCCAAACCAGCTCTCCCTTTTGGATATATTCCATCACTAAATCAGGCTTGTTCAGAGCATGCGTGATGGGACTCCACTGATGTGACCAACAGCAAGCCATTTCCTTTGCTGGAGTCCATTTTCTTTCAGGTAGCATGAAGAATGATAGCACTTAGATTACACCTTACCTTCACCACATCCCACTCAGCCTCATGGACAGGTAGAGCTGAGCAACACCACGGTGCAAATGACAATGCTAGGTGACAGTAGGTGGAAACGATTCTTCAGGCTCTTACAACTGCTGCCAAACCAGGGATAAAGAATAATTCCAACTCCACATATTTGTTATCCAAATTCCACCACCTGTTGTTTTTGAAGGAGTTTTTTGAGATAAGTGGGAGTTGGGAGTGGGAAGGAGTAGGGGGAATGCAAGAAGAGGAATGAAGATAGATACTGACTGTTACATTATTAGGTTCTGTTTATCACACCTTGGGGAACTTCAGTACAGATTTTTGAGATTTGCTTAGTTAATAGTTGGAGGCTCATAAAAAGTATTGGGAAATAAATTCCTTTGTGCCCCTTGGAATGGCTCTCACCCAAGTACAATTTATTTATTTCATGTCTGATCTGTCCTTAGCATTCCACCCAGCTGCTGCAACTGTTTACTTTATATCCCATCTAATTCGCTCCTTAAGTATTATCTGGCTCACTTCTTATGTCCTGATTGTCACTAAAGCATCAACCATTTCCCATTATTTTCCAGCATCCTGACCTCTATTATGTCTCTTCTATACAGAGACACCTTTCTGTGTTTTCTTTACATGCTTAGATGTTTGGACATATGAACACATATACCACACCTGCTCCACTCACCTGGACCTACTGTAGAATAGAATAGGATAGGATAGGTTAGGATAGGATAGGATAGGATAGGATAGGATAGGATAGGATAGGATAGGATAGAATAGAATAGAGTAGAGTAGAATAGAATAGAATAGAATAAAATAGAATAGAATAGATAGAAAGAATAGAATAGAATAGAATAGAATAGAATAGAATAGAATAGAATAGAATAGAATAGACCAGGTTGGAAGAGACCTTCAAGATCATCGAGTCCAATCTATCATCCAGCACCATCTAATCAACTAAACCATGGCATCGAGCACCCCATCCAGTCTCCTCCTAAACACCTCCAATGATGGCAAATCCACAACCTCCCTGGCAGTCCATTCCGATGGGCAATCACTCTCTCTATGAAGAATTTCTTCCTAACCTCCAGCCTAAACCTCCCCTGGTGCAGCTTGAGACTGTGTCATCTTGTTCTGGTGCTGCTTGCCTGGGAGAAGAGACTAACACCCCCCCCCCCCCCCCCATCTGCCTACAACCTCCCTTCAGGTAGTTGTAGAGAGCAATGAGGTCTCCCCTGAGCCTCTGAGCCTCCTCTTCTCCAGGCTAAGTAGCCCCAGCTCCCTCAGCCTCTCTCATAGGCTTGTGTTCCAAACCCCTCACCAGCTTTGTTGCCCTTCTCTGGACACCTTCCAGAATCTCAACATCTTTCCTAAACTGAGGGGCCCAGAACTGGACACAGGACTCAAGGTGTGGCCTAACCAGTGCAGTGTACAGGGGCAGTGTCCTCTCATGCATTTATGCAGCTTTCTGGTTTGCACGAGCCATATATTTGGTTTTCTTGCATTTTTGCATAGACAAAAGCAATTTTCCCGTGTCCTACATAACGTGGAATGATTATTGATGTCAAATCTGGAGATTCCCCAGCCTGTGATCAGTGAAACAGAAACAAACTGGCCATTTTGTTCTGTCGTGCAGCCTTTGCCTTTGCTCTGGTGTCATAGCCACTGGAGGACTCTGGGTAAAGCCTCCTTTGGGCCAGCAGTAATGTTATATTTAAGTATGCTTTTTCAAAAAAAGAAAAAGGGCAAGAAGTTTCTTTAGTTTGGTGTGTTCTATCAGAGGCAAGATAATAGAATTTCTAAACCCATTGATTTTATGGCATTAGGAATCTGCTTGATAAGTCAGTCTCTGTACACTGGCGATCACTATCTCCAGCTGTATAAGCAGTACTGTCCCCATTTCATTTTCAGTAAGAAATTGAGGGAGACTTAGCTTCACTGAAAAATATGGGCAAAATAAGTGGCACAAAACCTCTGTTCTGTTGGGGTACAGCACAGCTATTTAGCATTAAATACTGTATGGATCAAAGAGAAACAAAATTAGAAGTGCGAGCAAAGCATTCTTGAGTGCCAGGCTTCCCCTCAGTGCACAGCCCTGGAGGGCCCACACTGAAGGACTGGTTGTGGGGTATTCCAGCACCAGCCCTTCTGGGTGGTCCCAGAGGGAACAGGCAGAGGAGCTTCATATAGGAGATGCTTATGGCTACTCTGAGATGCGTGTGACAAACTCAGGAGCAGCCCCTCTCAGCAGGAGGTGTTGCAGGGAAAAGGGCAGGAGCTGGGCTAGTGGGGACATCCCAGGTCTTTGCAGCCCTGTGGATGTGAAGCATGTGCAATATTAAAACATTTCATACTTCCAGGGGAAAAAAAAAAAAAGGATTGTATTTAGTGTATGTGGTGTCTGAAAAAGAAGGGGAAGAAATGAAGGAAGGTGGAGTCACAAGCAGATCTGTGGCGTTGCCAGGCACCTTGGCTGGGTAGATGCACTACATCCTTTTCCAAATGCTGCCTCCCTCCATGGGGCTGTCCAAGTCTGTTTTCTACTTGGCTGGTTGTGCTATTGAGTCCCATTTGGAAGGATTCACATGTGACCTAAGATTGTCCTCTAGATGTCTGACTCTGTCCTCTACAACATAAATAATGCAAAAACAAACATGCCAAACAGTAACCTTCACTTGTCTCCCTGACACTGCTGTTGGGAAGCAGGAAAGGAAGAAGTGAGTGTAAGCAAGTGAATGAGCAGTCTGCATGCTAGGCAGGCAGGAGACCAGAAAGGAGAAGCAAGGTACAGCATGAGGACCACAAGAGTAATTAAATTTTCTGTCCACAGCTCTACTGTTTGAGACTAGGACAGCTGTCTGCTGGGGCACTGGCCCTTACAGATTCATGGATTCAAAAGGGACCTTAAAGATCATCTATGTGATGGTTTAACAATCTAGTTCCAACCCCCCCACACCATGGGCAGGGACACCTCCCACTAGACCAGGTTGTTCAAGGCCTCTCATCCAATGTGGCTTTGAACATCTTCAGGGAGGGCACATCCATGGCATTCCTAGGCAAGCTGTTCCAGTGTCTCACCACCCTTATTGTGAAGAATTTCTTTCCAATATCCAGTCTAAATCTGCCCTCCTCGAGCTTCACTCCATTCCCTCTCATTCTATCACTATAAGGCCTTGTAAAAAAGTCCCTCCCTGGCTTTCTTGTAGGCTCCTTTCAGGTACCTATGAGGTCATCCTGAAGCCTTCTTTTCTCCAGGCTGAACAACCTCAACTGTCACAGCCTGTCCCCACAGGGGAGGTACTTCAGCCCTCTGATCATCTTTGTGGCCCTCCTCTGGACCTGCTACGTTAAGACCAGGGCAAAGCATCCAGCCCCACCCTAGAGCCATGCTCTGGTCAGGACATACAGGAAGCTTTGGCAATCTCCTCCTCTGCTCAGCATAGTCCATGGCTGGAGCCTGATGAAGGCACCATTACTGCTCAGTTTTTCACTGTGCCACGCCACTGTTCTGGCAGTCTCAAGCAAATCAGTTAACCTTGCACACTGCATGTTCTCTTCCTTGTGCCCTCCCCTGCCCCATCTCTCCCCCCCTAGTCTGCAAGGAGGAGAAGAGGATCCCTTTTTCCTGCTGGATGTACTTGTGATGCAAGTATTCATTAATTGCGGATACAGTTGTACGCGGCAGGCGTGCTAAAGTACCACCAGCTTTGTGTGGAAGACAAATGCCTGCAGACTTAAATAGATGAGATTTTTATCTCTCTCCTCCAGGAAAATATGCAGCAAGTTGTCCCCATCTAGGGACTTGGCAAGGGAAAAAAAAAAGAAAAAGATGTTTCTTTATTTTTATTTTCTCTCCCTGAGACTGAGATACACCGAGGCAGGGAACTGGCCCCCCGTGCTTCTTCCAAAGAGAATGCTTTCCTCGTTCCAAGAGTGGAATGTTTCTGTCAGGGTAAAAATTGTGAGACTTCCTCCATTTATATGTGGTGGAAAAGTAAAAGCCTTTTGGTGCTTCTTCTCTTGGTCCCTTGGAACTTCACTGCTGAGGATTTTAGGCTAAAGAGTTAAAGATGCAGGTTGTGGACACAGAGAAAATATTTTTGGGTGTGTTACTCCAGAATACTCTGGAATGGGAACCAGGCTGGGTGGGGTTCTGAGGTTCTCTTCTCATACAGACAAGTGCAGTGACCAGCAACAGTGATAGCACCAGGTGACCAGGGAGAGCACATCTAGAGGATGATGGAGTTGTTGGCACAGGCTTTCCTCTCAGACAAGGAGAGTGCAGAGATTCATCCCCAGAGGCAAGATGGCATAGGCCTCAATCTGATGGATGAGTATAGGACATGTGGCATGGTATCTTGCTGCAAAAGAACCACCTGGACAGATGGTAAAGGCCAGACCCCAGCTCAGCTTCTGATATGGGTCCAAGAGCTCAACAGATAATTCTCTCCAAACCAACTGTGAGGCAGGGCTGAGAGAGGATGGTGAACAGGGAAACAAGAAGGGCATCATCCTGAGAATCTTGGCCTCCAGGTACCTTTGGAGTGGGACTGTCCTGCTCCTGGTGGATTTCAAGCTGATGGAAATCCAAGTTTCTGAGCTGATCAGGTGTTCCAACTTACAGATAAAACTGGAAAGCTTTTGTTTTGAGGGATGCAAAAGACAAAGCTGCAAGACCAAAGAAGGTGAGACTGTTTGCTGCAGGAATACTGGTTAACTTGTTGCCTTGCAAGCGATGTGGATAAACTATTGCAGGCTGACTCTCTGGGTATTGCTGCCCCTATTCTGCTGAGCTGTGTTTTCACAGAGGTTGAAAAGGCCTCATTCCAAGCCATCCTCTTTGCACTCAGAACCTGCCTCCCCATCTGCTCACCTGATGTCCATCACTGCCTACATTCTGGGATTAATGTTTTCACTCCCGCACACCAGCAATCCAACTCCTTCAAGCTTTTGTAGCTTGCTTTCACAAGGATTAGATCAACTATTTTCCTGTCCTACTTCTCAGCACATACCCACTCAATCTCTGTCATATTCACATGCACTTCCACAGACACATGCACACACTGTAACTGAGTATCTTGGGCTCCTTGCGTTGCTCACGACATTACGAGAGGTGTTTGCTACAGCAATGCGATTATCCTGTGTGCAAGAAATTTGCTCTTCATTTTTCTTCTTTGGTCAGAAGAAGGCAGCTCCACGCAGAGCTTGCAAAAATTTGTTTGCAGCTTTATTAACAGTGAGTGGCATTTTGTCTCTGGTGTGTGACAGGGAAGCCTGAGCCATTATTCTGAATTCTTACTTAAAAAGCAACAACAGTCGCACAAGGAAACTCACAAAAGAATGTCTACCTCTCAGCTGCATAGATCACCATCAACTCCTATCTGTATGCAGAATAGCCCATTTTCCCCTCAGCCCTGTGCCCTGATGGGACTCAGTTCCTAAAGAAATGGAATTTATGATTCACACAGGTTTTTTTTTTAATATGCCAGCAGAATGCTGCTGTGTCTGAAAAGCTATGCTGCTTCTTTTGGATCCCAGCAGACCTTCTCGCCAGTATTGACTTGCAGATGAAAGCTACCATGTGCCTTTAAAATAAAGAAAGATGCTGAGCCTTATCTGCCCACAGTCACAGGGCACAGGCATTTAGCACAGAAGTGGTGGTGCCAGGGGATTTACAAGGCTTTTCCTTTGGCAGAGGATCCACAGAGCTCCGATCCCTCCTCGAATGGAGAGGAGCCATTTCTGTGCAGACCTGTGGACTTGTTTGAAGTGCAGTATCAGGTGCACGTTGATGGGCAGCCATACCAACTTGCTTTGCTCTAAACCTGTCAGGGTGCAACTGAGAAAATTAAGGTTGTTGCTTTGATGCCAGTGTTCTGTCACGTGGGACCTGTTTCCTGAGCCTTGCCCCCCATGTGTTCTGGCTCTCTGTGTGCACGCATGGTATGAGCCCATGTTTCTGGTGTTTGCAGCTAGGCACTGTGTGAGGTACTAGGCTTTTGCTGATCACATTATGTGCTGGAGCACTGAAGTAAAGAGTCTTGGTACGTGTTTTGTGAAGGGCTCAGACCCATGGTTAAACAATCATGGATTTACTGTGGCTTAGTTTTCTCACTCTCCTTATGTACCCTCCTAGCAGGTGCTGGGGGTGAGACTAGAGGTGTGCTGTATCAGACAGATCTGAGCCTGAGTTTTGGTATTTGCAGTATTTTAATAACACTTCTTTTCTCAGTTGGAAATACAACCTAATCATCCTCTCTGACTTTACTGTAGGGTTAAGTCAGATGTTTCTGGTAAACTATTTTCAGTGTCCAGGATGGGTTAAAAGCAGGCAAGAGAATTGTGGTGAGAGAATGCTGGAATTAAGAAGTAGGAAAGAAACAAAGAGTCCATGTACATGTGGGGTGTATGTACAGGTAGAGCACATACATGTTTGTGTAAGACCATGCAAGTGCCCACCGCTCTGTTTGACTGCACATGTGTCATCTGCTTGGGGTAATGAGCTTCTGTGGCTTAAGAAGTCACCCATCACTGCCTGCCTGAGTGTGTTTTCCTGCCCTTGGGGTAATGACTTGATCCACAGTGGTAGTTAAATTGGACTTCAGTGCTTTATATTTGCTAAGTTCATGCCCACAGTTACACAACTTCAGCTGATGGTGAAGCACAGTCAACTGATTATCTGTGTCAAAGGTATTTATTTTAGTCTTTTATCTAGTTCTTTTTTGTTCCCATTGTTGCTGCAAAGTGAAAGATGTATGAGTTTTTCAAGTTCTCCACAGACAGTTGCTTCAGGATCTTTCTAACAAAGAGTAGAGGCAGGAGGAGATTGAAGGGGATGGTGATAACAGCCTCCCAAACAGCTGCTGTGGCTCAGAGCCAGCTTAGAGATTGTACAGGTGAGGATGGCTGCCTTCCTTTGGTGGCTTTGGACAGAGTGCCCCAGGCAGTGCTGTCAGAGGTTTTAGCAGAATGAGTGTCCCTTCCTCTGTGAGCTGCTTTTAAACTGACCTCTATAGCTCTTCCCCTGCCTGAACCACCTCACACTAAGAGTGCCAGTCTCCAGTTCACAGCCATGCCTGGCCATGCATGCTCTTAATCTAGTCCCCCAGCCTGCAGCTGGTATCCCAGCCAGGCAACAGCCCAGATCCCTCACTACTACTGAGCTGTAGCTCAGCGCAGCCAAGGGCTATGTCTGACCCTGGGTACACTCATCAGGACTAGTCCTGACCCCAGCCTCTAAGCTGGTAGCCTGGCCTGGGCTCAACCCAACCCCTTTCACATGGCCCTCCCTGGCCATCCCAGAGCTGTGTCTAGCCCTAGGTACACTCACCAGGCTAGATCCTGACTACCCCTCTTACTTCATGAATGCTGAACACAGAGCTGTGAGGGCTTAAGATGCACATTGATTCTGGAACAGGATAAAAATAAATAACATCTGATTCCATACATGATGATCAGTATGATGAGCCAAACTCACAGCCCTGATCTCCAAATGCAGCTATCCATCTACTATCTTGCTATGTTCAGGACTGTGTGAGAAGGATGTTGAGATGGTTTGGGTGATTTGTCTCAGACATGAGAGCCAAGCTGGTTGTGAGCAGTCTGTGTTGTTTTCTAAGGGATAAGTAAGGTAATGGATGATAGTCCACAGTAAGGAGTGGGCAGAGGGTTGATACTCAACTGGATAAAATCACTGTCAGCACAAGCAGCCACCACCTGGACCTTTAGTCTTGAGGTATAAATAATGTGGTAGTATAGATTTAATTTAATAATGAGCTGATCATAAACACAGGATCACAGAATCACACAATGGTAGGGGCTGGAAGGGACCTCTGGAGATCATCTAGTCCAACCCCATGCTAAAGCTGGTTCACCTAGAACAGAAATGCATCCAGGCAAGTTTTGAAATTCTTCAGTGAAGGAGACACCCCAACCTCTCTGGGCAGCCTGTTTCAATGCTCTGGCACCCTTAAAGTAAGGAGGTTTTACCTCATATTTAGGTGGAACTTCCTGGATTCCATTTTGGGCCCAGTGTACTATCATTGGGCACCACTGTAAAGTGTCTGGCCCCATCCTCTTGACACTTGCCCTTTAGATATTTGTAAACATTGATAAGATCCTTTCTCAGTCTTCTCCAGGCTAAACAGTCCCAGGTCTCTCAGCCTCTCCTCATAAGAGAGATGCTCCAGTCCCCTCATCATCTTCATGGGCCTTTGTGGGAGTCTCTCCAGTGGGTATGTCAAACTTCTCAGGGGCTTTCACTGTAGAGATGCTGGCTTTAGCTCTAAGGCTAGCGTCCATCTTATGGGAAACAAAAACATTTGAGCATTCACCTTTCTCCCCAGTCAGGACAAGTAAGTCAGCCTACAGAAATTAGTCTTTATATGCCGAGTATTGAGGAAGGCAGACTCTCAAAAATGTGAAAGCATTTTGCTTGCTTCAGGTTCAGTTTCTAAATCACTAAGAACCTCCAGGGCCCCATGGATGCTGTAGTAGAGGACCACAAGTTTCACCTCTCTTGCAGGCTCTGTAGCAGTCTTGCTCAGACTACTTCTTCCACAGTGCAGTAGACCCTTACCTTAAGAGCGACTTATCGCAAACAGCACTTTCATTTCATCAAAACAAAGAGAAATGTTTTGGTCAGCTTTAGTGATGATTATGCAGCCAAGCACAAGGAGTATAAACAAAACAAAACATATTTCCACTCTGGGTAGCTTTTCATTCTAGATTAAAGCAAACAGCCGGAAAGGATATTGGTTTCCCATGAGAGAGCAATGTATTGGTGAATCTCCTGTAAGAAGATGCAGCATCTCTGAGAATAAAATGGCCGTTGGGGAGAATATGTGTTGAAACAGATTTAAAGGGGAAATATGCAGAAAGCAAAGCAGCAAGAGTTTCTTGCTGCTTCCAACCACAATAATAATGCCTTGCCCAGTGTGTATGCTTTACTGCTCACCGCAGCCAAGAGCAAAATTCCCTGCCCACCAGACGAAATCAGCAAAAGGCAAGACTGGCGTTGCGGGCAAGAAAACTTCACGGGTGCATCCATCAAATCCTGCAATGGGACCAGTGAAGCACACAAGCTGCAAGGCATCAGTAATGAGAACTGGAGAATAGAAAAACCCTCAGCGTTACAGGCTCAATAATTAATCAAAGCCAAAAAATCTCTCTAATGAAGGCAGTAGCCCCAGCAAACCAGAGAGTATTTAAGGAGTTAGGGGTCTGAAGAAGAAAGGAGGAGACGTTAAAAACAACAAGATCTCAAAAAATTAAGGGATGGGGAAAGAATGGCCGCAGCATTTCCCTTCCTGAGCTTCTCAGGAATTCAGTGGAGCCAATAGATAGGAATGATATTAATCTTCTTGTTTTTAATGCGGTCTGATCCATCTAAGTGTGTGTACCGGTAGCTAGCTGCTATTATAAGAAAGAGGTCATTCTACAGAAGAAAAGCTCCTGCTCTGGGAGCCTGCATAGTAGAGCTGTCTCTAGTTTTCAGGGTGACACCATAAATGTGTTTCTCAAAGTCCCTATTCTAATGTATAAAGTTGTCTGGCAATATTCCCAGATGAGTCTCAAGGCTTATTTAATTATGAATCAAAGCCTTAATGTAATACCTTGTGCTCCTTACCCCCTTCAAACCGAGGACCTTGGGTTGCTTCTCACACCAAAGGGAGGAAGTGATTCATATACAGTTGGCTGTGAATGGCAGATGCATTGCAGCAGTAGCAGATGTGAAATAAGAGCCTTGTGATCCTGGCTTCCGTGCGGATTGTGAGCCACAGGGTTTCCAAGGCTGTGGAAAAGCAAGCTGTTAGTCACAGCAGAGTTTTGGCTAAGCACTTGGAACTTTTCTGCCCTGAAGCTTGATGTTTCTTTAAGGTATAGACCAAGATAATATAGAGATTGCTTCTATGAAGACACCAAATAAGTCCAGTGGGGGTGTTGGCAAGATTACTCTTCCTGTGATGTTGAGAAATACTTGTCCAGATGCCTGAGTTGCCTGCACTGTGATTCATGGGTTTGTCATGGGTACACCATAGGGACCACAGTTTCCCTGTCTGGTAGTGAACCCTCACAACTGAAGAAGAGCCCATTGGTTAAGAACTTGGCACCAAATCTGCTCAGGAAAACAGCTCTCGAGGGAGGCATTACCATTATCTGCCACTTCGTTCTCCAGCTGTCCCTTGGACACGTGGCCCATTTCAGGAGGCTTGGAGCTGCTGTTCAAAATCCTGAGAGAACTACTAACTTCTGGGTGAGGCTGTATCCCTTCCATATGTAGCTGCATTATATGCTTGGTCAGGTAGAGTGGCACAGATGACACAGCAGTCCTGGTGACTTGGATCTGCAGAGTGGAGTTCTCTGGTGCATGAAGAAAAGCTGATTAAATCCTTGCCCTGCCAAAGGTGGCACCTGCATCTTTGTGTGACCTCCTCACAGTGGGACCTTTACTCTTACTCTGATGCCTCTCACCTGAGAAGCATGCTCCCTTTCCCCACTCCCCCCCATCCCCACGAGTATAAGAGGAAGAGATCATTGTTGTTGTTTACGCTTCTGGGAAGCATGCGAATAAGAATGAGGATAGCACCAAATTAGAACTGATAGATAAAATGGATTAGGCAGATTGATGGAAACCAAATTAGCTGCGAAGCCAGTGTCAAATAGAATAGAAAATCATTTCCACCCAGTAGCCAGCTGAAAGATTTAGCAAGACAAGAAGGAAATAATCAAGATTGCCTAATTGCCAAGTAACCTCTCAGTCTTTCTTTTACTCTCTTTCTTCTCTGATACAATCTGTCTCAGATTTCTCTATTAAAATGGAGGAAAACATCTTTTGATCTGGTGTGCAATGTGAACTGCAAGACAGGCTCAAAGAAATCCCCTCAGAAAAAAGGCCCATTGTGTGAAGCTATCTCTAATGTGCCATACAGCTGCCTCACGAGATTTTTGGCCAAGGGAAATAAAGGAGAACAGGCTGGCAAGTACTATGTGTGCTCTTTCCTTCTGGGTTGCCTCTGTTATCTGCCATGTCACAAAATTTGATAAGTGAGCAGTTGGAGAAGAGCTAAGTAAACAGTGGGAATATATGGGGTGCATTTTCCTTCCATGAAGTGTTGATAATCCCTTTCCAGGGGTGGGAAGGGGGAGCTCTGAGGAGTGGAAAAGCAGCTTTGCAATTAGTGAGAGTCCCTGGCCACAGTGAGAAATAGCATTCAACAGCAGTGTTCTTGCAGAAACCAAAATTTATCACAGGAGTTGCAGTGATGGAAATCTTTTCATACAAGCCTGAGAAATGTGCCTAACTTGGGTTCTCTTTCCATTATTTCTAAAGGACTTATAGGTATGTAATGATTTTAATATAACCTGTTGGTAGAATAAACAGATAAAGAACCTCTTACTGTGTCCAGTTCTGGGCCACTGTGTCCAGTTCTGGGCCACTGTGTCCAGCTCTGAGCCCCTCAGTTTAGGAAGGATGTTGACTTGCTGGAGCATGTCCAGAGAAAGGCAACAAAGTTGGTGAGGGGTTTGGAACACAAGCCCTATGAGGAGAGGCTGAGGGAGCTGGGGTTGCTTAGCCTGGAGAAGAGGAGGCTCAGGGGTGACCTTATTGCTGTCTACGACTACCTGAAGGGAGGTTGTAGCCAGGCAGAGGTTGGTCTCTTCTCCCAGGCAACCAGCACCACAACAAGAGGACACAGTCTCAAGCTGCGCCAGGGGAGGTTTAGGCTGGAGGTTAGGAGGAAGTTCTACACAGAGAGAGTGATTGCCCATTGGAATGGGCTGCCTGGGGAGGTGGTGGGGTCACCATCATTGGAGGTGTTCAGGAGGAGACTTGATAGGGTGTTTGTTGCATGGATTAGGTTGGATGATAGGTGGATGATTGGATGATAGGTCTGGTCTACTATGATGATCTTAAAGGTCTCTCTCCAACCTGGCTCTATTCTATTCTATTCTATTCCATTCCATTCCATTCCATTCCACTTCCATCCATTCCATCCATCCTCCATTCCATTCCATTCCATTCCATTCCATTCCATTCCATTCCATTGTGTCAGGAGGCTGACAGTAGCCTGTGTAGATTTACCTTCAGGCGACTTGTTCAAAGCTGGAGTGGGAAAAACTTTGTCAGAGGTGACTCTCAGAAGTTTTTCCTTTCAGAGCATATTCACAGTTGCTGCTAAAGTCCCTCAGAAGCAGGTTCTCTAGACTCCTTCAACCTGCAAAGAAGATACTCTTTGATGCTAATGGATGTTGGGCACCAGCAGAACCTGGGTGCCTATACATTTTCTATTTTCTCTTCTTCCAACCCATGAGGTGGGGGGACAAGCCTGGCTGGTGCCTGCTCTGTGATGGCTCAAGGAGTGTAACCAGAAAAAGCCAGTTTTGATTGCCACATGCTGAGGAGAATGGTGTGCAGTGCTTAGCAGCTCCATCCAGGAAGATTTGCTGTAATTTCCAACTCTGATGGTGGTGACCAACTGCCTGCTTCTCCTAGAGGAGGTGACTTTGGACAGCAGGTCTCAGGTGGAGGAGGTGTGAGCTTGGATCTCTTGCTGAGGCTGTGCATAATCACTGAATGTTATTTTTGGCTGACTGAATGCTTCCTCTGAAGTAGGAAAGAGGGGAAAATTCTGTTTAGAGTGCTCATTTCACACAAAATACGGTTGGGCTGCTATCTATGATATTTTCATTTCTTCTCCGAGATTAAAAGGGAGAGAAGACTCCCTTGAGAATATTTTGGTTGTGCTCAGTGCTGTGATTAGCCTTTGTTTTTAAGTCTTCCTTTGTTATTGAAAACCACAGACTTCCCTGAGTTGGCAGAAAGGTGTGCTGTTACTGAATGAGGCAGGTAGGAAGTTAAACTGGAGATCTCTGTGGTTTAGGCCTGAGTGCCTCTGAAAGGCAAGGAGGTAAAGAAAAAGCAGCTGACCTTTTCAGCAAGGATGAAGCAAAGATTCTGCTTTGAAAGCTTCCCAGATAGCACTGCTTTAAGTCCTGTCAAAACTAAGTCTTCAGCCACATAAGGCAGAGTGGTATCTAAGCAGGTGTTTTGCTATGACTGGGTCTTAGAGGCCATTTATATACCAGTTTACAGAACTGTGCAACCTACAAGCCCATTGACTCCCCACAGCCATTATATTAAAACCAAATGCAGACCTCAATATAATTTCAGCATTATCCATTCTTCTTGTGTTGATAGTCATGGAGGGCAGAAGACAATGAAGTTTTGCTAAAAGGGGAAGTGCTGGTGTTTTGACTGGACTCCTCGAAATGCTGCCCTTCAGCACTTGACACACGGCATGGGCAGTATCCCTGTCAGTGGTGTCCCTAATCTGATTTGCCAGTGATTTCCTATCAGCATAGCTGTGTCACAATGCCAGATCTTAACCTGGAGAAGAGGAGGCTCAGGGAAGACCTTATTGCTCTCTACAACTACCTGAAGGGAGGTTTTAGACAAGTGGGGGTTGGTCTGCCAGGCAACCAGCACCAGAACAAGAGCACACAGTCTCAAACTGTGCCAGGGGAAGTTTAGGCTCAAGGTGAGGAGAAAGTTCTTCACAGAGAGAGTTGTTAGTCATTAGAATGTGCTGCCCAGGGAGGTGGTGGAATCATCATCCCTGGAGGTGTTCAAGAGGGGATTGGATGTGGCACTTGGTGCCATGGTTCAATAGTCCTGAGGTCTGCAGTGACAGGTTGGACTTGATGATCTTTGAGGTCTTTTCCAACCTTACTGATTCTGTGATTTGCATACTGGTGGCATCACAGTATCTGCCCCTCCAGGGTCAGGTTTTGGTCAAGTAACATGCTGCACTGCTGGGGCTGTGCCCCAGCCCCCCACATTGGGAGGAAGGATGGCTTTAACTCAACCACACTCAAATTGCCTCACTGCCCTCCAGGATAGGGCCATAAGTGAGGAACTGCTACTCAGAGGGCATGCATGGTTCATGAGAGTAGACTAGGAGAGGGGGGGTGTACTTCATAAAGAGGATCCATGAGCTAGTGCTGTGTTTCTGACAGGAGCCAGAGAGCCCTATTCTTAAAATAAGTACCCGTTCTGAGAACCTGGTTTAATTTTTGCCCCTCAGGGGAGGTTGCTTTGAAGAAGAGAAAAGTGCTTTTACAGCAGAGTTGCAAGCAAATCCTTCCCCTTTGGTGTCATTTCCTACTCGTTGAGAAAGGGAGAGCAGTTCTGGGGAAAGGAACATTGAAATCACATTCTAAATCACTTTGGTTATGAATCTCTTTGGTATTGTGTGAAAACCTGGTGTAAACACACCATTAAGATTGGGCCTGGCTGCGAACAGGCCACACATTGCCAATGTATTCAGATCAAATGGGTGTAGTGGAAGCTTTAAATAAGTGGCAGATAAAGGAGGGAAATGCCTACTAAATAAGTAAGTGCATGCACAATGATACGTAGAAAGCAAGCAAGAGAAAAATCTCCTCTGACCCTCATGGGAAATAACAACATTACTGTAGGAGACTAGGCAAAGGAATGAGGCTAGTAAATGTGAAATACCCAGTATATCAATTCTATACTCCAGCAGTGGATTGTTTTATACTGCAACTAAGGCTCTGGATTTTATTTATTTATTAGCATAAAGAATCAAAATAAATATTAAAGATTCAGAAGGGAGGTGTGAACTGAATCTCTTTCTCCGAAGCTAAACTAACAGAAACACAAGGAGAATGACAAGTGCTAGGGTGACTGGGACCATGAGATTTGTGGAAGACTTAGTCTGGAGAAACAAGAGGACACAGTCTCAAGCTGCACCAGGGGAAGTTTAGGCTGGAGGTTAAGAGGAAGTTCTGCACAGAGAGAGTGATTGCCCATTGGATGGGCTGCCCAAGGAGGCGTGGAGTCACCATCACTGGAGGTGTTCAGGAGGGGACTGGATGTGGCGCTTGGTTGCACGGTTTAGTTGATTAGGTGGTGTTGGATAATAGGCTGGACATGATGATCTTGAAGGTCTCTTCCAACCTGGTTTATTCTATTCTCACAAGTACATTTCAGCCACAGCATTACTGGTTCATTTAGACTTGAGGTGAGGAAAAAGTTCTACACTGAGAGAGTTGTTAACCATTGGAATGTGCTGCCCAGGGAGGTGGTGGAGTCCCCATCCCTGGAGGTGTCCAAGAGGGGATTGGAGCTGGCACTTGGTGCCATGGTTTAGTCATGAAGTCTGTGGTGACAGGTTGAACTTGATGATCTTTGAGGTCTCTTCCAACCTTGGTGATTCTGTGATTCTCAGGATTTGTTTAGTTCTTGTTTTCCTGCTGGAGAGCTCTGGCACGCACGTAAAAGCACAAATTACATCCACCTAAATGATTGCTGAAGGAAATGGCATTTGCCTGTCTTTAGTGTTTCAGAGTTTAGCTTAGATGAAATCCCCAAATTAAGAATGAACATTTAGTTGTTAACTCTCCTTTCCTGTACCCATGCATTGTAATAAAGCCCTTGAAGGCAGCATAATAACAAATCAATTCTCAAATAACACGACGTAAGACATTCACGTTTCCACGGGCCTTGACAAACGTGTGGGCTCTCGCAGCTGTTCCCTATTCCAGCTATTTCAGACAAATAGAGCTTAATGAACATTGCTTTTGAGCAAAGTATCTGAACAATGCACCATAGATGAGGAGATATTATAATGGCCATTATAGTCAGAAGTATGTATATGCTAATGCAAATGGTGTTTTGCAGATAAATTGCCAAATGAGTTCATTACAGATACAGGTAAAATCTCATTTCTATTGTTGTCCCTATCACTGTTGGCCTTTGGCTTCAGAAAGTATGGCCCTGTAATTTGGCATTGCTCTTCACCAGCCAGCACCAGAACAAGAGGACACAGTCTCAGGCTGCGCCAGGGGAGGTTTAGGCTGGAGGTTAGGAAGAAGTTCTACACAGAGAGAGTGATTGCCATTGGAATGTGCTGCCCAGGGAGGTGGTGGAATCACCATCACTGGAGGTGTTCAGAATGAAACTTGATGGAGTGCTTGGTGCCATGGTTTAGTTGATTATGTGGTGTTGGATGAGTTGATAGGTTGGACGCAATGATCTCGAAGGTCTCTTCCAACCTCTTCTCTTCTCTTCTCTTCTCTTCTCTTCTCTTCTCTTCTCTTCTCTTCTCTTTCTCTTCCATCCATCCCATCCCTTCCCTTCCCTTCTCTATTCTTTTCTTCTCTTCTATTCTCTTCTCTTCTATTCTCTTCTCTCTCTTCCATTCCATCCATTCATCCATTCCTTCCTATCCATTCCATTCCATCCTATCCTATCCTATCCTATCCCTATCCTATCCTATCCTATCCTATCCTATCCTATCCCATTCACACACTGTTCCACTCTGACTTTTCTGTCAGAGTTTAATGCTAGTATCATACACATTCCCAAATGGATAACTAGGGTGAAAATCAACCAAAGCCATGTCTGGAAACTACTTGGCCTTCCAAGTTTGCAGCCTGAAGCACCCCTGTATTCCCTGGAGGTGTTCAAAGACAGGTTGGATGACGCCTTGAGCAGTCTGGTCTAGTGGAAGGGGGTTGGAACTAGATGATCTTCAAGGTCCCTGCCAACTCAAAGCATTCTATGAATCATTCTATGGATCTATGAATACAGTGAAATGCATTGGGCTGAAAGGGTTCTCCAAGACTGGAAACAGGCTCCCCAGGGAGATGGTTGTGTCTGCATCCCTGGATGTGTTGAAAAGCCATGTGGATGTGGTGCTGAGGGATGTGGTTTAACACCAGATTTGGTAGAGTTAGATTATTGTTGCACTCGATGATCTTGAAAGTCTTTTCCAACCAAAACAATTCTGTGATTCCCTGGTTTAGCACAGCACTTCATGGCAGAAGTCTGCTGTCCAAGAGGCTGGAAAACTACTTGTGTGTGACTAGCCTTCCTCTAAGACTTGTTACATTTCTGTTCCATTTCAGATCTCTCTGGCACTTGCTCAGTCTCAGATTTCACATATCAGCCTTTCACTGTCAGAGCTGCTGATTTTATCACTGTTAAACCAGGCCTTGGGCTATAGTGTCTCTCATATTGGTAATGATTATTTGGCAAACCCAGGTTGTTTCAGGATTCCTTTCTGTGCATAGTGAAGTCATAGCCTCTTCAAGCAAAAAAATGCTCTGTATTTATAGAAGTGAATCAAATGTTTTGGTTTAAACCCAAATGTAGTTCATGATCTGTTTATATGTATATCTGTCTTAACCTCAATGCTGTCTTATAAAGGGGATGTAGGAAGGCTTATTTTCTGACAGATTTTGTAGTGTGTTCCTTTCATCAAGTAAATATTCATCTTCTTTCTGATGAACTGCATTTTGCTTTTGGTGTGATGGATTTTTCACTGTGAAAGATTTTATGATTCTGAAAGAAATTCACTAGGACCAGCATGAGTTGGGGGCATCCAAGACCAAGCATAACAGTCCTTGGATAATCCTTCAGTATTTAAGGTTAAGTCACCTCATCTGCTTTATTGTCTTTTCCTTCCTGGAAACAGCAGTCTTGGAGTTGAATCAACATACAGATTCAGAAAATTGTGACAATCAGTTTTTCATGCAATGAGCACAAATTATTTCAGGCTGCATCAAATTTGTCATAGACTTACTGGTTGCAGTCTGTAAGACAGAAGGGCCACCTCTCTCTCCTTCTATGTCCTTAGGTGGCCAGGAGAGCCAATGGCATCCTGGCCTATATAGTGTGAAGAGCATGGCCAGCAGGACAAGGGAGGTCATTCTTCCCCTGTTCTCAGCACTGGTCAGGCCACACCTTGATCCCTGTGTCCAGTTCTGGGCCCTTCAATTCAGAGAGGTGTTGAGTTCCTAGAACGTGTCCAGAGAAGGGTAATGAAACTGGTGAGGAGTCTGGAACATGAGCCCTGTGAGGAGAGGCTGAGGGAATGGGGTTGCTTAGCCTGGAGAAGAGGAGGCTCAGAGGAGACCTTATTGTTTCTACAACTACCTGAAGGGAAGTTGCAGCCAGGTGGGGGTTGGTCTCTTCTCCCAGGCAACCAGCAACAAAACAAGGGGACACAGTCTCAAGTTGTGCCAAAGGAGGTTCAGGCTGACTATTAGGAAGAAGTTCTTCACAGAGAGAGTGATTTGCCATTGGAATGGGCTGCTCAGGGAGGTGGTGGAGTCACTGTCCCTGGATGAGATACTTAGTGCCATGGTCTGGTTGATTGGATAGACCTGGGTGATAGGTTGGGCTGGATGATCTTGGAGGTCTCTTCCAACCTGGTTGTTTCTATGGTTCTGTGATTCAGTGTCAAGAAGATCAGGGGCAGAGGGTAGAAGCAAGGACACATTTTAGATGACATTTTAATGATTTGTTGAAAGTAGCAATCAGGGAAAGGTAAAAGATTTTGGAAACTTGTGAATGCAGATGACCTGTGCAATATTTACAGAGTCAAAGTGTTGAAAGCTACAATCCATGAGACACAAGGAAACAGAATAGTGCTAGCAAGCAACTTAAAAAGAGAGAGTTGGTGCAGGTTTGCTTTGGTTTGGTGTGTCACATACACAGAGAAACCATGAGTTTGTGAAACTATGAGTTTATTGATACAGTTTGATAATGAATGATGTGTAAGCCTCAGATTGGTTTATGCTTCTGCCCATAAAGGTTGGCAAGATGTCACAAACCAGGCACACTTAATACAACTCTGTTATTCTCGCACGTAGCTGGTGAAATTCTACAGCCCTAAATTGCTGTTGTGAAAATCTGCAGTCATAAATTACTATTGTGAAATGTTTATGATCTCAAAGGAAAAATAAAGGAACTTACACCTTTTGTTCAAAATACAATGCACAGTGCAGGCAGAATTACGACAATGCATACCTTAAAGAGAGGTAATTTACTGGTAAAGCCTGTCAATTATTACAGGCGAGGCTACAAGAGTAATAATATTATAAGCATGCTGTCAAACATGAGAAAGAAACCCATGGAAGGGGAAGCTTACACAGCTGAAGTTTTAGGGGAGGAATGTCAGATAAATCTGAGAAATCATTTGTGCTTCTCCTCGGAGCTCTGTACAGAGGCAGGGAGGAACATTACAGTCATGTTGCAGATGGGGTAAATAGAATTGCTTACAATTACAAACTAGATCAGTAGCAGAGCCAGGAAAAGGAGCCAGATTTTCCCTTTCTTCTTCACTTTTAATCCTATGTCCAATTTAGTGAAGACTGTGTCTCTAAAGTTCTATCAAATTAGTTGTCTGTTCCCCTTCTCCCCTGACCTGTATAAACATAATAGGCCAGACCCTCAGCTGCTAAAATCACTGCAGCTCCATCTGGCCCATTAATGTGTGTATACATGCCAGTGGACAAGATTGTAAGTTGGTACCTACTCCCTGCCTAACAAAGCTGGCAGAAAAACAAGAGCAATAAACACATAAAACTGTCCTTTAAAAAAATGCCAGCTTAGGTCTCAGAGATTTCTCCCTGTACACCATGATGGTGAAGATAATACAGAGTCAAAAATCCCTCACCTAATACTCTATCAATAAAGGCCTGTCCTTCCAGGGAGTGCTGAGTAGAATCCTGCAAGCCTAGTATAAACAGCCTGTGTACATACAATGAGATTCCTCTCTTCTTTTTTGAGAGAGAGAGAAAAGTCTGTGGGTTTTTATGCTGGTAACAGGTTCCTAATCTCGTGTCTCTATACATTTAATAATGGAATTAATGACAGGATTAGGGGAGCACATCAAGATGATCTCTCATGTGAAACCAGCAAAATGCCGTGGCAAAGACCTGGTCAGTAAGGATGCTCAATGATAATTCTTT
>CM037635.1:10472131-10504515 GCA_015227895.2 Colaptes auratus | reverse complement strand
CCTGTTCTGCCTAATGCCCACTGATGACACAAGTGTTGATGGAGAATTGCTCTTCAGGAAGCTTCAGACAGACACACAATGTCAATCACATGGGAATCATTCAGACACCTAGGAGCCACTTGTGACTGCATTATTGCAATCAGCTCTCTATTATCTCGGACAATAGGGAGGGAAGATACAGGAGTGCCCTACAGGACAAGGAAAAATGGATAATTTGAGTAAGTGGATCCTCCTAGGGCCTGTGGAACAGACACACTCCAGTGCTTCCATAGAGAACTATGGGAGTCCAAGGAGTCTGTTACACTAGGTTGCAGAGACAGCTGTGCTAATGATCTAGTATCTAGAGACTGCAAGCTGTTGCCTTGTCAGAGGCATCCACACAGCAGGGTGACTACACAAGTTGCTGTCTTTCACTGCCCCTAGATTGTTCTCACCCTGATGGAACACCTTCCCCTGTGGAATGGGTATCACTTCCAGGTACATACCTGAAGGAATTAAAGCACAAGCTATGGTTAAGGCAACTGTAGGTCGTGGACTCTTCATCATTATTGATGTTACCCTGTGAGATCTTTCTGCTTGCCTCACTGTCCTGTATGTGTGCAGCAGAGTATACTTGTCTGACCTCACTACAGCAAGGTCAGATGCAGAAGGCAGAAATTCCTCACCACTTTTAGGAGAAGGAAAGGTGGCAGCTGAAACTACATTCTTCTGGCAAAGGTGATAGTTGTAGCACAATCCCAGGAGTTCAGTTCAGTCAGTCTTGACTGCTTTGAGGAAGACACAGTTAAAAGCAGCAGAAAGACAAACTGTACTGTGCATGGAGAGATCAGAGATTCTGTCCCATGTAAAAGCTTCCATCCTCTGGCACTGAAAGACAGCAGCTGTTTAGTTTTTAGTCTCCTGATTGACAGAAAAGTCTCTTCAGCCTAGTTAATGCAGGTTCAGCAAGAACCCAGCTGCTTCCCCTCAGCCTCCTATAGCTGAAGAAGAAACTCCATCCCACAGGGACATGCGGATCTGAGGATTGAGAATGTAGTCCTTATTCTAACAGCTGGTTTGGCTGTTGCAATTAGCTTTTCAGATCCTTCGGAGGCTTACAGCAACAGCTGCAATAGTTTCCCATATCAGTGGGTCTTGCTTGCGTATGGGAGAATGACAGCAAACGATCAAGCCGAGGGATGCTTTCAGAAGCCTTGAAACACGGCTGGCTCTGTTGTGTTCTCTCTCCACCAGCACACAGCACTGCTGTGTCTGCTGTGCACGGTATCCCGTGCGACTGCTCACAGTGGTTTTTTCACACCCTGCATCTCTGTGCTTTATCACATATACAATCTCCCCACCAGCTCTGAGGACAGGCTCGAAGCTACCAGGCTGGTTATCACCACCTCACCGCTCTGCACAAGGCATGTAGGATCACATAGCCTTTTTCTTGCTAGCCCTCCTGCTTTCCCAGCACCATGCAATCTGTGCAGAGTGCTACAAACGCTCCCTTTGCCATCACAGGTCTTAGCAGCTCACGAGTTCTGTGTGTGGTAACTCAGAGCCTCCATTAGCCTCCCTCAGTGAGAAATGTCGTGTACAACGCCACCATTCCTCTGCCTCTCCATGCCATCCTATAACAGTATTTCATGATTCTACTCACAGACATCTTTGCAAGGCACATTAGGCAAGCAGCAAAGAAGGAGCAAACGTGCTGAAGTGCAGGCACACAATCCATGCACAATGTGTATGTCTGCAAGTCTTCCTTCCTTCATACATGACATAAAATCCTCCATCACTCCATCACTGAGGGGAGGATCTCACATGGGTGAGATTAGCTCCATGTACTCCAAGATGTCTACACCTCCATAAGAACTGAAGGATCAGGACCAATTTTGCGGGAGGATCCAGTACCTTTTGCCTTATGCCACTTTTCTCTTGGGTGGCCATGAAAGACAGACTAGCTGAACAAACCACAGTGACAAGAGTTGCAAAACAGGAGGCAGCAGAGATTAAACAAACAAATAATAGCCAAACAAACAAACAAAAGAAGGCAGATCATTTCAGAATAACCTCTGTTCTTGAAGGGGAACCTGTGAGCTCACTGGCTAAAGGACTCACAGAAAGGCTATGATCCTAGGATAGTAGTCCACCTGAAATTAATTTGACAAGTCTCATATAAACCAATTCCCAGTATGCCCAAAGGGCACACTATCTACAATCACAATCACATTCACTCACTTTCCAGGCTCATAGTTCCACGAGAGTCTGAGAAGCAACAAGCCATGGATATTGGCTCTGACACAGAGATGTGGTTGAGCCCCATCCTTAATGACATTCAAGGTCAAACTTGATGGGCCCTGAGCAACCTGATCTAGTTGGAGGCATCCTAACTCACTGCAGGGGTTGGATGAGTGACCTTGAGGGTCTCTTCCACCCTGATACATTCTGTGATTGCCATATGGCTCTGGCAAGAGCTGCTACAATGAGATTGTCTGCGTGAGCCACACTTCACTTGGAGGTGGAATCATGTAAGTATGTCTGACAGCAGGTGTCTCTCCCCACTACATCTGCCCAGCCCATCTCTGGGGAGAGTGAGGGGCTAAGACGGAGATCAGGATCGGTGGGCCCATGGAAACAGATGGGGGTTATCCATCGGCTGTGATGTTCGTTGTAGTAGCTGGAAATGGATACACAGTTTCCCAGTCTGTGCTCTCCCTCACCCATCCCCTCTGCTGTCTACAGTAATGAGCTCCAGGGGGACTTCTCTGCTTGCCTTTGAAGTAGCATGTTTCTCTGAACACATTTGAGCTGCATTCGCGTGGTGTTTGTTTTCTGGTTGCTCTGCCTGTCTCTCTGCTGAGGGGATTGACAGCTGTTAGTGAGGCCACGATCACAACTCAGGAGCACAGGATGCGGAAACAAACACCACCAACTCTAAAACCCCAAACCAGGCACCACCTCCGAGGATACATATCCCCCACTGAGAGACCTCTCCTCCCCGTGCATTCCTTCCCAAAGCCACCATGTGCAGCTGGAGGAGCTGAGAAATCCTGCAAGACAGACAGGCAGTAGTATTTAGCTAAGGAAGATAGAAAGAGGTTATGCTGGACAGCCTGGAGGGGAAAAGGTGTAAAAGGCAGGCTGGAAATAAGTCAGGCTGTTCCTTAGAGAAGAAGACATCAGAGACTTAAGATTTCTTAGTCATGAGTTCTGTGGTGACAGGTTGGACTTGATGCTCTTTGAGGTGTCTTCCAACCTTAGTGATTTTGTGATTCTGTGAATTCTTTAACTGCTAATCGCCTAAGGAGCTGTGGGTCCAAAACCTTCTTCCTCAACAGATCATGGAAAAATTATTTCAGGCGAATGGGTGGACAATAGCACACCTTTGTTCCCTTCCAAACCATACAAGTACTCTTTGAAGCACAACAGAAGAAGAAACCAGAAGACTGACTGGCCTAACCACTGGAGGTGTTGCCTCTGGACACCCTAATTCAGTGATGAGGAAAGAGGAAGCAATTGGACTCCTCCTTAGTTTTACCTGTACTTAAAATAGAAATGGACATGGGTACAGAAGAGATAGCACAGTTCTTTGCTGTTTTTCCTCACTTGACCCCTCCTCCTTCAAAGGCTCTGTGATTCTTCTTCCTTTATGCTAATGGTTTACCAGTGGTTTTAGAGTTGATTTCCACCCCCCACCCCCCCATTCTCTTGTTTCAGCTACAGATTGTCACAAAATACTACTAACAATGATGGATTCATCAGACTTGGCTCCCACACCTTTTGAAAAGCTTTATTCTTCCTGCCTTCTCTCTGCCTCACCAACTCTGGCCCCTTCTCTCCTCTTTTACTTTGATACCACATCCCACCTTCCTACCTGGTCTTCCAATTGTTTCTTTTCCCCCTCCTTCCCTTCATCATTGCAACCCCATGGACCTGCGGGGGCAGAGGAGGGTGTAGGTCTTACTGAGGCCACTGAGTGAATCACTAGCAGCTGTGGGGACTGAAATCGTGCTGAGCAAATGCAGGAATGATTATGGAAGCAGAGGTCTCTTGGAAGGCATTAGAGAGGACTGTCTGTGAAATCACCAGAGACTTGTCTTGCTCATTAATGAAAGAGAGGATGACTGCTTAGGAGAGGCAGGGTGCACCACTGCCTGCCTGCCTGCTCTCTCTTCCTTTCTGACTCCTCTGCTCTTGGGACTTGTGAATGAAGTAGGAGCAGCATTTGTAGCTCCATGGAGCTGGCACCTAGCACTGAAACCCAGTGGAAGGGAGCAGTGTCAGCTGCTCCAGGCCTGACTGCCACTGGTTTATTCTCCAGAAAATGAGAGGACAGAGGAAAGGAGTCCATAAAGCTGCTCTCCCAAGTTCCACACCTCGTCACCAAGGTGAATCTTACTGGTTCAAACTGCTTTACAAAATGTTTTTACTATACCTATCACAGAGTGATGTCCACCTGAGCATTTTAAACCAGATAATTCATTCTCTTGACAATGAGAAACAACAAATCTCTCTCTGAGTCCCAGAAGGGCCTGAGAGTACAAAAGTAATTTTTGCTTGAATCTCTAGCCACAAAGGATGTCAGAACATACTGATACATTCTGAGCCTTAGTTTCACTGGATCACAACAGCACATCTTCCCAAATGACATGCAGGCAGAGGAGCAGGAGAACATGCACACACATGTGTAAAGCAGATCCCTGAAGTCAGGTGTGTCACAACCATAAGACATGAGATTTTTCTTCACCTTTCACTGAAATCACTGGATAAGACAAGTCAGGATCTGGCCTTATTATAATAGTAGTAAAATCATTTGAGTGGCAATTTGAGAGCACAGGAGGTCATTGAGGTGATAATTAATTGCCTTTTACTGCAAAATCCATGAGCTGTGACATGTTCTGTCTGCATCCCAGAAACAGTATGAATGTCCTACTGTCTACAGAGTGCCATTGAACCTCCTCTTAACTGCTCTGAAATCAGGGTACCTGAGAACCAGAAGAATTTTGATAACAGGTCAGATGAACAGGTCAGCATTGCCTGCTGGCCTGTCACAGAGCAAGAAAGCCCAACCATCCCTGTCCATTATATGGAGAATAAGTCTGTGCTATTCCTCTTGAGGTCATAAACTCCAAACTCCCTGGTGGTTCCTTGAAATCTGTAGTCCTCTTGCAGAATGATGTGAGTTATCATTTGATATTTATCTTGTAGTAGTTCCTAGAGGTCTCAAATCAAGATAGGGACCCTGCTGTGCTAGCTGCTTTGCAAACATAAAGCTAGACTCAGTGCTTGTCCCTCAGAGTGTAATTTTTGTCTTGACATCTATATTTTCTACCCAGACACAGGACTATTTCTTACTGTCTAGAACATCTAATCATCAGGGACTTTAACTGGAGCAGATTTAGGATCAGACATTAAGCAGGCACATAGTTTTAAATGGGAAGCTTTAGGATGCTTGGAGCTAGTTGTCAGGCTAAATAAATGCTGAGCTTTTCACAGAAGACTATCCCCATCAAAACAAACAAACACACAAAAGTAGTTTGGAATATGTGGGGCAATTTACACCTCTGGCAGTGTAAAAAAAACCAAACTAAGCCAAGCCAAGCCAAACCAAGCCAAAGCAAAGCAAAGCAAAGCAAAGCAAACCAGACCAAACCCAACCATGACCAGACCAACCAAACCAGACCTGACCAAACCAAACCAGACCAACCAAACCAAACCAAACCAGACCAAACCAAACCAAACCAACAACCAACCAAACTAACCAAATCAGACAAAACCAAACCAAACCAATCAAACAAAAGCAAACCAAACAAAAGCAAACCCAACAAAAGCACACAAATAAAACCACCTAAACAAAAGCAAATCAAACAAAAGCAAATCAACAAAAGCAAACCAAACAAACAAACCAAACAAAAGCAAACCAAATCAAACCAACCACCCAAACCAACAAACAAAACCAAACAAACATAATTGTAGACATGTCTTTCTAAAGGCAATGAACTTAGCACCTGTTCTCTGCCATTTTGATTTCCTGACCCAGATGCCACGGAGGTGCTACCAAAGCAAAGCAGAACGCGATAGGGGACGTTGCCTGTCCATGCTGAAAATCTTAGTGCCAGCTACACCTGAATGATGCTGATCTGAAATCACAGATAATTTAGAATGGTGTACATATAAAAGGTTTCATTGGTTATGCAGGCTCATCAGAAAGCTAGGCAGGCGCCCCAGAAATCCCACAAGCTAACCTGTTCTCTTGAGACTTCCAGCCCAATTTTGCAGACTCAAGAGATTTGGATCAGATTTGAATAATTAATCCAATTTGTCGGTGTTTCATAGATGAATCAAACTCCAACCCTTTTAAGGCTCGCCCTCGTGCTAATAACCTCTTTACTAAGCATTAACATGAGCAGAACAGTTTAATATTAGAGAAAATGCAAAAATTAGATTTATGCTGTCAAAAACTTTTGTAACGGAAAATATTTGGATTTAATCAGCTGGATTCTCTCCAAAAGGAAACCTAAAGATTTAAATAAATCTGAAGTAGGTTAAAAAACCCTTTGTGACTCCCCCTTAATATATCACTAAGGGTCTCCCTACAGAAGAAAAAAATTGCCATCTCCTAGGGGTGGAACATATTTGACTTCCTAAAATAAATAATCTGTCTCCTTCTGCAAGTTACAGAACTAGTGACTTTGTCTGGAGCTAAAACATAACGTGTCCTTGATGCACAATCAAGAGTGAGATAAGAGGTAGCAAATTCACCAAGAAGAGATCAGCACTGAACTCATCTGGGAGTACCTGGCTGTCCAATATGGAGGTTCCTTGATGGTGCTGGCAACAAGGAATTGACAACAAGGAAGAGGAGCACATTGGCAGCAAGGAAGAGGGACCACACGAGCCACCTCAATGGAGTGGAAAAGGGCTGCACATACAAAAGAGAGTAACAACCATCTTGAGTTACTGGAGCCAGGAGTCATGGCAATGGGGTTCTGGAAGGAAGGAGATGGAATGAATGAATGGAATGGAATGGAATGGAATGGAATGGAATAGAATAGAATAGATAGAATAGATAGAATAGAAATAGAATAGAAGAATGGAATAGAATGGAATAGAAAAAACAGGTTGGAAGAGACCTTCAAGATCATCATGTCCACCTATCATCCAACACCATCTAATCAATTAAACCATGGCACCAGCACCCCCATCCAGTCTCTTCCTAACACCTCCAGCGATAGTGACTCTAACCACCTCCCTGGCAGACATTTCCATGGCTAGAACCTCTCAGTGAAGAACTTTCTTCTCACCTTGAGCCTAACCTTCCCCTGGTGCAGCTTGAGACTGTGTCCTCTTGTTCTGGTGCTGGTTGCCTGGGAGAAGAGACCAGCCCCCACCTGTCTAACCTCCCTTCAGGTAATTGTAGAGAGCTGCCAGCATGGGCTGCCCAATTGTCATCTGGAGAAGGAACAGGCAGAGCAGCAGATACTGTCTAGGCTGAAGCAGCTTTATGAGAGAAAATAGAAGTATCACACAGAAACATCTTCATGAAAAGAAAGGGATGTGCTGCAATTAGCAAGGAAGGCTCAGAAGAGAGATTCACATTGCACAACAGTAGACATCCACAAGCAAGAGGTGAGTCAAGATACAGACTGCTCAGGTCCCATGAACATCAAAGTGACTGATAGGTGTCATATAATTCTCAATAATTTGGTGGGTACTGAATGTTAGTGCTATAAGATTCTCAGGAGGTTCATAGGTTCAAAGATATGTTAATATTTGCCCCTCGGCTGTGATTCCCAATCCCAGATAGTCTGAAATACATTATGAATATTCTGTGGGTACAGACACCCCAAGCATTTAATTTAAATCTGGTTTTAAAAATCTGGTTTTAAAAATCTATGACTCCCCAGTGAAGGGAAGAAATATCAGCCCTTCAATAATGACATGAACATCACCACCACAACCCTTTATTCAGCTACCAGGCTATAGATGCAGAAAACTCGAGAGCTAGTCTGGAAGCAGGTGAGCCTTCAGCATTTGCCCACTGAACCATCATCCCAAACCAGGGAAAATAATGAGCTGAGCTTAAAAACAACAAACAAAATTTACTGGTGGATGGTAGGCTGAACATGAGCCTGCAGTGTGCCCAGGCGCCAGGATGGCCAATGGCATCCTGGCCTGCATCAGGAACATGTGCCAGCAGGAGCAGGGAGGTCATTCTGACCCTGTACACTGCACTGGTTAGGCCACACTTGAGTCCTGTGTCCAGTTCTGGGCCCCTCAGTTTAGGAAGGATGTTGAGTTGCTGGAATGTGTCCAGAAAAGGGCAACAAAGCTGGGGAGGGGTTTGGAACACAAGCCCTATGAGGAGAGGCTGAGGGAGCTGGGGTTGCTTAACCCGGAGAAGAGGAGACTCAAGGGTGAGCTTATTGCTCTGTACAACTACCTGAAGGGAGGTTGTAGCCAGGCAGAGGTTGGTCTCTTCTCCCAGGCAAGCAGCACCAGAACAAGAGGACACAGTCTCAGGCTGTGCCAGGGGATGTTTAGGCTGGAGGTTAGGAGGAAGTTCTACACAGAGAGAGTGATTGCCCATTGGAATGGTCTGCCTGGGGATGTGGTGGAGTCACCATCACTGGAGGTGTTCAGGAGGAGACTTGATAGGGTGCTTAGTGCCATGGTTTAGTTGATTAGGTGGTGTTGGATGATAGGTTGGACACGATGATCTCAAAGGCCTCTTCCAACCTGGTTCTGTTCTATTCTATTCTATTCTATTCTATTCTATTCTATTCTATTCTATTCTATTCTATGCTATTCTATGCTATGCTATGCTATGCTATGCTATGCTATGCCATGCCATGCTATACCATGCTATGCTATGCTATTCTATGCTATTCTATTCTTATTCTTAAACCCCAAACCAAACACCCAACCAACCAAAAATCACACCAGCCAAAAAAACACCCAAAAAACAACCAACCAACCAACCAAAAAAACCCCTACCTAAAACTGGCTTAAAGACTAGAGATATAAAACACACATGGCGACTTTTGATTTGAAATTTAGGTTTCTAGCCTGAGTCATGTTTCAAGCTAAATTTCACATAAGAACAGAAGAATATTTTCCATTCAGACATAAGAAACCTGTGTAAGCAACAGAGAAGATTTTCCATTCAGACATAAGAAACCTGTGTTAGAACAAGAAGAATATTTTCCATTCAGACATAGAACCTGTGTTTATACCGTCCATCACAGGTGTCACAAGGTGGGATCTGGAAGCCAGCAGTGAGAATTCAAGATGCAGGAAATCCAGTAAAAATGTATTAACCTGTTGCATAAATAACACTTCTAAGGTCTGTTTTCTGCTCTTGGATGAACTGTGCCATGCTAGACACTCTTATCGGTTGCATTGGCTTGCAAACTGCACAGTAAAGGCAAGGACTTATGTTTCTCTTTGGACTTATCAGAAAGCATCATATGACCTTTGAAAGGATTGAGGTCATCTACACAGCCCCTTAAACCACTCCCTGATTTGTTTTTTGTACCTTGCATATGACCCAATCAAACAAGTAAGAAATAGTCCTCTTTCCTCCAGTGTAGCTGAAAAATAGCCACTGTGCTTTCCTTGAGGTTGGTCTCTTCTCTCAAGCAACCAGCACCAGAACAAGAGGACACAGCCTCAAGCTGCGCCAGGGGAAGTTTAGGCTGGAGGTGAGGAGAAAGTTCTTCACTGAGAGAGTTGTTAGCCATTGGAATGGCTACCCAGGGAGGTGGTGGAGTCCCCATCCTGGAGGTGTTCAAGAGGATTGGCCGTGGCACTTGGTGGGCCATGGTTAACCATGAGGTCTGTGGTGACAGGTTGGACTCGATGATCTTGGAGCTATGTTCAACCTTGGTGATTCTGTGACTATTCATACTGGAGTGACCTGCAGTCGTGTAGCACAGCTTCTGTCTCCTAAAACCTGTCTGTGGTGACAGGTTGGACTCGATGATCTTGGAGCTATGTTCCAACCTTGGTGATCTGTGACTATTCAATACTTGGAGTGATCTGCAGTCTAGAGCACAGCTTCTGTCTCCTAAAAGGCTGATCTAAAATACATGAAATATCACTCCTTTTGATCTCTGTTTCCTTTTGCAAGTATTTTTTACATTAATCAAAATCTGACAGCAGCATGCAAATACATAACTTTAATCACCTGATGCTCCGCAGCAGCAGTAAAGAACATGTGAACTGATGTGAAACCTGACTTCCCTCAGGAGAATTTAGTTGCTCGCTTACAACTTTGTCATCTCAGGATGAGAACTCTACACGAGACTGGCAAGCGTCTATCCTCACAAACCTCTTGCCCTATTTTATGGCTAGAACTAAGGCAGGGAGAAATTAACATGCATGTAAATTGCTGTGGAAAAAAACCCAAACACCAACAACCAACCATGTGCATCAAGGTTTTGAACACCGACCTCACAAAGTTCAGTTCCGCCCAGAATACCAGACTAGCTTTCTATGCTATCAGCTGTGAGCAGGTTTTTTATCTCTGCTTGAAAGGTCTTGTATTTCCTTCAGATTATGAATATCAGAGGACTGGTTTTAAAAAAGCAAGACTACTGTAGTGGAATATAGAGCGTGGTCCCCAGGAAATTCAGAACTTTGAAGACATGTTTGGTATTTGTACTTAAAGGGCTTGACAGCATCCTCTTAAACAAAGCTGTAACTGCAGCTTCTGTTTCATGTGTTTCCCTCCTTCAGGAACTTGACATGAATGAAGGTGACTTGAGAGTTTGCCTGTATGCCTCTGAAGCAAAGCCATGAGGGGACTTGCTCACCCTTCCTGAAACAGTCCCTGAATGAGTTCCAGCAAAGAGCCATTCATTACCATCATCATATTATTTTCCAGTACCCCCAGGACCCAGCTGTTACCATGGGGAAGGTGAGCAACCTTGTTTTGCACCAAGAGGCACAGCTTTTATTCTTCATCGAGCTCATTTCTATTTACCTTGGCAATTATATCCAGTTTGTTTGTCTATAAGGACACAGGCAACACCTGGAGAGCTGGGATTCAGATATTGACCATCAGCTATGAACCAGAGGCCCTTGCCAACTGAACAAGCATTTGACAAGTGGATTTTTGGTTTGTTATTTCATATTTAATAGCTGGAGTAGATTCTCACCTGCTCTGTGAGGTCAGACACTAGTAGGTACCATCATTTATTCATGGATGTCTACAACTCTGATGATTGGCATGTCCAAGGACTATAGAGAGAGATTCTTCTCTCTATCTTGATGGACACAACAGCTCTTTTTAATATGTAGAACACCTAAAATAAAAGGCTGGGACAAACCTGGGAGACCTTTCTGGTGAGCCCTAGGTGGGTAGAACTGAACCAGGTGCACTGTGCCACCAAGCAAAGAAATTGTCCCCATCTCCATCATAACAATAAAAGATTTAGATGACAATCTCAATATAGGAAGCTCATATATAAAGTTGCCTTCCTGATAGAAAAAAAAAGTGCTTCTGCTGATGCCTTGGCTTCCCTCAATAACTGCTCAAGCTGGAGATATCTTGCAACTGCTTTTTTACTGACACTTCACTGCTTTAGGATCTGCAATTTTGAGAACTGAGAATCAGTAGTTCACTGGACCCACACTGGAATTGAACCACTTGAGGACATAATCTACTGTTTCAGAACCTAAGAAAGGGCAGGTGTGCTCATTAGCCAAGATGCAGATGGCCATCATCCATCTCCTCAAACACTGACTGCTGACACAGTTGGAATCACCCAAAATGCAGTGCATGTGGAACTTCTGGAGATAAACATATATTAGCCAGCAGGAGCAGGGAGTCATTGTGCCCCTGGTTAGGGGCACACCTAAGAGCGCACTGGTTAGGCCACACCTTGAGTACGTGTCCAGTTCTGGGTCCCTCAATTTAAGAAGGCATTGAGACTCTTGAATGTGTCCGAGAAGGGGCAACGAGGCTGGGGAGAGGTCTCCAGCACAAGCCCTGTAAGGAGAGGCTGAGGGAGCTGGGGTTGTTTAGCCTGGAGAAGAGGAGGCTCAGGGGAGACCTTCTTACTGTCTACAACTACCTGAAGGGAGGTTGTAGCCAGGTGGGGGTTGGTCTCTTCTCTCAGGCAACCAGCACCAGAGCGAGAGGACACAGTCTCAAGCTGCGCCAGGGGAGGTTTGACGTGATGAGAAAGTTCTTCACAGAGAGAGCTGCTACCCATTGGATGTGCTGCCCATGGAGGTTTTGGGAGTCACCATCCCTGGAGGTGTTCAAACAGGGATTGGACGTGGCACTTGTTGCCATGGTTTAGAGTCATAGGTCTGTGGACAGGTTGGACTTGATGATCTTTGGGGTCATTTCCAACCTTATTGATTCTATGATTCTTGATTCTATGAGTAGAGTAATAGCCTAATTCAAACTCATCTGTCTTGTCTGCATAAAAAGAAAAGCATTTCCAGAGAATGACCTTTGACACTGAAAGAAACAAAATTATGAGAGAATAAAGTCATGCACAACGAAGGAAAGCAAGAGCAGGGAGCACGTCTCTGAGATACTGCAGTGAACACAAAGTAAAAGTGTCCCTGAAACACTTCACAGTCCAACAAAAGTCAAAATCTAGAAAACAAGGCTGATGGAGGTGGGGAAAAACAGGAAAGCAAATGTAACAGTTCATGCCTGCACATCTCAGAGCTGGTCTGGGTACAAGAAAGCCAGCACGTCACGGAGGATGCGCACAGTTACAGCGCTGCCCAGAGCACATTCTGGCACTCAGGATATATGTTGGGCAGCAGATTGAGATCTCACAACTTTTTAATGGTGTTGCAGAAGCAGTCAGCAGAGGGAGTGAAACTGCAGAAACACCTTCCTTAGTAATGACACTGTCTACAGCAATGGGTGTTGCAGTAAATAGTGAAACACTACAGCAGAGGTGTTGGCACAGTCTAACAAGGGTGGGGAGGAACTTTTTTTGAGAGGAAAAAGGAAACCAATAAAACTCTACCGTTAAATTGGAATGAAAAGCAAACTCAGGAATGCAAACAAGCTAACCTGCTAGCGTGGCTCTAAAGAACAATTGGCCTTTTCTTTTCTTTCTTTCTTTCTTTCCTTTTGTGGTGGATTGGAAGGCAGATCCTCCCTTGCCTCCCACCAAGGCACAAAACTGAGACTCACACAAACGGATTGCAGAAGTGATGGCAAGTTTAAATGGAAAAGCAGTGAGTGGTTCATAGAAAACCACAAGCACAGTGACAAAGGAGATCCCAAAGCATACGCAGAAGCATCTTCACACTCCCCTCTCCCCACCTGAGGGTATACCCAAAACCCACAGGGCTCTTTCTTCCCCCCCTCCACTGTTAGGCTCATCTCAGCTGGCCTGATCTGAGATTGCCCTTCCCCCTTCTCCTCCTGGCATTAGGCTTGGCCAGGCCTAAGAGGCCTTGAGATAACTCCCCCTCCATTACCAGACAGGGAGCATCTCCCATAGTAGTGGTGAGGGAAGAAAGTGGAAGTGTGAGACTTTGTTGACAGATTTATAGGGAGCAGGACATTATGGGAATGAAATACACTGCTTCCTGTGTCCACCCTCTGGGGCTGGACACTGGGGGCACCAAAGGTGTATCTTATGTGGCAGCAGCAGCAGGAGGCACCCAGCCCAAACTGCCAGACCTTTTTTTTCCTCAATAACTACTTCAATCTACATCTAATTCCCATTTGCATCATGATGTGATTTGTTCTTCAGTCCTTCAGCACACTCTATGGAGTTTTGCACACTGATTCTCTGGAGGCTTGATTCTGTCCTTTGCTGAGCCAGCTGCCTGAGGACCTGGACACACACACAGACTTGAGTCCTACAGCACCCAGCAGCGTGATGATCTCCCCAAGGGCAAAGGGCAAACTTAATGGGGATGACTGGATAAGTTATTCGTGCTTTCTCCATCAAACTTTCAAAGAGTAATTTTCCTGCTTAAGGCCAGGTGCTCTGTCCACACACATGAGCTGAGAGGAGCGGCCAGCGCGCTGGCTGCAGATACTTCCGGCGCGTTAACATTTAATTAGGAATGTTTGCTTTAATCATTTAAGGGATATTAAATGTAAACAGAAAGCGCGAGCAGAAGGAGTCGGCTCTGTGCTTGAAAGTGGTTCACGGAGCCCTACAACACAGGCGCAGGAGGCAGCAGCAGGGAAGATGATGACTGTTCCCAAGGACAGGCCAAGTCCCAGAGGCATATTCTGGCTGGAGTCCTGCAGGCTGGCAGGGTGGAACATGAGATGAAATTTAGCAAAGGCAGATGACAGATGACTCATGCAATTGACAAAGTGATGGGATCTGCACTTCAGAAGTAAAGAGAGTGGGTCCTACCAGCCCAGAATCCTGCAAAAGGGTGGGCTTCAGCAAGGTCTACTGTAAAGGTGTTCTGGTCTGCAGAAGCCACCTGAACAAGCATGTGTTTGCTCGCTGCTCACGTGGAAAACCTGCAGTGCAGCACGTGAGCAGCAAAATGCCTATCACACATGAGATCAGTCATTGGAGAAATAGCTTATTTGGGGAGTGGGAACACAGCCCTCACAGATATGTTGCAAATGTCCTGCTATTATAATTTCACAGCATATTGCCAGTCCATAATCTGGCCATACATCACAGCTTTTGATGGCTCTCCAGGCACTCAGACACCACAGCGACAAATGGTAGCAGAAGGTACACACAATAAAATGTGGTGTGAATTCACTGCAACATGGAGGATTTGAACTTTCAACTGCTGACACACCAGTTGCTTTCAAAACTGCAGGCTTTACAACATTGGCCATATTCTTAGCATAACAACTGTGTGATCTACCTCAGCTGAAGTATCAGATATTTGGGTGAAATGATGAGTGTGCTTAACCACTCCCAGAAGTCCCAAGGACTTCTAAAGAGTCTGGCAAGATCTCTGATGCTACCTGAGTATGTAAGAACCAACAAAGGGGTGACACACACTATTGAGGCACACAAGATTTGGCATGCAGTTTCATCTGGCCTGTACTTCTTTCAGACATCATTTTAGCCACAGCTGTGCCCTAGAAATCTGGCTCAAAGCTTTACAAGTTGGGATCAGCCAAGTGAATACTGCTGCTCCAGAGATGAGGACTAGACCAGTGGGGAAAAAGAAAAGACTACTTCTTTTCACAAACACAAGTGGTGTAGGGACAGGGCTGGGCCAGGTGACCAAGCAGTCACTCAGCTTGCTGCCTTTGTTGAAGCAGTTTCTTGCCCATCATCATCAGCCATTCTATGGGGCTGGTGAGAGGCCTTGAGCACAGGCCCTATGAGGAGAGGCTGAGGGAGCTGGGATTGTTTAGCCTGGAGAAGAGGAGGCTCAAGGGAGACCTTATTGCCCTCTACAACTAACTGAAGGGAGGTTGTAGCCAGGAAGGTGTTGGTCTCTTCTCTCTAGCAACCAGCACCAGAACAAGAGGACACAGTCTCAAGCTGCGCCAGGGGAAGTTTAGGCTGGAGGTGAGGAGGAAGTTCTTCACAGAGAGAGTCATTCATTATTGTAATGTGCTGCCCAGGGAGGTGGTGGAGTCACCGTTCCTGGAGGTGTTCAAGAGGGTATTGGACATGGCACTTGGTGCCACAGTCTAGTCATGAGGTCTGTGGTGACAGGTTGGACTCGATGATCTTCAAGGTCTCTTCCAACCTTAGTGATACTGTGATACCTTATAACCTTCCCGCAGCAGTGGTAAGGTGGTTGCAGGACAAACAACGTGTCTGGCTTGAAGAGGCTGTGCCACAGGAATAACTAGCAGGTGAGTCACAGCAGGGCCACAGCTGTCCTCTTATCCTTGTAATCTACTGACTCCAGCACCTGTTTGCTTTGTCCAGGCCTGGGACTAGGTCTTCCCTCCCTGCTGATTTTTCATATTCCACCATCCTGGTCTGCATTATAAACCACACAAACACAGACTGATGGTGGATTGTGGATTGGATGGTGGACTGATGGCTATCAGGTAGTGATAGGACATGGGGGAATGGAATGAAGCTGGAGGTGGGGAGATTCAGGCTAGATGTGAGGAGGAAGTTCTTCACCATGAGGGTGGTGAAGCCCTGGAATGGGTTGTCCAGGGAGGTGGTTGAGGCCCCGTCCCTGGGGGTTTTTAAGAGCAGGCTGGATGAGGCTCTGGCCAGCCTGCTCTAGTGTAGAGTGTCCCTGCCCATGGCAGGGGGGTTGGAACTAGCTGATCCTTGTGGTCCCTTCCAACCCTAACTGAAACTATGAAACTATGAAACTATGAGGGTGGTGAAGCCCTGGAATGGGTTGTCCAGGGAGGTGGTTGAGGCCCCGTCCCTGGGGGTGTTTAAGACCAGGCTGGATGAGGCTCTGGCCAGCCTGATCTAGTGTGAGGTGTCCCTGCCCATGGCAGGGGGGTTGGAACTAGCTGATCCTTGTGGTCCCTTCCAACCCTAACTGAAACTATGAAACTATGAAACACACCAAGCATCCCATAATGCAAGTGACCCATGCTACCCCTTAAGAAAGAAGACAGATTAAAGAAGAACTGGGCGAGCAAAGACACGTAAGCAGCAGCAGCCTGTTGGGAAGAGGTGAGCGCTGTACGGCTAGCAGCAGAGAGAGCGAGAGCAGGGCACCCTCTCGCTTAATGAATATTTATTGCAAACTGCTGCCTATTATCTTTCAAAGAATTTTTATACAGTTCCCATGTCTTTCATCTGTTTCATGTTATGGTTTATCTAACTGTGGAAATTGCACACGTCAGGTAAACGTTGATTTACATGCAAATTGCCTCCGCTAAACTCGCCTTTAAGTAAAATAAGATTCGGAAATAATTTTTTTCTCATTAATTTGCAGTTTCAAAGAAACCTAAAAAAAAACACAAAAAAACCACCACCACACAACAAATGCAAATAATCTAATTCATTTGTAAATATAAAACAATTTGTTGGGATTTAACTTTGCCATATTCCCCCCCCTCCCCCCCAACACACACACACACTTCCATGTGCTTTAAATAAATCGCAGTGTTTACCAAGACAAACCACAGAGAGGCGCTGGGTTGTTCCAATTCAATACCTTTCTGGTCTTTTTTCTTTAAGGGCTACTGTCAAGATGAAAATCTCTGCAGGATTCACTCCTGGGGTAACTGTGAAATTATATAGATTTATATCACCCGTTCAACTGGCCCATAAATTTAAACCCAAATGTTACTTTCTTGGATGACGCTGGAAATTATCAAAAGGGAATGTTAAAAACCCTAGGCCTGCATTTGCAAAAGTGGCCAGTGATTTAGGGACTCAGTCCTTCAGGCCTCTTGCTAAAGAGGAGGGCACAGTCTCAAGCTGCGCCAGGGGAAGTTTAGGCTCAAGGTGAGGAGAAGGTTCTTCCCAGAAAGAGTTGTTAGCCATTGGGATGTGCTGCCCAGGGAGGTGGTGGAGTCACCGTCTCTGGAGGTGTTCAAGAGGGGACTGGACGTGGCACTTGGTGCCATGGTCTAGTAGTCATGAGGTGTTGGGTGACAGGTTGGACTTGATCTTTGAGGTCTTTTCCAACCTTGTTGATCCTATGTTTTGAATTGCTCTTCAGAGAATACAAGTCCCAGAAGCTGAGCATCTCAGCTGTAACTTACACAATGCCATGACTGGCTGCATTTTGCACTTTAGTAGTTGAACAATGACTCCATGCTTGATAATTTATAATTCTTAAAAAGCTTCTCACTGGTTTAGAGTGTGATGCTGGTTAAATAATAGCCCTAACATCCCTCCAGCAGATCAACTCCTGCCCCCAGCTTGGTGTCGTCCGCAAATTTACTGATGATGGACTCGATGCCCTCATCCAGATTGACCTAAGATCCCAAAAGATGGGCTGAGTTTCCAGTTCTCACTACGGGTTTGTGAGCCACTGTGGGCAAGACAGTCTTCCCACAAACAGGGATGAAAACGATTGTTTATCACCATCCTTTGTCTTGCCTAGCTATTTGCATTACAAGTGCTTTTGCTTACAGTCCTTCTCCTCCAGTCTCTTATCTGTGCAATGACATCCCATTAACTCTACCCCAATGGTACTAATGACAAACAATTAGGGAAAAAAAAAGTTCTGCTTCTACCTTAAACCACAAAATATTCCTTTTACAGATTTAAGCTGATCAGGCTTTTTACCAGGCATAATGTGACTTGGAAGCTGCTCAACCATTTCACCTTTATAACATACGGGCTTAAATATGTTTCATTACTTGAAGAAATCTCTCCCAATTTTAATGGGCAATTTGTTGCATTTATTGTTCAGTCCTCTCCTGCAGTCCCTGCTGGCATCACCAAAATTCATTCCTAACTTACATGTGAACTGCATAAAATGTCTTGATGTAATCTTACTTTACTGCAGACAGGTGTCCTCATTATTAAAACTATTACTACCCACCCTTGACACTATAATCACTGATAGTTTTTCAGCAGAGAGGCCAAGAGCTAAATAGACCATAAAGAACAAAACCTCCTCTAACCCAAAAGGTGATCCCTTTTGTGCCAGTCTTCCAGGGTATGAAGGAGCACCTCTCCTGTAAACAGGAAGGAAACTTTCATTGCAGCACTGTCAATCAGAAAGCAAGACTAAATTCCCCGCCCAAAGGCATCAGAAATAAAGCAACAGATCCATAGCCCTTGAAAGGAGAAGCACAACTGGAGGGAGCCTGGGTTACTTGGGGCCCTGAGCCCTCATATTTGTAGGGCTGCTGCAAGGAGCCAGGAGAGGGAGCCCGTTAATTAGCAAAGCCCTCGGTGAAGCCCGCAGCGAGCTGGCGGTGGGTGGCAATTTGCAGTACAGCAACACGGAAGCTAGCTCGGCAAAGCTATCCATGTCTGCCTCCCCGGCAAGAGAGCAGCGGGGAGGGAATCAGCGTTTGTCACTGTAATATTTGCACGCAACAAGAAGAAACATTTACAATTAACGGAGAGAGAACTCTTAACGCAGGCTGTTGTACAGAGACCGAAAATAGCACTGGTCTCTTGGATCTCCCATTAATGCAGCCGGAATTGTCTGGCCATGCTATTCGACTTCTCCCCAATCTTGACCATCCTGCCACTCAAGAGAGGAAGAAATATGGAAGGGGAAAAAGAAAAATCCCCTGTCAGATTGCAAAGGGACCATTACCAGGCACTGAGTAGAGCAGAGATGAAGAATGATTTTGAAAAAGATAATTGAACACGCTGTAATTTGCTCTCTTCTGTGTTTCAATTTTTATCTGCTTGTAGCTCATTTTGCCAGTCATGCAAGCAAGTGTGAAAGGCAGAGAGAATGCACATGGATGTGTGCATGCAGGCTTAGTACTCATGCAGGCAAATAAATTAATAATAGTACTAATAAACCCACAAGCCTGGGCTTCCCTATGAGGGATCTTACACCTGTGGTTGAGCTCCATTGAGCTCAGGTCAAGGAAAATGCATTATAAGATGGCAGATCAAGCTGCTGGAGAGAGCATGCTCTGTCATTAAGCTGTACTGCTGAAGCCATTGGTTCCACTGGCATCCTTGGTGTGCAGTCCACTGGAGATGATAGAATTGTACCAGTTTGAAGTGACCTCTGAGATCATTGAGTCCAATCACCCAGCTAGTACCACCATGGCCATTAAACCATGTCCCCAGGTGCCATGTCTACATGTTTTTTTTGACACCTCCAGGTCAGTGACTCCACCATCTCCCTGGGCAGCCTGTTCCAATGCCTGTTCACTGTTTCAGTAAAGGAATTTTTCCTGATATCCAATCTAAATCTCCTCTGATACCACTTGAGGGCATTTCTTCTTGTTCTGGCACTTGATATTAGGAAGAAGAAACCAACACCCATCTCAGTCCAATCTCCTTTCAGGTAGTTTTAGAGAACAATGAGGTCTCCCCACCGCCTTCCTTTACTCAGGCTAAACAACCCCAGTTCCCTCAGCCACTCCTCATCACACCTATTCTCCAGACCCTTCACCAGCTTTGTTGCCCTTCTCTGGACATGCTCCAGCAACTCAGTGCCCTTCCTAGAGTAAGGGCCCCAAATCTGAACCCAGTATTTCAGGTGTGTTCTCACCAGTGTTGAGTATATCATGACACAAGTGTGACTACAGCCCAGTTCCTGGGAATCCCAGCCCAAGCTGAAGGAGTTTCTCAGAGTTCTGATGCAATCAAAAGCCTAGGTCTCACATCTGAGACTATGAAGCAGAAGCCTGTTGGAAGTCTAACACTGCTCTTATGTTAATGAATATTTATGCTGCTGACACTTTAAAGTCAAGGAAAGAAGAAACCCATGTGCACAGCCCTTTAACCAACAGGCCTATGTTAGGCATATCAATCAAGGTGAAGTCAGCAATCACTCTCTCATTTACCTCTGCTGTCCACATTTGCTGCCAGCCTAATACTGAGTTATTCACAGCTGTCTTACATAGTGGGATTAAGATAGAGAGTGGCATATTGGGGCCCCAAGTCACACAGGATCATGCCCTATTCTAAGTCATGTCCCTTTGACAAATTCAGCTCTCTGGTTCCCAGGAAACAGCTGCTGCAGATCTCTGCTTTGCCAGGGGTAGAAGGCTCTTTTCACTTACAAGGGCTTTCACACACATAGCTAGCCTTCCCCGTTCTGTGCCCATAATCTTGACCTTGTCACATCCACTGGCACACATGTGCATACCACCATGGATGGAAGGAGTTCATGTCATCCATACTCTGCTTTCCATCCCTCTTTCCTAGGCTACAGGGTAAGAGCATTATGGTCTGTCATAACTAATCAATTTACCTTACATTCTCCAGAAGATTATTGTACCTGGAGAGAAGCAGGAAGATCAGTAAAGGCACGTTCTTGGAAATACCCACTGGATTTACTGAGCCTGGCTGCACTTGGGATCAAATCAGGTTTCACTTAACCACAGGCCGGAGCACTTGTGATTTGCATGAGTAATTAGAACTGATTAATAGAATGACTTCTTAATTAATTGTATCTCAAAGGTGCCCCTTGAAGACTCATGAATCTGAAAATCCAAAGGCAATTTCTCTTCAAAATCCTTTTTGAGTTGGAATGCTTTCAGCTTGCATCACTGCATGCAAGTGTTGGTGCATGTGTGTCTCTGCTGCTCAGATTAATCAAAGCAATGGAATGGATGCACAAGGGTCTCATGACTGGTGACAGACCATGATTCCTCAGAGAACTCCAAAGGGACTCATTGTAATCCTGAATGAAGAAGTGATGGCAACAGAGGCAAGGGCTTTTCTGCCAAAAGCAAATAGGCATCTCTGTCTGGCCGTTTAAAGCTCTGTTGAGCTCTGCTGTATTTTGTATCTTTTGCCTTTGCCTAATTTTGGTTGAGCCCCACTCCAGTTTTCTGACACAATGACAGACCAATTCCCACTATTTTGCCTACACAACAGATGTAGGAAAGACTCTGTGGTAGTGAATCCTGCTACCTCAATGTGCTGGTAAACGTGCTGTGTCCAGTTCCGAGCCCCTCAGTTTAGGAAGGACAATGAGACACTTGAACGTGTCCAGAGAAGGGCAACAAGGCTGGGGAGAGGCCTTGAGCACAGCCCTGTGAGGAGAGGCTGAGGGAGCTGGGGTTGTTTAGCCTGGAAAAGAGGAGGCTCAGGGGAGACCTCATTGCTCTCTACAACTACCTGAAAGGAGGTTGTAGCCAGGAAGGGGTTGGTCTCTTCTCTCTGGCAACCAGCACCAGACCAAGAGGACACAGTCTCAATCTGCACCAGGGGAAGTTTAGGCTGGAGGTGAGGAGGAAGTTCTTCACAGAGAGAGTCATTTGTCATTGGAATGTGCTGCCCAGGGAGGTGGTGGAGTCACCATCCCTGGAGGTGTTCAAGAGGGGATTGGACGTGGCACTTGGTGCCATGGTCTAGTCATGGGGTCTGTGGTGACAGGTTGGACTCGATGATCTTTGAGGTCTCTTCCAACCTTGGCGATACTGTGATACTGTGAAAATATGGCTACAATGCCCACCAGGAGCCTTCTCTTCTCCAGACTCAACAGGCCCTACTCTTTCAGCCTGTCCATGTAGGAGAGGTGCTCCAGCTGTCTGAGCATCTTTGTGACACTCCTCTGGACTTGCTCCAGTACGTCCACGTCCTTCTTGTGTTGGGTACCGGATACAGTACTCCAGGTGAGAACTCATCAGAGCAGAGCAGAGTAGCAGTTTTCCTAGAGCAGGTAGAAGACATGGAGGCTTTTCCTGCTGAGAGCTTTTACACCTTTTTTGTTTTGTTTTGTTTTCCCCATACTGGAAGAAACATTAAGATTTGATTTCTTTCTAAGTCAGAACAAAGCCAAACAACTCTGACATTTTCTGTGAAATAAAATTTTAACAGGCATGCAAACATTTGCTTTAGAGCATCAGAAACACTGCATTTAGATGAAATCAAGATGGTTTTGCAGGGTTGGGTTGGGTTATTTTTTGGATTCAGAAATAATAAAAACAAATGAACATTGTAACAGCAAAAAAGCATTTTTGTAATAATAAACAAAAAAATGTTCTGTTAGGAAAGCCAATCACCTTTGCACCAGCCTGGCTGAAAATGAAGATGGAATCAGTTGCTGTGGATTGTGAATTGTTCTGTTGGACAGTGGGGCTCACTCCCTGCTGAGAGCTGAAAGCGGTGCAGCAGCCACGCTGGAGGGAAGGGATCCATCCAGAGGGACCTGGACAGGCTGGAGAGGTGGGCACAAGCCAACCTCAGGAGCTTCAACAAGAGCAAGTGCAGGGTCCTGCAGCTGGGTCGAGGCAATCCCAGACACAAATATCACACAGTATCACAGTATCATCAAGGTTGGAAGAGGACTCAAAGATCATCGAGTCCAACCTGTCACCACAGACCTCATGACTAGACCATGGCACCAAGTGCCACGTCCAATCCCCAAATCCAGGATGGGCAGTGACTGGCTGGAAAGCAGCCCTGAGGAGAGGGACTTGGGGGTGCTGGTGGATGAGAAGCTCAACAGGAGCTCTCAATGTGCACCTGCAGCCCAGAAAGCCAATCAGATCCTGGTCTGCATCAAGAGAAGTGTGGCCAGCAGATCAAGGGAGGTGATTCTCCCCCTCTACTCAGCTCTGCTGAGACCCCACCTGGAGTACTGCCTCCAGTTCTGGAGCCCCTATTACAAGAAGGATCTGGAGGTGCTGGAAGGTGTCCAGAGAAGGACCACAAGGATGATCAGAGGGCTGGAGCAACCTCTCCTATGAGGACAGACTGAAGGAGTTGGGGCTGTTCAGTCTGGAGAAGAGAAGGCTCCAAGGTGACCTAATTGTGGCCTTCCAGTATCTGAAGGGGGCCTACAAGAAGGCTGGGGAGGGACTTCTCAGGATGTCAGGTAGTGATAGGACTAGGGGGAATGGAATGAAGCTGGAGGTGGGGAGATTCAGGCTGGATGTGAGGAGGAAGTTCTTCAGCATGAGAGTGGGGAAGCCCTGGAATGGGTTGTCCAGGGAGGTGGTTGGGGCCCCATCCCTGGAGGTGTTTAAGCCCAGGCTGGATGAGGCTCTGGGCAGCCTGATCTAGTGTGGGGTGTCCCTGCCCATGGCAGGGGGGTTGGAATAGATGATCCTTGTGGTCCCTTCCAACCCTGACTGATTCTATGATTATGCAGCATTCTTTATCAACGGTGATGGTGAGGTGGGGGACCTGCACATTTTACTCTGCAGTCAGCACCCAAGGAAGATGCATTCTGCACATGCAGGAGATGAGGCTGGGAGGAGAGTTGAAAGTGACAGCAGCAAAGTGGGGAGACGTGTCCCTTAAATGCAAGATGGGGTTCAGAGCCCAGATTGACAACGCCTGCTGGGTCTGTGCTGGAGTGAGGCAGTGACCTGCCATCATTCCCAGGTAAGGCTTGATCGCTGCAAGGCAGGTCAGGATCAAACAGCTCACTGCCTTGCCCAAAAAGTCTATTTATTGACAGTTTGTTGTTTGAGGTGGGTTTTGGGGTATTTTGGTGTGTGGGTTTTTTTGCTTGTTTGTTCATTTTGTTTTGGGGTTTTTTATCTAGGGATGTGGCAAGTCCACAGAATGGTCAGGCAGCAGTTAAACATGGAGAGGCATCTGGAGAGGAGGAGGAGGAGGGTCATTCATAAATGAATTAAAATGCAGTGGCAAGAGAAAAAAGATAATGATGAAAGGGGAAAGAAAAAGAAAAAGAAAAAAGAAAAAGCCACCCAGATCAATCAAGGAAACAGGCATCTGGAAGAAGCACTTATTGATCCACCTGTTAAAGAAACCTTCTGAACCAGATTACCCAGCAGCCACAGACTCCTCTGTCCCTAGGATACTTGCTCTGGTTAATCAGGAAAAGAGTGATATGAGACAAAGGAATGAAGCCCACTTTGTTCCCTTTGAAATCCTCAAGAGGATGAAACCACTGGACCTCAAAATGTACAGCCAGGGCAGAAAAGGAGATACAAGATTTAAGGATTTTAGTTATGTATCTGTGGAAATCTTACAAAGGGAAGGAATCCTTCTCTGCCTTGGCACCTTCACTCAGCTGAAAATTTTGGGGGAGTGGGAAGTTAGAAAGGGAAAATTTTAGTACCAGCCTGTGAGCAGTATTAGAAAGTTGTCAAGGGATGTTGAAATGGGCTCTTTTCTCTATTCGATTAACACTGTTGCTTCTGCTTATTTTAATACCTTGGTTTTTTTAATTATTATTTTACTTTTTGTTCTCTCTTTTCTCGCTTCTGGGAGCTCCAGACTCTCTTGAGTACTCTTGAGTGTCATCATCTTTTCTGTTCCAGATTTATTCCATTTGTGTACAGCAAGAAATGTACCTGGTGTCAAGAAGGTGTCAGGAAGCGGTAGGTAGCGATTTGGATTTGTCATTGTTCTTTAAATGTCAAGCCTTGCACTTCTGCAGTTAAGTTCTTTTGCAAATCTAATTTTTCACTGTTAATTCTTTACATGATGAAGCATGGCCAAAACAAAGCTCCTGATTCCTAACACGTGCTCAGCTTTGCCACCAGGGCCACCTTCGTAGGAAAGGGTAGTAAGAGGAATCAGTCAAGAGATGTTTTTACTCCAGTAAATGTAGAACATGCAAGAGCAGAAAGATTATGATGCTGCAAAAACAGCTCACATACTTGAAGAGACTGATAATATCATCTTGAAATTGAGCACCCCTCAGAATCTTAGATTAACCCTCACACACACACTTAGATTAACCCTCACACACACATCATACTCTGCTAAGGGACCTAATCAGGCCAAAAGCAAGGGATGGTGACTATGCGTGATCCAAGATCTCTATAAATACCACCACAATACCATGCTTAACTCAAAAGCTAATCTTGCCTCCTGCTCAAGGACACCCTGTTTATATTCTTTTCTGGGCCTGTTGCTGCAGTGTTGTCACAGTATTTGTTGATGATGGTAAGCTCATAGGAAGAAGCATCAGGATAATTTCTAAGGGAGTGAAGAACAGAAAAATGGAATGGAATGGAATGGAATGGAATGGAATGGAATGGAATGGAATGGAATGGAATAAACCAGGTTGGAAAAGACCTTTGAGATCATTGTGTCCAACCTATCATCCAACACTATCTAATCAACTAAACCATGGCACCAAACACCCCATCAACTCTCTTCCTAAACACCTCCAGGGATGGTGACTCCACCACCTCCCCGAGGAGCCCATTCCAATGGTCAATCACTCTCTCTATGAAGAACCTCTTCCTAACCTCCAGCCTAAACCTCCCCTGGTACAGCTTGAGACTGTCCTCTTGTTCTGGTGCTGGTTGCCTGGGAGAAGAGACCAGTCCATGCCTGTCTACAACCTCCCTTCAGGTAGTTGTAGCAGTAACCTCTGAAGAAACTTCCCTTCTGTCCCTCTGCTTTTATGTGTTAGCCTAGGAGTTGCTCCTTCTTCAAATCACTGTTGAGTGCTACAAGAAGGAAAAGGGTGAATAACATATGAATTTTGCCTGACCGAAGGAAACATGACAGACAAAGAACAGCAAAAGCAAGATTGAAAAGGTTACCCAAGTTAATTGGCACACTGGCCTGCAAGACTCTTACAGACCCTATGTGCAGAGCTTATCACAATCCTTAAAATCACCCTTCCTAAAGGGTGATCGAAAAGGATATGCTCTCCCTTCTGTGTGCAGTGCACAAGCACAGATGGAGCATTAGGCAGAACTGCTGTGAAAATACTCAGAATTACCTCAAACCTATCCACACCTCCTTTTTTGTTTTACACCCCCACACCCAAGCCACCTGTGCCTGCAGCACCCTCCATTTTATGCACTAATCAAGCAGCCTTTGGAGCCTTGACATCTGCACCTTCTTACTCTCTCCTAAGCCTGTTAGCCCAAAATCTGCAGGTATTAATACACAATTCATGTGCCTAGCTCGAAGCTGCACATGAAGAGAATTCAATGTGAGGTGCATTTGAACTACAGCTTTAAAGAGATGACTTCAGCTCTGCGGCTGCATTGCTCACTTGCCATGGTCCCCATTCGTCACGTGCATGTTCTCTTGTATATGTGAAGACCTGGGCACGTGAGAAATTAATGCAAGAACCAGCATCAAAAGACAGAGATGCCAGGACATGAAGCAATCTTATGAATACCCCAGTTTTGCATAATGTATCTCACAGCTAACCCCACAAACCCATCTGTCTTACAGTGAACAGTGCTGAGAAGCATTTCATGGGGCTTTCTAATGCGGATCAATACATTCTTGCAGCCCTTTTTAAAACCCAAGGTTTTGATAACAAGCATTATGGAGTATGCTTATTTAATTCTCCATCCTCTGCTGATATATGCACCCACACTGGCATTGACAAGGTATACTGTTATCCAGACCTGATGCAAACTGGTAGAGGCTGAAGAAGCTGGGGATGCTTAGCCTGGAGAAGAGGAGGCTCAGGGGAGACCTTATTGCTCTCTACAACTACCTGAAGGGAGGTTGTAGCCAGGTGTGGGTTGGTCTCTTCTCCCAGACAACTATAGAATCATAGAGTCAATAAGGTTGGAAAAGACCTCAAAGATCATCAAGAACAAGAGGACACAGTCTCAGGCTGTGCCAGGAGAGGTTTAGACTGGATGTTAGGAAGAAATTCTTCATAGAAAGAGAGATTGGCCATTGGAATGAGGTGCCCAGGGAGGTGGTGGAATCACCATCACTGGAAGTACTTAGGAAGAGACTGGAGAGGGCACTTAGTGCCATGGTTTAGTTGATTAGATGGTGTTCGGTGATAGGTTGGACTCGATGATCTCAAAGGTCTTTTCCCACCTGGTCTATTCTATTCTATTCTATTCTATTCTATTCTATTCTATTCTATTCTATTCTATTCTATTCTATTCTATTCTATTCTATTCTATTCCATTCCATTCCATTCCATTCCATTCCATTCCATTCCATTCCACTCTATTCCATTCCATTCTACTCTATTCTATTCTATTCTATTCCATTCTATTCTATTCCATTCTATTCCATCCCATCCCATCCCATCCCTCCCACCCCATCCCATCCCATCCCATCCCATCCCTGCACAGGGCGAAGGACTGTAATAGAAGCAGGAGATGGATCTGAGATATTATTAAGTCCATAACATGAGGCATATGCAAGGCTCCTGGATGTGAATGTAGAAAGGAACTGAATTGGACCAGTCTGGAACTGTAGGAAGTGATAAAGGACAAAGTCAACAGAGCAAGGTATGGAGAGCCTGCAGCTTGAAGAACAAAGAGTGCAGCAAGGCATGCAGTTTTTTTTCAGTACTATAAAACTATTCCCTATTGATGCAAACCCTGAGTAAACTACTTACTGCAACCAAAATAAACATGCAGGAAAACAGAGAACAAACAAAATTTTCAGCACACCCCATCCTGTAGTGTCATTTTAGAGCAAGTGATGCTGCCCCTTAATTCTCTTTAAACAGCAGTTTAGAGAAAATACGATTAGTATGCTTATGAAAATAAACATGTCCTGCTGGTGTAAATCTCCACTAACACCACCAAGGTCAATAGACTTACTTTGTTTATGCCAGTGAAACACTGAGGAATGTGGCCCATGATCTCTGCCAGAAAGGTTGCAGTTATGTTCTTTGCAAATTAAATATGGAAAACAATAGCTAAGAAACAGCAAGGATTAGAAGAGGAGGAAGAAATGGAGCTAGAGAGGGCTGGGAACAGAAGCTGTGTTCCAGGAAGAAGCTGAAGAGCAGAGGAAAGGAGAAATGACAAAGTAAGGGAAAACTGAAAGGGCAGTGAGGAATGAAGGCGACATCAAGCACCAGGTAAGTTGGACAGTCAGGCAGTAAGGGTCATTACAGGCTGAGAGTCTGCAATGATCGGGTACCACCACTGCAGCAGATCAGGCAGAATGGGGCTGAGGTGTCAGAGACAGAGTCACAGCACAGGCCTTGAATGAAGATCAGGCCAAGTAAGTGGTTACTGTAGTAAATGAAAGACTCAGCTGAAAACTGAAGGTCAAATGAGGACATGAGGGAAAGACGTTGAGTGACAGAGGGGAAGGATGAAGCTAGTAAGAATGAGATGGAGCCTTGAAAGCACTGAGATACAATAATGGTATAGCAGCATGGAAAACCAAACACAAGTACAGAATGCAGAATTAACCAGGTTGGAAAAGACCTTTGAGATCATCAAGTCCAACCTATCACCCAACACCATCTAATCAACTAAACCATGGCACCAAGTGCCTCATCCAGTCTCTTTTCACAGAATCACCAAGGTTGGAAGAGACCTCCAAGATCATCAAGTCCAACCTGTCACCACAGACCTCATGACTAAACCATGGCACCAAGCACCACATCCAATCCCCTCTTGAACACCTCCAGGAATGGTGACTCCACCACCTCCCTGGGCAGCACATTCCAATGGCTTAAACTCTCTCAGTGAAGAACTTTCTCCTCACCTCCAGCCTAAACCTCCCCTGGTGCAGCTTGAGACTGTATCCTCTTGTTCTGGTGCTGGTTGTCTGGGAGAAGAGACCAATCCCCTCCTGGCAACAACCTCCCTTCAGGGAGTTGTAGAGAGCAATGAGGTCTCCCCTGAGCCTCCTCTTCTCCAGGCTAAACAATCCCAGCTCACTCAGCCTCTCCTCATAGAGCTGTGCTCAAGGCCTCTCCCCAGCCTTGTTGCCCTTCTCTGGACACATTCAAGTGCCTCAATGTCCTTCGTAAACTGAGTGGCCCAGAACTGGACACAGTACTGAAAGTGTGGCCTAACCAGTGCTGAGTACAGGGGCACAACACTATTCTTGACACTTCCAGTGATGGTGACTCCACCACCTCCCTGGGCCGCACATTCCAATGGCCAATCTCTCTTTCTGTGAACAACTTCTTCCTAATATCCAGCCTAAACCTCCCCTGGCGCAGCTTGAGACCGCACGATACTGTCTTGGACGCTCCGAAGACAGAACGCGAGCCTCCCGGTTCCAAAGAGAAATCCAGCGCCGAAAAAACAAACCAAATAACCTCTGCCTCCTCTGGGGTTTCTTGTTGCATCACTTCCATTTTGAATGACATAAGGATGCTTCTAAGAAGCAGAGAAACACTTAAAAATTAAGAGGCACTTGTTCCAGTTAATACGTCCGAGCAGCGCGAGCGTGCGCACACGCGTACGCGGAAATCACCCGCCAAAAAAAAAGTTTCCCCCGGGAGGTCGGTATTATGCAAAAATTACTCTAATTAGGTCATGAATATATTAGGCTGTTTTCAGTGCCAACAACAGCAGGGGGGGAAAAAAGAGAGAGGGAGAGAGAGAGAACTGAAAATGTGACCTGCATACGTTCCCGGCGTGGTTGGGGCAACTGGCTTCCAAAATGCCGTAACAAGATAAAAAGGTCACCCTGTAGGGAGATAATTGGTATAGCACTCTAGCAGCTGATTAAAGGGACCTTTTTCTGGGGGTGAGAGGAGGATGGGATGTGTGTGTGTGTGTGTAATGTAGGATCTCTCCTGACAACGTATGTGATCTTAATCAAACATCTGCTTTTAAGACACTCACAAATTAAAAGAGAGAGGCTGACACCCTTGAAGTCCCGTTGAAGCAGATGCATTGTTTGCTAACACCTGGAGTAACATGTTTTAAGACAACGTTAAAGGCTGAGGTATTTTCCTCTTCCTGTGGGCTACTCTGTTCAAATGCAAGAGCTTTCCTTTTCCCAGGTCCCATCACAGCTACTGCTCAGACACTGCCCACATTGCATTAGCAAGAAGTAAATGCTTTCAAACAGCAGTATTGGCTGGGGAAACAGCACAGAGGAAAACTGCTTCTTCAGCTTCTCCCCTCCTTACCAAATACCAAGCGCTGACAGGCTCCCACAGGCTGAAGTAGCACAACTCCTGGCTTGGTGTGCAAGAGAGAACAGCAGAAGGGCTCTGAAATACCAATCACAAACACTCTCCAGAGAGAAATACAGAGAAGCTGGTCTTGAATGGATCCAAACCCACTCTTAAAAGCTGTGTTAAATAAGATGTCATTTAAATTATTGGTGGCCCAGGTAAAGGCTCTTTTTTGTGTTTGCACAGACAGAAAGTCTGGCCCCACATTTGGGGCTAGGACTGTAGATGGCACACCCTAAGCAGGCAGCAACAAAAGGAGGAGAAAGCAGGCAGGAACACAGGCAGGGCTGCTCGTGGAGAAAAGCACAGCCACAGCAGGGAGCTGGGTGTACTGATTTTAAAGCTGGCTTGGGAACTAGTTCAGTTTTACACCTGCTTCTGGCTCCTCAGCCTGAAGTACTCCTTTCCCTGTGCAACAGATTTTGCTTTGGTGCAAGCTCCAGTTTTGCTGCTGATGGCTGTTGACCTTTTCCGCTGTTAGAAGGGTGATCAGTTGCATGCAACGCTAAATGTACAAGCTTTCCCCAACACTACCACAAATGGACCTGAGCCACTGGCATCAGAAATGGAGAAATGCCTGACATTGAAAGAGTCTGGAACAGCTTAGCATTGACTACCCTTTCCTTACAGCAATGCCTGGGAAAAAATATGGAAACAATGGGTACAGCTTACTCCTGGGGAGGTTCTGATTGGACTCCAAAAGAAAATTCTTCACCATGAGAACAGTCAGATATAAGAAGAAATTCTTCCCAGAAAGAGAGACTGGCCACTTGAATGTGCTGCCCAGGGAGGTGGTGGAATCACCATCACTGGAGGTGTTTAGGAAGAGATTGGATGGGTGCTTGGTGCCATGGTTTAGTTGATTAGATGGTGTTGGGTGATGGTTGGACTTGATGATGTTGAAGGTCTTTTCCACCTGGTTAATTCTATTCTATTCTATTCTATGCTATGCTATGCTATGCTATGCTATGCTATGCTATTGGAATCATCTCCCAAGGGAACTACTGGATACCCTTACATGGGGCAGTTTTAAGACTCAGCTTGACAGGGTGCTGGGCCATCTTATTTAATCTATGTTATTACCTAGAAAGGTTGGACCAGATGGGTTTTCTTTTCCTTCCCCTGGCCTGTGATTCTGCTACCATTTTGTCTGCAATGAAAAGACTTTAATTCACACAGTAAGGCCTTGAGCTTTAAGGTGCTGCATCAAGGTGCTATGTTTTAAATGTCCCAGGTCTTAGCCTCCTTTTCTGATTTACAGCTAAGGAAAGTAACTGTTAGATTGACTCGCTCCTTTCACCACCAATGAAAAGCAGCATATACTGAAAGCAGCCTACAATACCCAAAGAAAAAACATTCAACTACACTTTGAGTACAGCTGGGTAACATTCCCAGCCGGTGAGAAATATTGACATTTCAACACTCATTCTCATTCCCCAGCAAACAGAGAAGCTGAAATTAACCAGGTATTGAACTGAGTCAAAATAAAACATTTGGCTCACTTCTATAAAATTAAGCTTTATGATTTAGGTTGAACTGACAATAAAATGAAGTCTTTCATTTCAATTTCCCCAAAGAAAGTTTCAATCTTCTAAAAAAATAAATAAAAAGAAAGTAAAGAAAAGGAGAAAAGGTATCTTCCCCCCCCCCCAATCAGTCCCATGATACATTTCCAACTGCCTGTAATTTTCAGTGATACAGAAAAGCGCCACTCCAACTCCCTACATATAATACTGTTCACTAGAGCCCATGCCACACTTAAAATGTACTGGTAAACAAATAAATAAACTCCCTCATTCTCTAGACTCTCCTGGTGTCTAGGACCAGAACATAGTAGTTAGAAAACAACTTTAGAGACATGGCAAACTTCTGCAAACAGAACGGCTCAGATGTGACAGATCTAAGGCAGGATTTCTAGTCAGAGAATCACAGAATCACCAAGGTTGGAAGAGACCTCAGAGATCATCAAGTCCAACCTGTCACCACAGACCTCATGACTAAACCATGGCACCAAGTGCCACATCCAATCCCCTCTTGAACACCTCCAGGGATGGTGACTCCACCACCTCCCTGGGCAGCAC
>CM037635.1:10426659-10471631 GCA_015227895.2 Colaptes auratus | reverse complement strand
TCAATATCATGATGTGGACTGATGTGGGAATGAGACTAGGCTCTGTTTTCCTCTCCACACCTTGTTCAAAAGCAAAATCTGAGTTCTGTGAGTAGCTCCACTAAGGAAGAGGGGGTGAGCCTAAATCCCTCCATGGCTTGAAAAGCCTAAGAACGTTCAATCCAGCTTTTTGTTATGACTTGGCATCCAAATAAACATGAGCAACAGCCAATCTACACTGAATACCACTGTAGGTGGAGATTCCCAGTGAAGCTGAAAACTAAGTGAAAGGCTCAGCTCCTAATTAGGTATAAACCAAAATACTGTTGCCACTAGTACACTGAGTTGTACTGGCAGACACAGTGGTCTAAAATTTACTACAAAATCGATACACTTCCAATTCAGCAAGCATTTTGTCACTGGATTTTGTTTCCCTAAGTAGTGCTTACTTCAGTCCTTGGGCCATTGGCTATCTTTTAGCTGTGGAATGGAATGAATGGAATGGAATGGAATGGAATGGAATGGAATGGAATGGAATGGAATGGAATGGAATGAATGGAATGGAATGGAATAGAATAGTCCAGGCCAGACCAGGTTGGAAGAGACCTTCAAGATCATTACATCCAACCCATCATTGTTTAGCCTGGAGAAGAGGAGGCTCAAGGGTGACCTCATTGCTCTCTACAACTACCTGAAAGGTGGTTGTAGCCAGGGAGGGGTTGGCCTCTTCTCTCTAGCAACCAGCACCAGAACAAGGGGACACAGTCTCAAGCTACACCAGGGGAAGTTTAGGCTGGAGGTGAGGAGAAAGTTCTTCACCGAGAGAGTCATTTGTCATTAGAATGTGCTGCCCAGGGAGGTGGTGGAGTCACTGTCCCTGGAGGTGTTCAAGAGGGGATTGGATGTGGCACTTGGTGCCATGGTCTAGTCATGGGGTCTGTGGTGACAGATTGGACTCGATGATCTTTGAGGTCTCTTCTGACCTTAGTGATACTGTGATCCAACACCATCTAATCAACTAACCCATGGCACCAAGCACCCCATCAAGTCTCCTCCTAAACACCTTCAGTGATGGTGACTCACCACCTCCCTGGGCAGCCCATTCCAGTTCCTTTGCATTCTCAGAGTGTTTTGCACCTCCTAACCTTTGTGTTGTGGCCTAAGCAGCACGCTGCCATCTCTGCTGTGTAAGTGGATGGCAGGAACTTAAAAAAAATAAGAAAGAAAAAAAGGCAAGTGCATTATGCACTTTCCAGAACTAATCTTCAGACACTTGATCTGTGCTAAAATGCATGAGGCTTTGGGGATTTGTGAACATTTTCATGAATAATAAGAACCTCACAAATAACAGGAGAGTGAACTTACTGATCTTATTCCCAAATCTTTTATATAGGAGAGATACGATTGGCTCCAGTTTTCTGCAAGGGTTTGGTGGCAGGTCACTTTTTCCTGATCAGCAAAGAATAGGGCATGTGAGAGAGGAAAATTAACCACATTAATTGCAGGGCTCCCACATCCATGAGTATTCTTCAGCTCTTACAGACTTTTCCTCCCCCCCCCCCCTAAATTAGCATAACTAATTATCCAAGATTTCTTGCAGTTGTTTTTCCCTTCCAAAGTTGATGTGACAGAGGGAATGTGAATGCCACAGCTCAAAAAGAAGGGAGGAAATTATCATATGTAATATTGTTTATACAGAAACTGGCACACTTTATGGAACATCATCTGATTAACTCATTTCCAGCCCCGTGCGTGTTGTGCGTGTACGATGGCAAGGAGAAAAACGAGAGCTAGGCCGTGTTTTTTTCCTGGCATGGGAACTGTTGCTGTAACACTTGTGTGGCTGGCAGCATGAGACATAATATTACCTAGAAGAAACCTTTAAATGTTGGATTAATTTCCCACCATCTGCATTCTGTCTGTACTAGCTCTAGAGAGAAAGACTGGGAACAGATCTGAGTATCTGGCAATTAGGTTTGGAGAAATTAACAATGTTTTCAGGGATCCCTTTCTAGTCAGCTGCCTGATGGTTGCAAGGGCTTATTCAGATAAGGAGCTGGATTTGGGAAAGGTTCTTTTTGCTTAAATGGCCTTAAAAGATTGGAGGAGAGGAACATGCCTTATCACAGAGGTGCTGCCAGTCGTGATTTGGGATGGGTCATTAGGTGCTGTCAGGTGAGAGAGGAATGCAAGCTCTAGGAAAGAATACAAGCTCAATACAAATTGAGCTACAAGTTATGTCCAAATGGGATTTACTCAAAAGGGTAGTGTTGGGTAGGGATGAATCTCACCAGGAACCAGCTGTATGTATAAGGAGAGGAAATCAAATAAAGAACTGGAAGAAGTAGGGAGCAGCAGGAGGAAGAGGTTGAATGTCAGGCACCTGTCATTTCTTCTTTGGCTGCTGCTTGCATCAGCAGTGAACCATAGAGAGCAAAACCCCCAGGGAGAAGATAAGGTCACTGAATATTCAATGTAACTGCCTTGTGCAGAGCCAGAAAGAATGGCCCTGCCCAGGCGGCCACCTTGCAGCCAGGGCACAAAGGGTCCTCCCACCTACAGTGTGACAGGAAGGTAGGGTTTGCTGAATGAACCTGGTGCAGCTGCTGGTGAGAGATCTTTCTTCTGTAACATGCTTATGTTTGTGTGTTATTTTCTTCTCTTCTAGGTAAGTGCATGAAGTGCTTGTGAATGGTTCTGAGGTGCTGTGGCAGATGCTGTTCGGGTATCTCTCAGGCTTCTGCAAAGAGGAAGAAGACACAACGCTCTGAAATGGTACCACTGTAACATGTAAAGTAGATGTGCCAATGATTACTAAGTAGTCCCCCTTGTGCCTCCATCTGTGAGTCTCTTATTTGCATTTTGCCATAATGCACAGCCAGATAGAACTATACTCACTGTCTGACTCAGCCTGGGGCTACTATCCTCAGTTCCAGGTCACAACCTGATGCAATAGTGCAGCTTGCATGCCATGTCCTGCACTCCGTCGCCTGCCACCTCTTGCTCCTGTTGGTTCCAGCTGTTCTGTGGGTGTCCCCAGAGTATTGATAGATGCTTTCTAGAATAACAGTTGTAAATCAGCCCAAAAGTGCTGTGACCTTTGTTGCTCTTTTTTGCCTTCAGATATTCTTGGGTATTTGGACACTGCAACAATCCAGGCAGTCTCATTTCACAGCTTGCCGTATCAAGTGCAGGGAGCTCCTGATGAGGTTTTTCTAAATTTCTCTTGCTCTGGCTGACTTGTGATTCACCCAGTGGGGGATTGCTGTGAGAACACAGTGACAACTGAGCAAAAGAAAATTCAGAACAACACTTGGGGCAAAGCTCTTTGGCAGTGAGATTAATTGAGCTTCTCAGGGGAAGTACTGGGAGCACCGCTGTCTGAGATGTTTAAAATTGCCTGGGTCAGAATTTGCAGAGAGTAGTCCGGTGTGGCAAATGGACATGCTGGTGGCAATGATGGTTCTTTCTCCTCTCTGACAGCTTTTATTTATTCTTCTTATTTATTGTTTTATTAGCTCCAGATCGTCGACTTCACCTCTAGTTCAATTTCGTTCTGTATGCTATACAGCCCGTAATAAGCGCGGTACTAAATGATATGCTTTTGTGCTGATGCAGTGCTTGTTTGTTTCCCAGTGGAGCAAGGTGATATAAGCACATGCATTAAATATATTTATGACAAATTTCTCATCTATTACTTTTATTTAGAGTGGTTTTGAAGTAGAGCAGATCCTGCTGGAAAACAAACATCTCTCTAAAAGCAGACAGCAAATCCAAGAGTGCGTTTGCGTCCTTACTCCTTTCTTGTTTTTATTTTACAAAGACAGCTACAAAGCTGCAAGGGAGAAAAAGAGTTCACCACTTCTCTTTTAAACAGTCAGCATAATAGATCCTGGCTCATCTCTGCTTGCTGGAGGAGATAGATCTCTCTGCTTTTTAAGAAATAGAGCAGAGACACCACAGCGAGCTGAAAACGTTGCCTTGTTCTTCATTGTCCTGAGTTGGAACAGCTTCCCTGAGCTGGGAGACATTTTGGATCTACTCTGTCACATATTTAATGCCTTATGGTCAGCAAAGCAATTTAGTGTTCAAGCCCGTGGCTATCACAGGGCGTGGGTTTTTGTAGACAAAAGGCTCCTCCTTTAGCAAAGAAAGGAGGGAAGGTGAGCGTGTTCAGAGGGCAGAGAAAATCCTACTGGGCAGGATAGGAAGCTGTCAGTTGGTTTCTGTGCCCTAGAAAGACTGCAGATGTGTGTATCTATCATATGCAGGTATGTATACATATACCTGAAAGCTATAGGACTGTGGCAAATGCCAGTGCCCTCATGTATATTTTAGGGCAGTATGTCTCTCACATGCTTCATGAGAGGAAAAACGATACTTGCATTAGATAATAACACCAAATAATAGATTTTCTCTTGAGGTTGAGTGCCTCCTTTGTAGCAAGACTTGCTGTTTCTTCACCTGACTTACTTCAGAAAATTTATTGTCTCCAGATTTTTCAACTTTTCAACATCCCTGGTGTCCATCACTTCTCTAGATCATGATCTTGAAGGTCTCTTCCAACCTGGTGTATTGTATTGTATTGTATTGTATTGTATTGTATTGTATTAGGGGTTTGTAGTCGTCCTAGCCTCACAGACAGGCTTGAGTGAGACTTAGCCCGGGTTTCTATTTGGCTTACCTGGCTTGCCAGATAAAAAAATGCAGCAATTGTGGCCTCCACTTAGATCATGTTTATCAACATACTGTGGAATTAAAATTCATAGGGAAGAAATACCTTTCATGTGCATTATTTCTGCCCATAGAGAATTCCTTATTATATGGAATTCTACTGGATGTATTATCTTATGCTCATCTTTCATCCCTTTTTTAAGGGCATGTTAACCATATTTACAGAAAAAAAAGTCCTCTGGCCTCTTCAGTCTCTTACTGAGGCAGTAGAAGATACCTGCCAGATTCTCCCAACTGCACTGAAATGAAGATCTTTGGGTAGTTTAGGGTATGGTGATTCTTACATCTAATGATGTTGTATGTTGCAAGCAAAGCAAAGAGGAGACAGGACTGTGAAAAAAAGGAGTGGTATGGGCAGATTTAAATTGCCATGCTGAGGGGTCAGGTGAGAAAGTCATGAAATGTCTTGGAGAAGTGTGAACATTTATACACCATAGTAAGACCCTAAGGCTACAGCCATGTTTGAAAACACTTCCAAATTTAGTTACAAAAAGAAGAGAGCAATGCAGGCTATTGAGCTTTCTCTCCTCATGCCCTTACTTCCCATGTTCTCCACCAGTTCTTCTCTTGCACTCTTCAGATTCTGTTCTTTCTCTGATCTTCTGCCTCGAATACTAAGTGATTCCTCTGTGTCCCTCATACTTCTTCTGTGTGTTTGCAATTTTTCTTAATTTATAATAAAGGTGGTGCCTGATTGGCTTTGAAAGTGGATTCTAGATGGGTTATTTATCAGCTATGTAGATTGCATTTCCTTAATCTAGTTAGGTATTTGGTGTACAAAGACATACTGCATGCAGTCAGTGGATAATGCAGTTATAAACTATGCTGCATAGAATTTCCATTTCTTCTCTGCTGTGCTGGGAACTGATGTGAAAAATACCATCCTGATCCAGTGGCTTTTGCCGTTGCTATTTTCTCTTCAAAGCACCAGGCTCTTTTCTCCCCATGATGCTTCCTTAGCACTAGCTCCTAGAGCTTCCTAGTTTTGGATGATGGGTTGGACGTGATGATCTTGAAGGTCTCTTCCAACCTGGTCTGGTCTATTCTACTCTATTCTATTCTATTCTATTCTATTCTATTCTATCCATTCCATTCCATTCCATTCCATTCCATTCCATTCCATTCCATTCCATTCCATTCCATTCCATTCCATTCCATTCCATTCCATTCCAATCTTCCACTAGCTTAACACTATCTCCTAGATCTTCTTAGTTTTGGATGATGGGTTGGACATGATGATCTTGAAGGTCTCTTCCAACCTGGTCTGGTCTATTCTATTCTTTCCATTCCATTCCATTCCATTCCATTCCATTCCATTCCATTCCATTCCAATCTTCCACTAGCTTAGCACTAGCTTCTAGAGCTTCTTAGTTTTGGATGATGGGTTGGATGTGATGATCTTGAAGGTCTCTTCCAACCTGGTCTGGTCCATTCTATTCTATCCATTCCATTCCATTCCATTCCATTCCATTCCATTCCATTCCATTCCATCCATTCCAATTCCACTGATGGTGTGGCTGAATCTCCATGTGTGGATTTGATTGCATGGATCCTCATCAACTCACTTAGTGCAGTGCTCCTGGCATTGAAGGTCTGCTTGCATTGGCAGGTAGAATCCAGACACTCATGACTGAGTTTTACCCTAAATTTTAGCAGAAGGGCCTTCTTTTAACATCTGGGAACCAAATTTCATTTGACAGATACAATGAAACTGGATCCTTAATATTTGCAAATTGTGATGTAAACCTGATAGTGATTTCCCCTAGGGTTTAACACACTAACCCTTTGAGGTCTCAGATCACGTGGAGAGCTCAGATGGGAAAGATAAAATGTTTTGGGCTTCTTGCTACTTAACAATCGTTTTTGTCCAGTGCTGTTGACATTGCCACTATAATGGGCTCAACATAGGTCAGAAGGAATCTAGGCTGTGGCACAGCATCAGAGATTTTACAGGCCCCTGGAGATCAAGATGTTTTGAAACAGTGGCAAGTCTCATCTGACAGTGACATGCTGTCTTTAGAATGCCTGTCTGCAGCAGTCTGTGTCAGCTGGTGAAACAAATCCACTCAGCAACTCTCTCTTGGTGTTGTTCTTTCATCTGGTGATAAAACAACTGTTGAAGTCTCCAAATGCCTGCCATGGTGCTGTGCAAGTAAAGGAGAAAAGGAACCAGAGGACAAGAAGACCTCTGATAAAAAGATGCTAAACCAAGGCAGGACAGGTCAATCATGTTAGCCTGGAGAAGAGGTGGCTCAGGGGAGACATTATTGCTGTCTACAGCTACCTGAAGGGAGGTTGTAGCCAGAAGGGGGTTGGTCTCTTCTCCCAGGCAACCAGCACCAGAACAAGAGGACACAGTCTCAAGCTGCACCAGGGGAAGTTTAGGTGAGAAGAAAGTTCTTCCCAGAGAGAGTTGTTAGCCATTGGAATGTGCTGCCCAGGGAGGTGGTGGAGTCGCCATCCCTGGAGGTGTTCAAGAGGGGATTGGACATGGCACTTGGTGCCATGGTTTAGTAGTCATGAGGTGTTGGGTGACAGGTGTTGGACTTGATGATCTTTGAGGTCTTTTCTAACCTTATTGATTCTATGATTCTATGTCTCGTGGGCATGAGTTCAGGTGAACGTGCACGGGGGGGGGGGGGCAGAATGTAAATTTGTCTCTGGGGGCAGAGCATTGATCTGGATGTGAGATGATTTGATGGGGATGATTTACAGTAGTTAAACACAGGACATTTATTTGCTGGGAGCTGACTTTGATCTTGGAATGGGCCTTCTGCCTGAAATGAGTTCTGCTAGGTCTTGGTCTGTTTCCAGTTGAGTGACTCCTGCACACAAAGATGAAGGAGACCGAAGTTCAGCCTGCTTTGTGGGTGAGCCTCAGCCTGGGTCCCCTCTTTGTGATGAATATTCACAGCAAAACTGTGAAACTGCAAAGAATTCTGGAAGTAACCTAGAACCTGTGGATATGCATAACTCACCATATGGGGACGTTATCTGCTTCTTTTACTTGAAAGCCAAAGTTTCTCTTGGGAATTTGCTTTCTGTAGTCTTGCATCCCCTGGTTTCTTTGGCATGTATGCTTACACTGCTTTCTGGGATGGGAGGAAGTGGTATCTCATCCCACAGATCTATTTCAAAGAACCTTTCTACTTTAGGCATCTCATGCCTCATGCATGCCTGCTGTTATACACAGAGCTTTGCTGCCCACAGATCTGATATACCTCAGTTGGGTGTTGAGAGGGTAGCACAGACTTCTGAGACTATTTCTGGGAAAGCTGTGAAAGTCTTCAGTACTTTTCTGACCCACATGTGATGACTGTGCCACACAAACTTGCATTTACATGGATGACATTTAGACTGAGTGGAAACACTGCCCCTCCATTCATAAATTCATCTTCTTTCTTTCCCCATTGGTTCCCTGGTTCGTGACTCCCCTTGCTGCTCATTTTCTTTCTTGTTGCCTGCCCTTCGGACACTGCTAAACACAATGCGACAGTGGATGCTGATCCCTGGCTGCCTCAGCTGTGGCTCTCTCTACCTCTGTTTTACAGATGAAGCCAGATATGCTCCAAAGCATCCTAGAAATGATGAGCTCCTCTTCTCTTTCTTGAGAGGTCGGGCTGTGGGAAGTACCCGCTCTTCTCTGACCTGAGCCCTTGCAAATCTTTGTGCCCACCACGGTACCACCAGCAAGAGCTCACTGCAAGGTCATTCTGTGCTTGCATTGTCCTCCAGGGAGATCCAGATGCCAGCAGAGTTAATTACACTAACAGCCACAGAAATTATATTGGCCCACCACTGGCCTAGTGAGATGAATATCTCCATTTTGTAGTCACAGAGGGACATTAATGCTATTTTTATTAACTGGTGACCTGTTGACTGCTATTAGAATATAGATTGTATGCATAAACCAGGTCAGGGTACTGAAGATACGATTATAGAGCAATTACTGTGTCAGCCAGTGTGGCTTCTAATCAGAGCTGGCAAAGAGTCTTTGGAAGCCTAAAAACCCGTTTTTGGAGTCCAGCAAGAAGAAACAGCTTTGGATCAAAGTCTGCATTGTGCCTTTACATCTTTCTGGAATTAAATGTCTGATTTGGTGTGATTAGGATGGGCAGCCAAGGCAGAAAGGAGTCTTAAGAAGGACAGCTTTTAGTGGAATACAACTGATTACCCGAGTTCAAAGTTTGAAAAACTTTTTCCCTTTTTCCTTCCCTTTTTCTGTTCTGTGGTTTATGTTTATTGCACCGAGCTGGCTGAAGATGCTAATTCTGCTCCTGCCCTTTAAAATGAACTGCAAGGGCACACGGCTGAGCGCCTGGGATGCCAGTAAAAATGATTACACTAATATATGGATTTCATTTGATGAGGACCATGGCTACAGAATCAGATGCAGAATTGCTCCATGTTTGTCAGAACTGTTCAAGAGAAGGGGTAAAAAATAAAGGGAATGGTAAAACTGTGAGCTGGTGTGTTCGATGCAGAAGCAGGGGTTGGCTTTCTCTTAGGTGCAGCTGCTCATTTGGAGATTGAATTGAATACTCTGAATCCCAAAGGCTAGCTTTTTTTATTTTCTCCACTAACAGCACCACTGATCCCAGTGAAATGACTGGAATAGATGGAGGAACCACTTCACAGGGATGAGAGCTCCAGGCTTATGTGTGCCTTGACTGGTACTTGTAACCATATTTGTCTTCTCTTCATTTATGGACTAGGCAACAAATAGTGTTGAGCCTACTAGTGGCACCTGCCAAATACATTGATTTTTAGGTGGTCTTTTTCCTGTGGTGGACATTGCCTTTACTGAAGGGTAGAGAACAACTCTATTTGTTTGGTGGGCTGGTCTCTTCTCCCAGGCAACTAACACCAGAACAAGAGGACACAGTCTCAAGCTGCACCAGGGGAGGTTTAGGCTGGAGGTTAGGAAGAAATTCTACACAGAGAGAGTGATTGCCCATTGGAATGTGCTGCCCAGGGAGGTGGTGGAGTCACCATCACTGGAGGTGTTAGGAGGAGACTGGATAGGGTGCTTGGTTGCATGGTTTAGTTGATTAGGTGGTGTTGGATGATAGGTTGGACGTGATCATCTTGAAGGTTTCTTCCAACCTGGTCTGGTCTGGTCTATTCTATTCTATTCTATTCTATTCTATTCTATTCTATTCTATTCTATTCTATTCTATTCTATTCTATTCCATTCCATTCCATTCCATTCCACTCCATTCTATTTGCATATTTGTGATTATCCTGCTCCTTCAGAAAAAGACCTAAATCATCTGAGATCTGAACAACTAAATAATTCCATGGTGATCTGAGGTAGAAGCTGGACTTATAAATCTGGTTCCCTGGTTTATGAAAAGAGCATAGTTGTTGAGATTCAGGAGGAAACAAAATGGTTAGAGATTTAATTTGATGATTAATATATAATACATAGCTTAGAGGATAAACTTGCTCCCTTCCATTTTGGAAATGGAATTCATCTTAAACAGGGAAATAAGATTTGAATTATGAGTCTGTCTCTAGGCTTTCTGCATTGAGAGGGTTCAGTTGCATGCAGCATCTTGAGGCAAGAGGTGTGTTTGCATTTTTCCCCATCAGATTTTGAATTATCTCTGCAGTTGCCTTTGTTATCAGTATTGGTTAGCAGCTTCTGAGCATTCTTGAAATTTCATCCATTGATCTTTTGAGATTTGTTCCTATTCTGGCTGCTTTTTTAGCCTGTGAACGAAAAGGGCATGTTCTGAGAAGGATAGAGAGGAAAGGGAGTGAAGAGCAAGAGAGAGGAAAGGGAGGGAAGAACAAGAGAGAAGAAATGGAGGGAAGAGCAAGAGAGAGGAAAGGGAGGGAAGAACAAGAGAGAAGAAAGGGAGGGAAGTGAAGAGAGAGAGAGTGAAGGGAGAAACCTTCTTCCTCTGCCAGTATGTGGTTCAATCCACCCTGCAATGCTGCAAGTCCTGTCATACTAGTTGGTTTGGTTTGTTTTTGTCTTAAAACTTACTTCCTGTGGTGTTTATGTGAGAATGTTTACTTCTGGTAAAAATAAAACTCAAGCAAACAAACAAAGCAAGCCCCAAACCAACCAACCAACCAAAGAATCCACCAAAAAAACCTACAAAAGCAAAACAACAACCAAAAGAACCCCCACCCACACAAACAAACCCCCCACACCAAACAAGCAAGCAAAAAACCACACAAAAAACCAAACCAAACCACTAACCATCCAACCAACCAACAAACTACCAGCCCACAAACCCACATCATCATTTCTTATCACTATTTTTTGAGAAGCAAAACTCAGTGATTCACAGCATGAAACATTAAGAGTCATAATGGCACTGGAAGACCCAATATTCATCATTCCAGGAGTTACAGCTTTTAAGCCAATTTGATGATTCTTCCAGATTTGGCTTATTACCTTTGAATACTTAAAGATGCTACTAAGGGAGGTTGTAGCCAGGAGGGGGTTGGTCTCTTCTCCCAGGCAACCAGCACCAGAACAAGAGGACACAGTCTCAAGCTGCACCAGGGGAAGTTTAGGCTCAAGGTGAGGAGAAAACTCTTCACTGAGAGAGTTGTTAGGCATTGGAATGTGCTGCCCAGGGAGGTGGTGGAGTCACCATCCCTGGAGGTGTTCAAGAGGGGACTGGACATGGCACTTGGTGCCATGGTTTAGTCTGAGGTCTGTGGTGACAGGTTGGACTTGATCTTTGAGGTCTCTTCCAACTTTGGTGATTCTGTAAGGCAAGTTTTCTTTCTTAAACACTTTCTCTCTAACTTCCCATTCCAGCAGTCTGGCATCTATTTAATACCCTGTGTATCAGAAATTCCCATTTCAGAGATGACTCTCCTTCCATCAAAGCTGCAGCCGTACTTCACGATTTCACTTATTAACAGCCTACTGAGATAATTGGGTCTGCCCAGCTCATTAAAAATAAAATATTGATGTTTTCTTAGGGTGGATGTAATTATCTTGCCCCCATAGGGAGCACACAGCAAAAAGAAGGGAGGGTGTGGTCTAATACACATCCTGCTCCGCACCTGCTCGCTGCTCTGAAGCAAAGGGAGATTGGGACTTCTAGTGCAGTTGAAGGTGGGAATAGAGAAAAGAAGATTTCCTTTCAAGGCTGGAAAACACAAACTGGCCTTCTTAATTTTTTTTTTCCCTTGTGGTGGTTTGAGCCTTAACTGAAATTATGAGCTCAGGTGGGGGGCAAGGCTGAGAATCTCTCCCCCACTCCCCCCCTCCTCCCTCCCAACAGAGAGGGGAGAAAAGGAAGGAGCAAATCCACCAAACAATAATTTGGAGTCGGCTTGGAAGTAGAGAGGCAAAGAGTTGTCTTTAAGCTATATATATATATATATATATAATATATATATACAATAACAGGAAAAAGTTCACAAGGGCAAGGAACAGGATGGATGGGAGGGGACAAAACCAAGAGAATATACAAAACCAGCCTTTCTCTGAGGAAGCGTGGAGGCAGCAGGTCCAACCACGTGGCAGAGGAGCAGGAGGGCAGCTGCAGTAGCTCTCATCCAGCAGAGGCAGGAGCCAGAAAAGCTGGGGGCCAACAGCTACGAGGTCCTGCTTTGTATACCCTAGCTGGGCAGGAGGGGGGAGTGGAACAGACTCAGCTTTCCCAGGCGAAAAATGCCCTGCAGGGAGTGAAAAGTACCTGCAAGCCCTCCACCCTGCTTTGTTCTTTTGTTCTCAGAAAAGGGTGTTAACCCACCACACCCCTTAAATTTGTGTGCAACATGAAAGTGTCACTGTGCTCCTCTCCATCAGGCATTACAATGCTATGGTATTCTTTCTATGGTACACAACCACAAATATTTCATTCCAGTGAGAGATGTCTCCTCTGGCTTTGTGTCATGAGGAGGAGCAATGGTTCACCTTCCTCCTTACTGCCACACTTGTTGTTACTGAAGACAAACTCATTGGAGCCAGTTCTACAAGTAAAAACATGCTTACAGCTCCAGCTTGTCATTTCTCATCTATTTTTTTCCCACCAATTTTTTGGTGCCCTACGTTCCTCTCTGCAGGGCATTAAATGGATCTCTATCAAATCCAACTGGTACAGGTCATCATATGTGTGATTAGATGGCAGTGATGTCTAGCTACCACTGAACTGGGCACACTAGATATGCTCTTGTTCTCCCATGCCCTGAGTCACCCAGTTTGCCTCATCTGACTGTAATTGTGTGATGTTTCAACAGGACTGCACAGGCAGTGGACTTTAATATCTCATTGGTAAAAATGGGCACAGAAGGTGTAAGTATCAGGAAAAAACAGAGCACTTTTTGCTCCCCATCCTTTCTGCTTGTTTTAATGGAGTGGTAGATGTCTGAAACAAAAGGAAACTTGAAATATCAGAGAGCATTTCACTAGCTTAGATGGTCATGCTGCATTAATAGAATAGAATAGAATAGAATAGAATAGAATAGAATAGACCACTTTATCACCCAACACCATCTAATCAACTAAACCATTGCACCAAGCACCCTATCAAGTCTCCTCCTAAACACTTCCAGTGATGGTGACTCCACCACCTCCCTGGGCAGCACATTCCAATGGCCAATCACTCTCTCTATAAAGAATTTCCTCCTAACATCCAGTCTAAACCTCCCCTGGTGCAGCTTGAGATTGTGTCTTCTTGTTCTGGTGCTGGTTACCTGAGAGAAGAGACCAACCCCCACCTGTCTACAACCTCCCTTCAGGTAGTTGTAGAGAGCAATGAGGTCATCCCTGAGCCTCCTCTTCTCCAGGCTAAGCAACCCCAGCTCCCTCACTCTCTCCTCACAGGGCTGTGCTCCAAACCCCTCCCCAGCTTTGTTGCCGTTCTCTGGACACCTTCCAGCAACTCAACATCTTTCCTAAACTGAGGGGCCCAGAACTGGACACAGGACTCAAGGTGTGGCCTAACTAGTGCAGTGTACAGGGGCAGAATGACCTCCCTGCTCCTGCTGGCCGCACTGTTCCTGTTGCAGGCCAGGATGCCATTGGCCTTCTTGGCTGCCTGGGCACACTGCAGGCTCATGTTCAGCCTACCATCAACCAGTACCTCACATCTGATTGAAAGAGTGGTGAAGGCTTCTAGGCTGGTCAGTTGGTTTCTAGTGAGAATACCTATAGCTCATGTATTTGGCTAAGGAAACATAGCTGTGAACAGTACCTCTAGTCCAAATTGAGCTCTTTAGTAATGTTGGCTTTTGTATGCATCTCAGCAAGCACATATGGGTCTCAGCCCAGACTTTTTTCATTATCCTGTCTGTAGCTATGGCTTTATCATGAAAATCTTCTGCTCCTGTTTCTCTGTAGTGTACTCCAGCTGTTTCTCCTTCCTGGTTGTACATATACTCCCAGAGCATTTCCAATGAGTGTTCAAATGCTTGGCAACAGACTGCTGGCTACTGTCACTGTCGAGAGAACTAGAACCTGTCTTTTACCACAGCATCATTACAGTGGAGTGGTCTGTATTGAGGCACTGGCCACTAGTTCTTCTGGCCAGGTATGATGTTCAGTATAAGTAGGCATGCAGTCTTCTGACAGTGTTGGTTTGCTCTTTCTTAGTGGTGTTTTGAGAGTGCAAAGACAGGCATGTAAGCTATTGAAGAACCATAGGATGCACTGGGTTAGAAAGGACCTGTAGAGGTCATCTAGTCCAACCCTTCTGCAGTAGTCAGGATATCCCCAACTACATTGTGTTGTTTAAAGCCCAGTCAAGCTATGTCTCCAGGGATAGGGTCTCCAACACCTCCCTTGTCAACCTGTTCCAGTGTTCCACCACCCTCATAGTAAAGAACTTCTTCCTAATGTCCAATCTAAATCTGCTCTAGTTTTAAAACATTGCTCCTTGTCCTCTTGCTGCGTGCCCTTGTAAACAGTCCCTCCCTAACTTTCTTGCAGGAAAGCTGTGTAAGGAGGACACCAATGTGTGCTTCCAGAAAGAGCAATAGTTACTTTGCAGGGAAAGAATCCCACTTGTGCAATGTTTCTCTCTGAAAGCCCACAGTCTGTGTTTGAATGTGAGGCAAATAAGCATTGCTGAGTGACAGGTTTGGGGTTTGCAAAGCGTTGCTCCTCTGCACCGTCTCCTGTACACACAGCAGCCCTGATCTAGAAGACTTTGGTGCTGGGAAATACTGCAACATCTATGTCAGGATGATCTGAAACGAACCCCTTGCAGTTTTCAAGCCTGGGGGCTGTGGTCTGGCTGCAGGGTTACATCAGCTTGTTTCTCTTCCAAGTTGAGCTATTACCAGTTTAAAAGCTGCAAAAGTTGTGACACACACTCTCTTCTCTGCTAGCAGTGCTGCTAAGGGATCTTTCTGAGGAAGGCTCCTATTCTGGTGTGCCACAAATGATGTGTACAGCTCTGCAAAATGGCTGGAGGCTGCATTATAATTTCACAAGTTAGCTTCTGCAGTCAGCTCTGAAGTGCTTCACATAGAGGTCAATAATGGATGCCTCTTGAGCAGGAATTAGGGAAAGTAGAGTAAAATCAGCTGGACTTGTTCAACTTGTGTTTTAAGACCATGCTGTTTCAGACTTGGTGAAGTTGGGGCCCTCTTATTGTTAGCAGGAGTTAAAAATCAACCACTTTCAAGAAGCCAGTGGAACAAAAACTACAAGATGGCCTTTGAACAGGCCACTTTCTCCTTTGGCAGACGGCGAAATAAATAGTCACGTTTCTGGAAAGAGCTGGCCATGTTGTGGCTGTAACTGTCACAGTAGGAATTGCTGGGCCCTAAGCACTTTGGTATATCTGGCCTTTATTTGGATAATGGAAGCTGAGCAGTTTGGAAAAATCTGTCCCTAATTATTGGTGCAGAGCCCTTGAAAAATCTGGCCCCGAGCTCTTCTGAAATAAAACCTGGCCTCATGGGCACGACACTGTCAGAAGCGGTGCCTGGCACAAAGTGCTTCTTATCCTTTTCAGTGATTTTTGTCCTCCTGTGAAGTTTCTAATTTATTTTAATTGCTTTAAAACTTTTTAAATGAGGCTATTTAATGGCTAGGATTTTGACTTATGGATCGAAGCTCCAGTGCACTCCGCATTAAACGGCGTGCATTTCGTCATGCCTAAACTCTATTGTTATGCCTGCCCTTTGTGCCAGCTTTTCATTTTCCAGTTTGGGGGTAGTTGCATTTCTAGGGCTCCCATCTGTCATAATTTAGTGTTTCTTCAGCACTTTTTCTCATCTTAGGAAGCCATTCAGCATGTCCAAATATTGCTTTATGCCTGCATGGACAATGCTCGCTGCCTTTGGAGGCGTCTGTTCTGCTTCACAAAGGGAAACGCTGTGGTACATCTGAGTGTGGACTGAAGGCAAAGACGTCTCTTTGAGCCACTGGGTTGTAAAGAGATGAACTGGCTGACTGTCCTCTCTCAAAGCTTTTCAGGAGCCTGACTGTTCATGGGAGATTCTTTGCATGGACCACAATGGAGCCAGTCCTTCCTGTGATAGCTATTTCGCAGCGGGTAGCGCTGTGTAAAACTAGGCATGGAGTTTTGTTGCATTGAAATTCTTATCCCTGATATGCATTGGTTAGAGCTAGAAGGTTGAATTCACATCTTGTTAATTAAGTCTTCCTGGCCATACTTCAGTCCCTCACTACAAGAAGGACATTGAGTTGCTAGAGCATGTCCAGAGAAGGGAAATGAAGCACTAGTGAAGGGCCTAGAGAATAAGTCTCATGAGGAGCAGCTGAAGAAACTAGGATTGATCAGTCTGGAGAAGAGGAGGCTGAGGGGAGATGATGTCTCTCTCTACAGGTACCTGAAAAAAGGTTGTAGTGAGGTGGGGGATCAATCACTTCTCCCTAGTATCAAGTGATAGAACCAGAGGAAATGGTTTCAAGTTGCACCAGAGGAGGTATAGGTTGGATATTAGAAGCATTTCTGTACTGAAAGAGTTGTGAGGCATTGGAACAGGCTGCCCAGGGAGGTGGGGAAATCACCATCCCCAGAAGTGTTCAAAAAACCTGTAGACATGGCATATCAGGACATGGTTTAATGTACATGGTGGTACTAGGTTGGTGCTTGGGCTTGATAATTTCAGAGGTGTTTTCCAAGTGAAGCAGCTCAATGGTTCTTTACTTTCAAAGAGGGTACCGTTTTGCACGGCGTTTGGCTTGGCCCTGTGTGCTTTCTGAAGTTATATTCTTCACTGCTCTTCCCTGCTAGCAAGCAGCAGGAATAAAGGCCCTTTTGAAACCACATCTTCCCACAAGCAGAGAAGGGGAAGAGGGTTAAAGAAAGCAGAGAGATAAATGTGTAATGCAGTGAATCAGAGCTATGCCATCTTACAACCCCAATCTTTGAGAAGGTGATCAGAGCTCTCTAATAAGTGAGGAAGCAGGGCCTTCTGCCTCTGCATTTCATCAGGAAGACAACACATCCAGTGACACAATAGCTACCCAAAGAGGAGAAGATCCATTCCTAGTGGCTAAGATGAAGCTAGTGCAACCACACAGTTTTCTATACATCTGCTGCCAAATGGTGGAGTCTCTGTGCCTCAGTGGTTTTGCAGAGACTCTTTGAATAATTATGGGGTTTTTTTTCCAGTGTGTTTCTCAGTCACTTTCATGAAAGCAAAATTCCTTGGGTTTGTCAAATTAGCAGAGAAAATGTGGCTAGAAAGCAGCGTTCAAGAGGACTGTCAGCTTTGTGTGGAAAATTAGCTTGATTATTAGGGCAGTAGGGTTTCTTTCATGTAGATAATGAGTGCACAGAGATCTAAGCCCAGAACTGTTTTAGCAAAAGAACTGATGCAGATTACATGACCAATACCACTTGTTATATGCTGCCACATCCAAATGAGACTCCAGCATAGATTTCTGCTACTGCATAAACCACAAAGGTGAGTTTCTAGCCCCAGAGATTCAGTGCTACATGCTTTCAATGAACCGAAATTGCAACTCAGAATTTTCAGTGAGAGATCTTTGGGTTACTGCTTGATAGTAGGCTGAACATGAGCCAGCAGTGTGCCTAGGTGGCCAAGAAGGCAAATGGCATCCTGGCCTGTATCAGGAAGAGTGTGGCCAGCAGGAGCAGGGAGGTCATTCTCCCCCTGTACTCAGCACTGGTTAGGTCATACCTTGAGTACTGTTTCCAGTTCTGAGCCACTCAGTTTAGGAATGATGTTGAGTTGCTGGAAGGTGTGCAGAGAAGGACAACAAACCTGGGGAAGGGTTTGGAGCACAGTCCTGTGAGGAGAGAGTGAGGGAGCTGGGGTTGCTTCACCTGGAGAAGAGGAGGCTCAGGAGAGACCTTATTGCTCTCTACAACTACCGGAAGGGAGGTTGTAGCCAGGTGGGGGTTGGTCTCTTCTCCCAGGCAGCCAGCACCAGAACAAGAGGACACAGTCTCAAGCTGCACTGGGGGAGGTTTAGGCTGGATGTTAGGAGGAAGTTCTTCATAGAAAGAGAGATTGGCCTTTGGAATGTGCTGCCCAGGGAGGTGGTGGAGTCACCATCACTGGAGGTGTTTAGGAAGAGACTGAATGGGTTGCTTGTTGCCATGGTTTAGTTGATTAGGTGGTGTTGGATGATAGGTTGGATGCGATGATCTCGAAGGTTTCTTTCAACCTGGTCAATTCAATTCAATTCAATTCAATTCAATTCAATTCTAATCTAGTCTAGTCTATGTCTATTCTATTCTATTCTATTCTATTCTATTCTATTCTATTCTATTCTATTCTATTCTATTCTTAATCTATTCTATTTATATTCTATTCTATAGAATAGTATAGAATTCTATATTCTATACTAATAGTATATTCTATACTATTCTATAGTAGTGCTTCAGTTAGAAAAGACCTCTTAGAGGTCTAAAGTCCAGCCATCACCCTAACACCACCATGGCCATTAAACCATATCCTGAAGTGTTATGTCCACAAGTTTCTTGAATGCCCCCAGGGACAATGACTTTACCACCTCCCTGGGCAGTCTGATCCAATGCCTGTCTACTCTTCTTCTGCAAAGAAATTTTCCCCCATATTATATTGGCTCATTTTTTTTCACAGTGAATATTGCTCTAAGGCTGACCTGGGAGGTCTTTCTGGTATGTTTTTGGTTTTTAGAGAGGAATTTTTTCCCATCTTTCACAACCATTGCACCAGAAGTGGCAGCAGAGAAGAATCTCAATAGGGACTGAGATAACAGGAATGCTTTGAAGACAGGCAGAGATGAGCTGAAAGAGTTGGGAATGGCTGAGGGCCATTAAGTCAGGAGTACTGTGTACTTTCTGGAAATATGGCTGGTAATGAAGAGAGGTGATCTGTGCTATTTCTCACTCATATCTGCATCTACTTGCTCACATCTGTGCCAAATTTTAAATGCACTCAGCTCTGATTCCCTTTTTCCATCTAAAAGCAAGAAACCATGAGCAGAATGCAATCTGGAGTTTTCTCTGCCTGTATCCTCGAAGCTTTTCTGGGAAAACAAGGTGTGTGTGCTAAGTGCTAGGTGGAATTCGAACAGAGGAGTAGTCAGCAGCCTTACAGATGCATTCATCTCATTCCTATGCTTGTATTTATTTTAAAGACACACTTTTATTTCTTTTCTTTCTGCTTTTCCCTGGCCATTTAAAATGCAAAACAATAATTAAGAGTGTCTGAAGAAGCTCCAGATAGATTAGGGATGTCTCCCAAGAGGTTGTTTGACATTTCTGCTCTCTGAAAGTCCCTGCTCAGATGCCTCTTCAAGCAGCAAAGCTTGATTCCACTGGCCATCTGATTAAACAACAAAGCAGCAGCAAGTACTAAAAGTCACTTCTCTTGGGCCAGGCTGCACTGACAGCAAGGGAAGAAACAGAAAATGATGAAAGGGAAGGAAGTCTTTTGGTGCAAAACATGTCTCTTGGTACTACATAGAGAGGTGGAAGATGAAATGTTTTCCTTTGTATGATCCTGGCTGGTCTGTTGCTTGCTGTGTCCTAATAGCCTGGATTCTAGCTGAAAGTAGACAGAGGTTTGATTTGTATCCTGTGCACCACTGTTTATGTGTATGAGGTTGTGCAAATAAAGGCTGTTAACTCCATGATTAGACTCAGATACCCAAACATTGCTCCATGTGAAATGATGTTTTACAGAACCCCCTCTGCAAGACATTATCCTAACTCCCTCCATCCTCCTTGCCCCCTCTATCTCTCTGGCAGCACCACTTGATTGTGACCTGCATAATGTTCTGGTAGTCTGCCATGGCTTTCATGAACAACTTAGCTGATGCTCATCTGCTGCAATTCCCAGACTCCTCTGTCCAGCCTCCCCCACAGCCCAGGCTTCCTCCCATCCAGCTCTGCCCCAGCTGCACAGGTCTGCTCTGCTATGGTCTCTGAAACAGGCACTGGTTAGCCGTGCTTGTGCATTGCTATGATAATAAATACGCTGCTTTCAGAACTGGATTAACATCCTCCTCCAAATAATGGTGAGGGGGGCTTTATAGAACAGGATGTGGAAATACCTGGTTGAGTTGATAGTCCCTTTTTCACCCCTGTGATTCGCAGATCTGCCAGTATTGCCAATTTTATCGCTCTTCTTTTCAAGAGTGCTGTTATAGTTGGTGTATTTCTTAAAGACACAGCTCTTGGTGACATGATGTTACCAGAAGGTCCAACCTACTGTTGTTTTCTTTACAAAGGCAGTTTCTGGTCCTTCTGGGTGAAGAGTTGGGGCTGTTCAGCCTGGAAAAGAGAAGGCTCCAGAGAGACTTTATAGTAGCCTTTCAGTACCTGGAGGGGGCCTACAAGAAAGCTGGGGAGGGACTGTTTGCAAGGGCTTCTAATGACAGGACAAGTGGCAATGGCTTTAAGCTTGAGGAGAGCAAATTAAGATTAGATATTAGGAAGAAATTCTTTACAGTGAGGGTGGTGAGACACTGAACAGGTTGCCAGGAAGGCTGTGAATGTCTCCTCCCTGGAGGTGTTCAAGGCCAGGTTAGATGAAGCCTTGAGCAACCTGGTATAGTGGAAGGTGTTCCTGCCCACGGTGAGGGAGTTGAAACTAGGTGATTATTAAGGTCCCTGCAAAACCCAAACCATTCTCTGATTCTCTGAAAAGGTGGACAAAGGAGATTTATATGAAAAGGAAGGGGAAAGAGAGGAAAATAAGGTATGGCTTTCATATTTTTCTTCTTCTTTTTCAAAGAAGCAAGCATCCTGCATTTGGAGGAATGTGATTTGGTTTGCACATTTAAGGCCACCTTTTCTGAGGTAGATTTTCCACTTCCATCCTACCTCACAATAGTAATTTCATTTGTGCTGGCCAGATCCTGCAGCAGCCACCCCCAAAAATGTGGACATCGTTGATTTTAGTCCTTGCTGGGACTAGATGACTGGTTCAGGTATTTGGCTGGTTTGGCTTTCAGTTTTTCCTTTCTCTGCCCAGGAGGCAATTCCCAATTCACACCTCAGACCTGACCCTGTGCTTGTGGGATGCAGTTACAGAATTCATTGAGGGGTCTTTAGTCAGCAGCCTGGGCAAATGTAGTCCCTCTGCTCCTTCCCTCTCTTCATTTGCCTTTGAATTTTTGCATCTGCATCATGAAATGCTGCCTCTGCTAGGCACTGCCAGGAGCAAGGAGCATTAATATTGACATTGGAAGGCCCTGCCACACAGCAGCAGCGTGATTTAAGGGTGAGAGTGATCAGGGATAATATTGGAGTAAATAAATTCAAGGTCCAATTTATTTTTTCCTTTCATCCACCTCTTTTTTTCTTTTTTTCCTTTTGCTTTTATATGAGGTATAATTAATGAAATAAAATACTTAAACAGCTTCTAAAAAAAATTAAAGGGAATCAACAGATTGTCTAAGCTGCTGACTGAATTAGTTTGCAACATTTCCTGCCTTGCTGGCTTCTTTCTATCCTTCCTGCCACCTGTCAGGATGAAGACAAAGCAACATATTCTGGTGCTGGTCACTCTCTGGGTGACAGCAAGTCTCTGGGTGGCCAAGAGGTTTGGGAGAGGGGCTCCAAGCCTGCAGTAGAGATATGCCAAAGACTCTCTATCATCTTTCTCAGAAAACTGAATGAGTGGGGCTGATTCTGGACTTCATACTTGAGGTGGAAGATTTCATGACGACCAGTGTTGCCTTGTTCTGTAAATAAAGTCGGAGCTGGTCTTCTAAGCTTCCAGCTGCAACTGAGGAGGTGGCGACACTGCTCTTGTGCTTTGTTTGTGACCATGGGCAAGGCATATTGTGTCTTGCTCTCCTGCCTACACCCTTACTGTGATCTGCTCCTACCTCATTGCTCTCTACAACTACCTGAAAGGTGGTTGTAGCCAGGAAGGGGCTGGTCTCTTCTCTCTAGCAACCAGCACCAGAACAAGAGGACACAGTCTCAAGCTGCACCAGGGGAAGTTTAGGCTGGAGGTGAGGAGAAAGTTCTTCCCAGAGAGAGTTGTTAGCCATTGGAATGTGCTGCCCAGGGAGGTGGTGGAGTCCCCATCCCTGGAGGTGTTCAAGAGGGGATTGGACGTGGCACTTGGTGCCATGGTCTAGTCCTGAGGTCTGTGGTGACAGGTTGGACTTGATGATCTTTGAGGTGTCTTCCAACCTTGGTGATACTGCGATACTGTGTCCTGGTGACAGGCACAAAGCTTGGGTTTACCAGCCATGGGAAGGGGTGCAAAGAAGAATTCAGGAAGAGTTGCCAAACTGGCACTCTGCTTTTGAGTCCAGAGCAAGGAGAGCAGAGAGTTCAGGAAAGGTCCTTTCCAAGGTGCATACCTTCCTCCTAGATGGCAGAGACAGAAGGAGGAAGGGCTGGTGGGAGAGGCTCCTGCATCACAGCCACCCAGCTCCACGGACAAGGAGAGCTGATAGGCAAGCTGCTGTGCTCACACACATGCCCTTGCTGGGGATCTCAGCCGAGTCTACCCCTCTCCATGGCAAGCTGAAGAGCGAACTGACAGCAGGACTCTGTGGTGCTTGCTTTTTGCATATAGAGCAGCAGAAAGAGGCACATTTTTGTAGAGTTAGCAGCTTGTTTTGTGGCTGGTGACTGATGCCAGCACTGAGATGCTTTGTTTCCCCACAAAGAAGTTCCAGTGCAGATGGGGATCAGCACTGTTGCAGTGCAGACTGATGTCATGCCTGGGAAATGAATATGGCACAGGTAGGAAAGGATGATGCTTTCTCCATCGAATGCCATCATTTCAGTTGCCATTCTTATTTCCTTTCCTTAAAGTCCAGATCATGCAACACACCACTCCCCACCCCCCCCATCACTATTCTCCATAGGCCATCAAACAGCAATGACTTGTCCAGGTCACATGGCAGCAGTGACTGGAACTGGGGTGGAAATGGCAAATTGTGGAGGATATAAATAGACAAATGCTTTTCTGCAGGACTCTCCAGCTTGATACCAAAGCTGCTGCAGCTCTGGGGAGCAGAGTGCAGGCTTGGGGTTTTTTGCTGTTTTTTAAAGAAATCTCTGCTTGCTTCCCTTCTGCCTCTATCTTTTTTCTTTTCCTCAGAAGCTTTACTTTCTTTTTTTTTGTGCCCTCCTCAGTTAGGACATTTTTGTCTTGGATGTTGCTTTTGATGGGATTTATTTTTTTTTTCCCCTTACCCATCTTACTTTCTTCTGACCCCAATTCTGCTTTTATAATGAGGCCATGTTAATTCGTGCTGAGAGCTTATGAGTTTTCTTTAAGCACAGGGAGAGGTCACTGAGAAATGGCTAGGGCTGTTACTTTCTTCCCATGGCTGCTGTGCTGAAGGTCTGATCAATTTATTTCCCTATCACCATCAGACCATTTCCTGGCTAAATTAACAGTGGTGCCTTGTGCAGGTATTGTGTGGGAAGGGATGACAAGAGGATATGGGGGAAGGAAAGCAGGGTAGGCGAGAAGATAGGGCTGGAGCAGCAAAGGTCTGCCTACACAAACAGCAGCAGCTTCGTCAGTGTGTGACAGAGGCCAATGAGTTTGCAGGGGAACTGGTAAGGGAAATGCAAATTAAACAGTTATTAGAGAGGCAATCAGTTGGCACCTTAGAGTGGGCTCCAGCAGATCTGTCAGCTGTCTTTATTAATCGAAGACATGCCTTAAGGGGAGCCCTTTTTAGGTATATTTACTTAGTTACATGGAAGGTCCTGCCCCTTCGCGAGAGCCTTATCATTGCTATTAGTGATAATACAATAATAACAATAATAATGCTGGAAAATACAGCTTCCTCCTGAATGAATGCTTTGGGAGAAATTTTTATTATGATGATGAAGAAAAAATCAGCCTCCTCATGCTGGGCTCTAATTACCATTTTTATGAGAACTGCATGTTCTCCTAGTCATGCAAGAAGATTTGTTTATCAAGGGTTTCTCTTCCAGTGCTGGTTTTCTAGCATTTACCTCTTCATCCTTAGCAGCAAGTGCTGGGGTGGTAGACTAAATGAAAGGCCTGAAGTACTGATGCAGGTGAAAAGGCAGGAGGATCAGATGCCTGGTCATGGTGAGTCAGTACATACCCAGTGGAGGCTGTGATGCCATATCGCTTCTTGCCATTTGAAACACTCACATAAACAGATAAAGAGAGTAAAGCAGCTCATTTCTGTATAACTGAGTATTTACCCAGACCCAGCAACCTCTCATCTGGATTGGGGGAGCTGTTCAGACAATGAAAAATAGCATCAGCTCTTTTAGGCACCTTCCAACATCAACGTATGTGCCCTGGCTCATCCGAGTAGGGCAGTTCAGACTGGGAGAAGGCCTAAGGAAAGCTTTCTTCAAAGTGAGTAACTAGAATTATAACCACTTTCAGATGACATTTGAACAGTGCTTTTTATCATGACCTCTCCATTTCTTTGACAAGACAGTCACCCCATGAGGCACTCGTGCTCCCAAATCTGTCTGCTCCACAATTCTCTCCAACCAACCAGCTTCCCACTTGCATGAGCAACTTTTACTGTAGTGCCTCACCTTGCACTTTGTGCTTTTCTCCTTTCTATTTGTCCAGTCCTCGAGGTCAGGCAATTCTTTGTTTATGTCTTCATCGCTTTCTGCATTGACAGTGGCTTCCAACTGCATGCCATCGGTTCACTTCAACAGCACACTCTTAGTTTTATGCTAAGATCAATCATGAAAATATTAAATGACATTGGTTTCAGTCCTTGAGGATCTCTATTAATTCAGCCTGTCCACTTGTCATCTCTTTCATCAATTCATAGTTTCATAGTTTCAGTCAGGGTTGGAAGGGACCACAAGGATCATCTAGTTCCAACCCCCCTGCCATGGGCAGGGACACTCTACACTAGATCAGGCTGGCCACAGCCTCATCCAGCCTGCTCTTAAACACCTCATGGGACGGGGCCTCAACCACCTCCCTGGACAACCCATTCCAGGGCTTCACCACCCTCATGGTGAAGAACTTCCTCCTCACATCCAGCCTGAATCTCCCCACCTCCAGCTTCATTCCATTCCCCCTAGTCCTATCACTCCCTGATAGCCTGAAAAGTCCCTCCCCAGCCGCCTTGTAGGTCCCCTTCAGATACTGGAAGGCCACAATGAGGTCACCTCAGAGCCTTCTCTTCTCCAAACTGAATTCCTTATTTGTCTTTAAATACTCTACTAATGCCATCACCTACATCTTAAGTAATAATCCCCTATAAGACACTGTATCTAACACTAAGACACTGTGTCCAGTTCTGGGCCCCTCAGTTTAAAAAGGACATTGAGGCTCTGGAACATGTCCAGAGAAGGGCAACAAGGCTGGGGAGAGGTCTCCAGCACAAGTCCTACGAGGAGAGGCTGAGGGAGCTGGGATTGTTTAGCCTGGAGAAGAGGAGGCTCAGGGGAGACCTTCTTGCTCTCTGCAACTACTTGAAGGGGGATTGTAGCCAGGGGGGGGTTGGTCTCTTCTCCCGGACAACCAGAACTAGAACAAGAGGACACAGTCTCAAGCTGCACCAGGGTAGGTTTAGGCCAGGTGTTAGGAAGATGTTCTTCACTGAGAGAGTTGTTTGCCATTGGAATGTGCTGCCCAGGGAGGTGGTGGAGTCACCATCCCTGGAGGTGTTCAAGAGGGGATTGGATGTGGCACTCGGTGCCATGGTTTAGTCATGAGGTCTGTGGTGACAGGTTGGACTCGATGATCTTTGAGGTCTCTTCCAACCTTGGTGATTCTGTGACTCTGTAATGCTTTACTGGCATGGTGATATATTAGTCTTTACTGCATTTCTTTAAAAAAAAAAAAAAAAAAAGGAAAAAAGCTATCAAAAAAGGCAGTGGGTTTGTTTAGAGCTTTTGGAAAAGCTATACTGCATTTTATCCTATTTTCCGCTTACCTTGATCTCTTTAATTACTTCTGCACATATTCCAGAGCATTGGTTACTGCCAGGATCATATAACTAAATCTGTAGTTGCCCAGATCAGTTTCTCTTCTTTTTTCCTTCCTTACTTTTATGTTTTAAATTTGGTATTCTGCAATCTCATAATACCCTTTATATATTGACAGGTGCACTGAGATTCATTCTGCCCCTGTACTCGGCACTGGTTAGGCCACACCTTGAGTCCTGTGTCCGGTTCTGGGCCCCTCAGGTTAGGAAAGATGTTGAGTTGCTAGAAGGTGTCCAGAGAAGGGCAACAAAGCTGGGGAGGGGTTTGGAGCGCAGCCCTATGAGGAGAGGCTGAGGGAGCTGGGGTTGCTTAGCCTGGAGAAGAGGAGGCTCAGGGGTGACCTTCTTGCTCTCTGCAACTACCTGAAAAGAGGTTGTAGGCAGGTGGGGGTTGGTCTCTTCTCCCAGGCAACCAGCACCGGGAATGAGAGGACACAGTCTCAAGCTGCACTAGGGGAGGTTTAGGCTGGAGGTTAGGAAGAAATTCTTTATAGAGAGAGACATTGGCCATTGGAATGTGCTTTCCAGGGAAGTGGTGGAGTCACCATCCCTGGAGGTGTTTAGGAAGAGACTGGATGGGGTGCTTGTTGCCATGGTTTAGTTGATTAGATGGTGATGGATGATAGGTTGGACTTGATGATCTCAAATGTCTTTTCCAACCTGTTCTGTTCTGTTCTGTTCCTATTCTATTCTATTCTATTCTATTCTATTCTATTCTATTCTATTCTTGCAGGTTATCCTGCAATATCCTTTTTCAGTTCTTTAAATATTCTGGGGTGACAGTTCTCTTGTTCCACATCTTTAAGTGTGGTGTGAGCTCAGTTTACTTTGCTCCAGGAATTATCATTTCCATTTTCTTGTTCCTATTAGCTATACTGCCTTTGTCCTACACTCAGTATCACCACTATTAAAATACTAAGCCAAGTCTTCATTTTCTTTTTAGCATGTGTACCGATTATCTTCAGTCTCTACTGCATGCCCACTGCATAATACAATAAATCCAGGTTGGAAGAGACCTTTGAGATCATCGCGTCCAACCTATCAACCAATCCAACCTACCTAATCAGCTAAACCATGGCACCAAGCACCCCATCAAGTCTCCTCCTGAACACCTCCAATGAAGGTGACTCCACCACCTCCCTGGGCAGCCCATTCCAATGGGCAATCACTCTCTCTGTATAGAATTTCTTCCTAACATCCAGCCTAAATCTCCCCTGGCGCAGCCTGAGACTGTGTCCTCTTGTTCTGGTGCTGGCTGCCTGGGAGAAGAGACCAACCTCTGCCTGGCTACAACCTCCCTTCAGGTAGTTGTAGAGAGCAATAAGGTCACCCCTGAGTCTCCTCTTCTCCAGGCTAAGCAACCCCAGCTCCCTCGGTCTCTCATCATAGGGCTTGTGTTCCAAACCCCTCCCCAGCCTTGTTGCCCTTCTCTGGACACGCTCCAGCAAGTCAACATCCTTCCTAAACTGAGGGGCCCAGAACTGGACACAGGACTCTAGGTGTGGCCTAACCAGTGTTGTGTACAGGGGCAGAATGACCTCCCTGCTCCTGCTGGCCACACTCTTCCTGATGCAGGCCAGGATGCCATTGGCCCTCTTGGCTGCCTGGGCACAATGCAGGCTCATGTTAAGCCTGCCATCAACCAGCACCCCCAAGTCCCTCTCTGGCCGCTCTCCAACCACTCTGACCCCTGCCTGTAGCACTGCATGGGTTTGTTGTGGCCAATGTGCAGAACCTGGCCCTGGATGTGTTCAATCTCATGCTGTTGGATTCTGCCCATCTGTCCAGCCAGTATCCCTCCTTATTTTTTCCTTGCTGTCCTTTCATTCCTGTGACCAAGTTTCTAATACTTTAGAGAGCAAATATCCTTTTCAAGGTCTGGCATATCTTGACTTTGACAGGTATCACCTCGTTTGTACACTTCTGCACCACAAAGAGAATGCATCCCTTATTTCTCAGCTCTTTCTTCTGTTCCTGATTGGTTCTCTCATTGCACAAACACACATCTTGCAGGGATGTTATGTTCCTGACATGAGATATAGGAATGGGAAGGTAACTGGGTGCCATCATTTGAGGATGTTATCATGTGATGAGAGAGAAGAGAGAGCAAACACAAGTTTTGCACAGTCAGTATCAGAGTGCATTGAAAAAAATAATAAATAAATCCCTGCTTTTCATTTCCTCCACCCCCTCTGTTTTAAAAAGAGGCTGCAAACTTCTCTGTTCCAATAAGCAGCCTTGAGCTGTGGGTTCAAATGCAGCCTCTCCATCTGAAACCTCGAGAAGCTTCGAGCAAGGATTCCCAACTTTGCAGTATGTCTCTTTCAAGCACTTGTTTGTGGACTCCACAAGGGAGAAATAAATGTTGTCTCTGCTGCTCCAGTAATGGGTGGGTGGAGTTGTCTCATTGTGAATAATACTTCCTGGGACAGATTATAGCTATTGAGGTAGAGAAGGATCAGGAGACCTCGGTATGTGAAACAGTGAGATCAATCCAGACTTCAGTAATACTGGCACTGTCGTGTGCTTGCTGTCCTTCCACACCAAATGAGAGCAAGTAAGGTTCCTCCCAGATTACTGCTCAGTGAAGATTAGACAAGATGGAGTTTGCTTGGATCTGAGCTTATTTGTATTCATTGGAGTCCTTGTTGCCCACCTCAATTCCAGCAACCTAAAAATTAATGGTTACGTTAAAGCTTTCCAGCAAATGCCCACAACACTGATCACTATCATCTTGAGTGACAGAAGGGAAAGAGTTGAGGGGGAGGAGAGGCAGGGGGAATCCACATCTTCCTGCTGCTGCTGCTTCTTGGATTTGCATTGTGCAACACTCCAGTACACAAGAGGTGGGCATTTTTTCCCCCCATGTAAATGGATGTGTCTGTCCTGGAAGTGGAAGTAGGGCACACCTGGTTGCACACAAGCATTCAGATGTCTGCAAACACTGAATTTAACAGGAGAGCACACAGCTACCACAGTATCACAGTACCTCAGTAGCACACAGTACCACAGTAGGCACACAGCTACCACAGCTACCACAACCCTGGAATGGGTTGTCCAGGGAGGTGGTTGGGGCCCCGTCCCTGGAGGTGTTTAAGACCAGGCTGGATGAGGCTCTGGCCAGCCTGATCTAGTGCAGGGTGTCCCTGCCCATGGCAGGGGGGTTGGAACTAGCTGATCCTTGTGGTCCCTTCCAACCCTGACTGATACTGTGATACTATGATATGATCTGCTGCCATTGCCCTGCATAGTGTCAAGTCTGTAAAACCACTAACACAGACATCCTCAAGCAACAACAATAAAGAATGTAAAACCAAAACAAAACAACAAAATCCCCAAGAATTGCAACTGTCTATGGATTACCCCTTTAAAAAATAAATCAACAGGCTGCCCCAAGAAGGGAAAAAAATATTTGGCAGCAAGGCAAGGTGTCTATTGGGGAACTCACCCTTGCCTCTCTTTTGGCCCAAGTAGCCTTCCTTTCTGTAATTCTTCATAGCCTCCTGTTTTGCTCTTCCATAAACCCCTGGAGTCTAGTAACTTGAGCCTGTGGATCATTGAGGGCACAAGGTTAACTAGAGAGCTGTACCTTCTAAACCAGCGTGGGCTATCTGAATTTTAAGCTATGGTGTGAAGAAATGCATACAGACTTGAGCTCAGAGCAATCTGAACCCACCTGGACACTCCAGTTTCTTCTGTCCCTCCTCCCTGAGCCCAAAGTCTCATGTTGAACTAAGTGTGACAGTAACAATTCTCCTCTTCTTCACTCGTGAATTACTACTGTAGGGCATTGGTGATAGCAAGCTGTCATCTGGAGCTTGTGCACCAAGTGGGTCAGTAAAAGAAAGCAAAGAAGATGGCTTTAAAGGGTTAACAGCAAACATCTGTGCTTGCACAGAGACAGACTTATAACTGCAGTAAAAGCCACCCAAACAGACAGGACTCGAAGGCTAATTATCTAAATGGATTTTCCCTTTTGTTTTCATCCTCTACACTTTTTAACAGCAGAGGGAAAAAAACACCCTTCACACGTAGCTATGATTTTGGCCAGGTTTGGGATCTTCCTGATCTGGGCATGTCAGGGCTCTATAGCAATGCTGTTTCAGTGCCAGCTGATTTGCTTTCACACCCATTTTGAGGGGTTTTATCCATGATACTGTGTGTGGTTGGAGGGAACTCTAATAGGGGAATTTTTCAGCTGCCCCTTGATGTGGCAGTGACAAGTCCATCACTACCTGATACAAACATGTGTTGAGGAGGTTGGAGGATGTTTATGCACATATGCCTGAAATCATTGGAATGTGTTTTGGTAGTTTGGGGAATAAGAAGTGAACGACTAGGTACACTGTGCAAACTGCTGAGCACCACTTGTCTCACTTCAGGTTTGCAGTGGCTGGCACCAGCCCACATAAAAAGTCACCACCAGGACTTTCTGAATGAGAAGAACACTCTATAAGAGGAGCTGAGCTACCCCACCCCACCAAACATGGGAACTACAATATAGCAGCTCTGAGAAGTGTTCTTGAAGAAGGGTTATGTTTAGGCACCACAGACCTGTGACTTCTGTTTCTGTGACATCCTCCAAAAGGACTGGCATCTCTCCCACTGTGTAACTCCTGATGGAACAAATTCAGGTCTATGGAGTGTCATTTTCTTGTAGTTTTTTCCAAAGAGCTTCTACTGGATCTCCTAAAAATCCCTTTTTCTGTGGTTGCTATCACCTCTGCCCACTGCCAGCAGAGTGTGTGGTGGAGCAAACAAGTGTTCCTCCATTGCCTGTTTCTAAAGAGGGCTTGTATACACTGTACCCCTCGCGGGGAAACCATGGTTTGGCAACTTCCTTTTTATTCCAGGAAGTCTCTGATTCAGCTTCAAAGTTTTTTGCCATTCTATAGTATTTTTTTTTAATATAAAAAGAAAATTAAAATAAGACTTTCCTGTAATTGAACAGAATTTCATAGCTCTAGGAGGTGGAGAGCAGAAAAACAAGTTGTCCAACCTGTGGTTCAGTGGACTTGCCATGGGAAAGGGAGAGAGGGAAGAGGATGAGTGCATACAAGAAGATCTGGCTTTCAGCAGAGCTGTCTTCTCAGGCTGTTGTTTGGTGGTGCTTGGATGGTGTATCAAAGAGATGGAGCAAATCTCCATTTGAAACATGAAATCCTGTAAAACAGCCATGTTACTGTAGCTTGGAACAGCTACCTTACAAGTGGAAGCACTGGTTTTAAGCTGTAGTCTTCATGCAAAATTCCACCTAAGACCATTATCAGCACAGCTGTGTCACAATGTCAGATCTTAGCCTGGGGAAGAGGAGGCTCAGGGGAGACCTTATTGCTCTCTACAACTACCTGAAGGGAGGTTGTAGCCAGCTGGGGGTTGGTCTCTTCTCCCAGGCAACCAGCACCAGAAGAAGAAGACAGAGTCTCAAGCTGCACCAAGGGAGGTTTAGACTGGATGTTAGGAAGAAGTTCTTCATAGAAAGAGTGATTGGCCATTGGAATGTGCTGCCCAGGGAGGTGTTGGAGTCACCATCATTGGAGGTGTTTAGGAGGAGACTTGATAGGGTGCTTGGTTGCATGGTTTAGTTGATTAGGTGGTGGTGGATGAGGGGTTGGACACGATGATCTCAAAGGTCTCTTCCAACCTGGTCTGGTCTATTCTATTCTATTCTATTCTATTCTATCCTATCCTATCCTATCCTATCCTATCCTATTCTATTCTATCCTATTCTATTCTATCCTATTCTATCCTACTCCTACCCTATCCTATTCTATCCTACTCCTATCCTACCCTACCCTATTCTATTCTATCCTATCCTATTCTATTCTATTCTATTCTATTCTATTCTATTCTATTCTATTCTATTCTATTCTATTCTATTCTATCCTATCTGTCCTGTCCTATCCTATCCTATCCTATCCTATCCTATCCTATTCTATCCTATCCTATCCTATCCTATCCTTTCCTATCCTTCTCCTTGAACTCTTGTAAACATTTCAAGTAGGTACAGAAGTCATCTGCACAGTTTCCTGGGATAAGCTTCTTCCTAACATGACTCTTTAGAAGCCCACACACATCCCACCCCAAAGATGGCTGCACTTTAGTAGCAGGTGTGGGAAAAAAAGGCCAGTGTTCTTCAGGGGATATGTAAATCTTCTGACTCCTTTGTGATAAAGTGCAATATAAATGTCTGATGATAATGTGGTTTGGAAACGTTGTCCTTGCTCTATACCTTGTAGTTGGTTGAATGATTTACTGGCTAATTATCTGATAGGAGGTGGCAATAACTTACCCCTAGCCCACATGTTAGCCATGTTGATAAGGACAGGTGCAACCAGTGTGCTTCATGTAGAAGGTGGGGATCCTTCTGAAATAATACTATCAGCTCATTTAGCCCTGTGGGCAGGAAAGCTTCTTTAAAAACTTTGTATTCTCAATGCAAGAGAATGTGGAGGCTAATGCTGAATGGGGCAGAGTTGGAAATGAGCAAGGTACTTAGTGCTGCTTTCATGTTGTGTATTTTTTTTTCCACTGGGGAGATTTGCCTTCAGGAATCACAGAATGGCTTGGATTGGAAAGAACCTTCATGTAGTTTCAAATGCCCTGCCATGAGCAGGGACACTTTTCACTAGACGAGGTTGCTCAAGGCTTCATTCAACCTGCCTTGAACACTTTGACAGATGGAGCTTCCACAAGTTCCCTGGAAAACCTGTTCCAGTGTCCCACCATGCTCCCTGTGAAGATTTTTTCCTAATGTGTAATCTAACTCTATTTAGACATATTTATTTAAAGCCATTCCCCCTCATCCCATCACAACAAGCCCTTGTAAAAAGTCCCTCTCCGTTTTCTTGCAGCTGCCAAAATGCTTCTGAGAGCAGTGGGAAACTGGCACAATGGTGTAGAGCATGACCAGGTTATTTAAACAAACTGAACACAAATAAGTCTGAGACCTGACAGGATGTATCCTTGAGTATTGAGGGAGCTGGCTGTTGTCACTGTGTAGGCACTCTAGATTACTACTGGAAGGTCTTGACAACTGGAGGAAGTTCCTGAAGACTGAAAGAAAATAAGTGTCACTAAAATGCAAGAAGGAAGATCTAGGGAGCTACAGGGCAGAGCCATAGAATAGTGGTGATTAGAAAACACCTTCAAGATCATTAAGTCCAACTGTTACCTAACTCTACCAGAGAGAGTCTGGAGTTCCTAAACACCTTCATTGATGGTGACTCCACCACCTCCCTGGGCAGCACGTTCCAATGGCCAATCACTCTTTCCATGAAGAACTTCTTCCTAACATCCAGCCTAAACCTCCCCTGGTGCAGCTTGACACTGTCCCCTCTTGTTCTGATGCTGGTTGCCTGGGAGAAGAGACCAATCCTCACCTGGCTACAACCTCCCTTCAAGTAGCTGTAGAGAGCAATAAGGTCTCCTCTCAGCCTCCTCTTCTCCAGGCTAAGTAGCCCCGGCACCCTCAGCCTCATTACAATATTTGACAAGGCCCTGAGCAACCTGCTCTAGTTAAACTTGCTCTGAGCAGAGGGGCTGGACTAGATGAGTGCCAGAGGCACTTTCTGATTGCAGCAATTGTCCTGTGAGTCTGTGAGCTTATGTCTGGCATGACAATGTCTGTGTGGGGTTCACAGCTCTAAGCAGAGAACAAAGGCAGAGCTGATGGATGGACAGGGTCCTGTATGTGTAAGAACACCTACTAATACTCTCACTTTTCATGTAGATGTTCTCTTGAACTTATTTTAAAGTGACTGAATAATATCACCTGGCTGTTAGCTTTTCTAAACCTCAGTGGCATGAAAGAACTGTCAGTCACACTAGCATCTTACCTTCTGGTAAAGTTTCCCTCTCTTCTTGCAAGCATAGAATTTTAGGGTTTTTAAGTATCTCAGCCCCCACTTGAAATGCAGAAAGGCAAATTGGGTGTTCAGAGAATAAACAACAAAGAGAATGTGCACAAGATGTTCGTGTTCTCCTTAAATTTTAGATGGATTTATGCATGTTGACTCAGAAGTGTGACACAAAAGCAGATTGGAGAGCAGTTCATGTACTTAATGGTGCCCAGGTTCTTCAGAAGTATTCTATGGATTTGCTTGCATAGAGATGATCTTCCTGATCTTTTCTGGCTAACTTGCTCTTTTGTGGATGTTCACTGAAGGTGTTCAAGAGGGGATTGGACGTGGCACTTGGTGCCACGGTTTAGTCATGAGGTCTGTGGTGACAGGTTGGACTTGATGATCTTTGAGGTCTCTTCCAACCTTGGTGATTCTGTGATTCTGTGAATGAAATCTGCTGACTGTGGCAACAGTGTGAAGGTGTGTTGCAGAACCAGCGCTACTCTGGCAAAAGGAGAAATGCTTGGGTGGAAGATCTGGGCTGAAGATTCCTTCTCATGAAAACATTACATGTTCAATGAAAGAAACAATGCCACCCCAGTCAACTCCAAAAGGTTGGTCTATTCTCCCAGGCAACCAGCACCAGAATAAGAGGACACAGTCTCAGGCTGCACCAGGGGAGGTTTAGGCTGGAGGTTAGGAGGAAGTTTTACACAGAGAGAGTGATTGCCCATTGGAATGGGCTGCCTGGGGAGGTGGTGGAGTCGCCGTCACTGGAGGTGTTCAGGAGGAAACTTGATAGGGTGCTTGGTGCCATGGTTTAGTTGATTAGGTGGTGTTGGATGATAGGTTGGACATGATGATCTTGAAGGTCTCTTCCAACCTGGTACAGTCTGGTCTATTCTATTCTATTCTATTCTATTCTATTCTATTCTATTCTATTCTATTCTATTCTATTCTATTCTAAGACAAGCCTTTGGCAATAAGGAGAAGAATAAACATGTAACAGTTTCCTTTATAAACAGAGTCTGTTTGTTGTTAAGCCACTGCAGAACAATGAGCTTCCAGGCTAAATAGTTGTCTATTCCCACCACAGCCCTTGTATGCTGAAAAGACACAGGGACAGGAGGTTCTGATGGAAAATATTGATCATTTGTTTGAGGTCAACAAGTGGTGATGAGAAGGGAAGATGGAAGGAGGGAAAAGTGTAAGATGTGCTCCCATGTTTTACCAAGAGCATCCATCCACTTGAAGAAACCAGGGAAAATGTCCTTGTTTCATTAGTTCATTTTAAAGATCTCTCTGCAATTGAGACATTCAGCCTCTTGGGAAAGACAGCTAAACAGAAATCCATTTACCTTTCACATGTATTTCATAATTTCCCCTGCTACTTTGGTTAATTAATTACCACCGCTATTTGTGTTTAAACAAGGGGTCTGGCTCCCTCCCTCCCCCTACGCCCATCTGCTCCTCCATGACCTTGCTTGTGAAGTCATTGCTGTGCTGATTCTGGGAAAGCACAAACACTTCCATGGCAACAGACAGCTGTGTCACAAAGATGGGGCTGTGACCTCACGGCAGGAAGAACTAGGCTGGTGGTGGGGGGAGAGATTTTTCTCCCACACACAAAGAAGCTTTTGATGATAACAGAGAGCAAGACAGGGCGTTATATCCAGAACAAATGATCTTGCTCTTTGACTGCTTCTGCTTTAGAAGTTGTCCGTCACTTGAAATTCTCTTCTTCAAAGACCCTTTTTAAACTTATATGTTTTTCATGCAAGGGAAATGGTTTCTCCCTCAGATCTCAGCTCAGAAGACATCTCCAGGAAGAAGTAAGGGATGGATTTAATCACAGAGGACATGGGCTTGAGTTTCTACAAAGCCTGGGAGCTGCTGGGATCCAAATTTTCATTTCGTAGAAATCAGAATCGTAGAAACATTCAGCTTGGAAGAGACCCTCAGGATCACCAAGTCCAACTGAGAACCCTACTCTTCAAGGTTCACCCCTAAACCACATCCCCAGGCACCACATCCAAATGACCCTTAAACACATCCAGGGTTAGAATAGAGTAGAATAGAATAGAGTAGAATAGAGTAGAATAGAGTAGAATAGAATAGAATAGAATAGAATAGAATAGAATAGAATAGAATAGAATAGAATAGAATAGAATAGAATAGAATAGAATAGGAGTAGAGTGGAATGGAATGGAATGGAATGGAATGGAATGGAATGGAATGGAATGGAATGGAATGGAATGGAATGGAATGGAATGGAATGGAATGGAATAGAATAAACCAGGTTGGAAGAGACCTTCAAGATCATCACATCCAACAAACCTGTTTTGAGAGGCAATCTTATTTTTGCTCTGATTGCACATGGATTCCTATCTTTGTCTACCTCTGCCCAAACTGCTTGCTTCTGAATGAAATCAGATGCCCCTGAATAGAGCAGTCTAGCAATGAGAGCTTTCCTTCATAAACATTTGCGTGGCTGGATGGGAAGGGGAAATTTGGTCTTATGATCACAAAGCATTTTTAATGTAGATGCAGCAAGACACATCAAAGCTGAATGGCACACAAGTGGTACTCCACAAGCCGTCTGCAGAAACTGCCTCCATGTGTATTGATTGTGAAGCTGCAGAAAATGTATCTTGATCAGTATGTTGCTGTCTTCGTCCTTGGCTGATTGCTTGATTGTTCCATGAAATGCCACAGTCTTTGAATCCACAAACATCCTCCATTAGCTATAAGGAGCCAGTGTTTCTATAGAAGTCATTGCTGCTTATTGCCTGGGAACAATTTATAGTTCAGTGTGCTACTGTGCCAGGCTAACCAGGCCAAAACAGCTCTCCCTTTTGGATATATTCCATCACTAAATCAGGCTTGTTCAGAGCATGTGTGATGGGACTCCACTGATGTGACCAACAGCAAGCCATTTCCTTTGCTGGAGTCCATTTTCTTTCAGGTAGCATGAAGAATGATAGGACTTAGATTACACCTTACCTTCACCACATCCCACTCAGCCTCATGGACAGGTAGAGCTGAGCAACACCACGGTGCAAATGACAATGCTAGGTGACAGTAGGTGGAAACAATTCTTCAGGCTCTTACAACTGCTGCCAAACCAGGGATAAAGAATAATTCCAACTCCACATATTTGTTATCCAAATTCCACCACCTGTTGTTTTTGAAGGAGTTTTTTGAGATAAGTGGGAGTTGGGAGTGGGAAGGAGTAGGGGGAATGCAAGAAGAGGAATGAAGATAGATACTGACTGTTACATTAGGTTCTGTTTATCACACCTTGGGGAACTTCAGTACAGATTTTTGAGATTTGCTTAGTTAATAGTTGGAGGCTCATAAAAAGTTTTGGGAAATAAATTCCTTTGTGCCCCTTGGAATGGCTCTCACCCAAGTACCATTTTATTTCATGTCTGATCTGTCCTTAGCATTCCACCCAGCTGCTGCAAGTGTTTACTTTATATCCCATCTAATTCTCTCCTTGTGTATTATCTGGCTCACTTCTTATGTCCTGATTGTCACTAAAGCATCAACCATTTCCCATTATTTTCCAGCATCCTGACCTCTATGATGTCTCTTCTATACAGACCTTCCTTTCTGTGTTCTCTTTACATGCTTAGATGTTTGGACATATGAATACATATACCCCACCTGCTCCACTCACCTGGACCTACTGTAGAATAGGATAGGATAGGATAGGATAGGATAGGATAGGATAGGATAGGATAGGATAGAATAGAATAGAATAGAATAATAGAATAGAATAGAATAGAATAGAATAGAATAGAATAGAATAGAATAGACCAGGTTGGAAGAGACCTTCAAGATCATCGAGTCCAATCTATCATCCAGCACCATCTAATCAACTAAACCATGGCACCGAGCACCCCATCCAGTCTCCTCCTAAACACTTCAAATGAGGGCAAATCCACGACCTCCCTGGCAGTCCATTCCAATGGGCAATCACTCTCTCTATGAAGAATTTCTTCCTAACATCCAGCCTAAACCTCCCCTGGTGCAGCTTGAGACTGTGTCCTCTTGTTCTGGTGCTGGTTGCCTGGGAGAAGAGACTAACACCACCCCCCCCCCCCCCATCTGCCTACAACCTCCCTTCAGGTAGTTGTAGAGAGCAATGAGGTCTCCCCTGAGCCTCTGAGCCTCCTCTTCTCCAGGCTAAGCAGCCCCAGCTCCCTCAGCCTCTCCTCATAGGGCTTGTGTTCCAAACCCCTCACCAGCTTTGTTGCCCTTCTCTGGACACCTTCCAGAATCTCAAAATCTCTCCTAAACTGAGGGGCCCAGAACTGGACACAGGACTCAAGGTGTGGCCTAACCAGTGCAGTGTACAGGGGCAGTGGCCTCTCATGCATTTATGCAGCTTTCTGGTTTGCACGAGCCATATATTTGGTTTTCTTGCATTTTTGCATAGACAAAAGCAATTTTCCCATGTCCTACATAACGTGGAATGATTATTGATGTCAAATCTGGAGATTCACCAGCCTGTGATCAGTGAAACAGAAACAAACTGACCATTTTGTTCTGCTGTGCAGCCTTTGCCTTTGCTCTGGTGTCATAGCCACTGGAGGACTCTGGGTAAAGCCTCCTTTGGGCCAGCAGTAATGTTATATTTAAGTATGCTTTTTCAAAAAAAGAAAAAGGGCAAGAAGTTTCTTTAGTTTGGTGTGTTCTATCAGAGGCAAGATAATAGAATTTCTAAACCCATTGATTTTATGGCATTAGGAATCTGCTTGATAAGTCAGTCTCTGTACACTGGCGATCACTATCTCCAGCTGTATAAGCAGTACTGTCCCCATTTCATTTTCAGTAAGAAATTGAGGGAGACTTAGCTTCACTGAAAAATATGGACAAAATAAGTGGCACAAAACCTCTGTTCTGTTGGGGTACAGCACAGCTATTTAGCATTAAATACTGTATGGATCAAAGAGAAACAAAATTAGAAGTGCGAGCAAAGCATTCTTGAGTGCCAGGCTTCCCCTCAGTGCACAGCCCTGGAGGGCCCACACTGAAGGACTTGTTGTGGGGTATTCCAGCACCAGCCCTTCTGGGTGGTCCCAGAGGGAACAGGCAGAGGAGCTTCATATAGGAGATGCTTATGGCTACTCTGAGATGTGTGTGACAAACTCAGGAGCAGCCCCTCTCAGCAGGAGGTGTTGCAGGGAAAAGGGCAGGAACTGGGCTAGTGGGGACATCCCAGGTCTTTGCAGCCCTGTGGATGTGAAGCATGTGCAATATTAAAACATTTCATACTTCCAGGGGAAAAAAAAAAAGATTGTATTTAGTGTATGTGGTGTCTGAAAAAGAAGGGGAAGAAATGAAGGAAGGTGGAGTCACAAGCAGATCTGTGGCGTTGCCAGGCACCTTGGCTGGGTAGATGCACTACATCCTTTTCCAAATGCTGCCTCCCTCCATGGGGCTGTCCAAGTCTGTTTTCTACTTGGCTGGTTGTGCTATTGAGTCCCATTTGGAAGGATTCACATGTGACCTAAGATTGTCCTCTAGATGTCTGACTCTGTCCTCTACAACATAAATAATGCAAAAACAAACATGCCAAACAGTAACCTTCACTTGTCTCCTGACACTGCTGTTGGGAAGCAGGAAAGGAAGAAGTGAGTGTAAGCAAGTGAATGAGCAGTCTGCATGCTAGGCAGGCAGGAGACCAGAAAGGAGAAGCAAGGTACAGCATGAGGACCACAAGAGTAATTAAATTTTCTGTCCACACAGCTCTACTGTTTGAGACTAGGACAGCTGTCTGCTGGGGCACTGGCCCTTACAGATTCATAGATTCAAAAGGGACCTTAAAGATCATCTATGTGATGGTTTAACAATCTAGTTCCAACCCCCCCACACCATGGGCAGGGACACCTCCCACTAGACCAGGTTGTTCAAGGCCTCTCATCCAATGTGGCTTTGAAGATCTTCAGGGAGGGGGCATCCATGGCATTCCTAGGCAAGCTGTTCCAGTGTCTCACCACCCTTATTGTGAAGAATTTCTTTCCAATATCCAGTCTAAATCTGCCCTCCTCGAGCTTCACTCCATTCCCTCTCATTCTATCACTATAAGGCATTGTAAAAAAGTCCCTCCTTGGCTTTCTTGTAGCCTCCCTTCAGGTACCTGAAAGCATCTATGAGATCATCCTGAAGCCTTCTTTTCTCCAGGCTGAACAACCTCGACTGTCACAGCCTGTCCCCACAGGGGCAGTACTTCAGCCCTCTGATCATCTTTGTGGCCCTCCTCTGGACCTGCTACGTTAAGACCAGGGCAAAGCATCCAGCCCCACCCTAGAGCCATGCTCTGGTCAGGACATAGAGGAAGCTTTGGCAATCTCCTCCTCTGCTCAGCATAGTCCATGGCTGGAGCCTGATGAAGGCACCATTACGACTCAGTTTTTCACTGTGCCACGCCGCTGCCCTGGCAGTCTCAAGCAAATCAGTTAACCTTGCACACTGCATGTTCTCTTCCTTGTGCCCTCCCCTGCCCCATCTCTCCCCCCTAGTCTGCAAGGAGGAGAAGAGGATCCCTTTTTCCTGCTGGATGTACTTGTGATGCAAGTATTCATTAATTGCGGATACAGTTGTACGCGGCAGGCGTGCTAAAGTACCACCAGCTTTGTGTGGAAGACAAATGCCTGCAGACTTAAATAGATGAGATTTTTATCTCTCTCCTCCAGGAAAATATGCAGCAAGTTGTCCCCACCTAGGGACTTGGCAAGGGAAAAAAAAAAGATGTTTCTTTATTTTTATTTTCTCTCCCTGAGACTGAGATACACCGAGGCAGGGAACTGGCCCCCCGTGCTTCTTCCAAAGAGAATGTTTCCTCGTTCCAAGAGTGGAATGTTTCTGTCAGGGTAAAAATTGTGAGACTTTCTCCATTTATATGTGGTGGAAAAGTAAAAGCCTTTTGGTGCTTCTTCTCTCGGTCCCTTGGAACTTCACTGCTGAGGATTTTAGGCTAAAGAGTTAAAGATGCAGGTTGTGGACACAGAGAAAATATTTTTGGTGTGTTACTCCAGAATACTCTGGAATGGGAACCAGGCTGGGTGGGGTTCTGAGGTTCTCTTCTCATACAGACAAGTGCAGTGGCCAGCAGCAGTGATAGAACCAGGTGACCAGGGAGAGCACATCTAGAGGATGATGGAGTTGTTGGCACAGGCTTTCCTTTCAGACAAGGAGAGTGCAGAGATTCATCCCCAGAGGCAAGATGGCATAGGCCTCAATCTGATGGATGAGTATAGGACATGTGGCATGGTATCTTGCTGCAAAAGAACCACCTGGACAGATGGTAAAGGCCAGACCCCAGCTCAGCTTCTGATATGGGTCCAAGAGCTAGACAGATAATTCTCTCCAAACCAACTGTGAGGCCAGGCTCAGAGAGGGTGGTGAACAGGGAAACAAGAAGGGCATCATCCTGAGAATCTTGGCCTCCAGGTACCTTTGGAGTGGGGCTGTCCTGCTCCTGGTGGCTTTCAAGCTGATGGAAATCCAAGTTTCTGAGCTGATCAGGTGTTCCAACTTACAGATAAAACTGGAAAGCTTTTGTTTTGAGGGATGCAAAAGACAAAGCTGCAAGACCAAAGAAGGTGAGACTGTTTGCTGCAGGAATACTGGTTAACTTGTTGCCTTGCAAGCGATGTGGATCAACTATTGCAGGCTGACTCTCTGGGTATTGCTGCCCCTATTCTGCTGAGCTGTGTTTTCACAGAGGTTGAAAAGGCCTCATTCCAAGCCATCCTCTTTGCACTCAGAACCTGCCTCCCCATCTGCTCACCTGATGTCCATCACTGCCTACATTCTGGGATTAATGTTTTCACTCCCGCACACCAGCAATCCAACTCCTTCAAGCTTTTGTAGCTTGCTTTCACAAGGATTAGATCAACTATTTCCTGTCCTACTTCTCAGCACATACCCACTCAATCTCTGTCATATTCACATGCACTTCCACAGACACATGCACACACTGTAACTGAGTATCTTGGGCTCCTTGCGTTGCTCACGACATTACGAGAGGTGTTTGCTACAGCAATGCGATTATCCTGTGTGCAAGAAATTTGCTCTTCATTTTTTCTTTGGTCAGAAGAAGGCAGCTCCAGCAGAGCTTGCAAAAATTGTTTGCAGCTTTATTAACAGTGAGTGGCATTTTGTCTCTGGTGTGTGACAGGGAAGCCTGAGCCATTATTCTGAATTCTTACTTAAAAAGCAACAACAGTCGCACAAGGAAACTCACAAAAGAATGTCTACCTCTCAGCTGCATAGATCACCATCAACTCCTATCTGTATGCAGAATAGCCCATTTTCCCCTCAGCCCTGTGCCCTGATGGGACTCAGTTCCTAAAGAAATGGAATTTATGATTCACACAGGGTATTTTTTTAATATGCCAGCAGAATGCTGCTGTGTCTGAAAAGCTATGCTGCTTCTTTTGGATCCCAGCAGACCTTCTCGCCAGTATTGACTTGCAGATGAAAGCTATCATGTGCCTTTAAAATAAAGAAAGATGCTGAGCCTTATCAGCACACAGTCACAGGGCACAGGCATTTAGCACAGAAGTGGTGGTGCCAGGGGATTTACAAGGCTTTTCCTTTGGCAGAGGATCCACAGAGCTCCGATCCCTCCTCGAATGGAGAGGAGCCATTTCTGTGCGGACCTGTGGACTTGTTTGAAGTGCAGTATCAGGTGCACGTTGATGGGCAGCCATACCAACTTGCTTTGCTCTAAACCTGTCAGGGTGCAACTGAGAAAATTAAGGTTGTTGCTTTGATGCCAGTTTTCTGTCACATGGGACCTGTTTCCTGAGCCTTGTCCCCCATGTGTTCTGGCTCTCTGTGTGCACGCATGGTATGAGCCCATGTTTCTGGTGTTTGCAGCTAGGCACTGTGTGAGGTACTAGGCTTTTGCTGATCACATTATGTGCTGGAGCACTGAAGTAAAGAGTCTTGGTACATGTTTTGTGAAGGGCTCAGACCCATGGTTAAACAATCATGGATTTACTGTGGCTTAATTTTCTCACTCTCTTTATGTACACTCCTAGCAGGTGCTGGGGGTGAGACTAGAGGTGTGCTGTATCAGACAGATCTGAGCTGAGTTTTGGTATTTGCAGTATTTTAATAACACTTCTTTTCTCAGTTGGAAATACAACTTAATCATCCTCTCTGACTTTACTGTAGGTTTAAGTCAGATGTTTCTGGTAAACTGCTTTCAGTGTCCAGGATGGGTTAAAAGCAGGCAAGAGAATTGTGGTGAGAGAATGCTGGAATTAAGAAGTAGGAAAGAAACAAAGAGTCCATGTACATGTGGGGTGTATGTACAGGTAGGGCACATACATGTTTGTGTAAGACCAGGCAAGTGCCCACTGCTCTATTTGACTGCACATGTGTCATCTGCTTGAGGTAATGAGCTTCTGTGGCTTAAGAAGTCACCCATCACTGCCTGCCTGAGTGTGTTTTCCTGCCCTTGGGGTAATGACTTGATCCACAGTGGTAGTTAAATTGGACTTCAGTGCTTTATATTTGCTAAGTTCATGCCCACGTTACACAACTTCAGCTGATGGTGAAGCACAGTCAACTGATTATCTGTGTCAAAGGTATTTATTTTAGTCTTTTATCTAGTTCTTTTTTGTTCCCATTGTTGCTGCAAAGTGAAAGATGTATGAGTTTTTCAAGTTCTCCACAGACAGTTGCTTCAGGATCTTTCTAACAAAGAGTAGAGGCAGGAGGAGATTGAAGGGGATGGTGATAACAGCCTCCCAACAGCTGCTGTGGCTCAGAGCCAGCTTAGAGATTGTACAGGTGAGGATGGCTGCCTTCCTTTGGTGGCTTTGGACAGAGTGCCCCAGGCAGTGCTGTCAGAGGTTTTAGCAGAATGAGTGTCCCTTCCTCTGTGAGCTGCTTTTAAACCGACCTCTATAGCTCTTCCCCTGCCTGAACCACCTCACACTAAGAGTGCCAGTCTCCAGTTCACAGCCATGCCTGGCCATGCATGCTCTTAATCTAGTCCCCCAGCCTGCAGCTGGTATCCCAGCCAGCAACAGCCCAGATCCCTCACTACTACTGAGCTGTAGCTCAGCGCAGCCAGGGCTATGTCTGCCCTGGGTACACTCATCAGGACTAGTCCTGACCCCAGCCTCTAAGCTGGTGGCCTGGCCTGGGCTCAACCCAACCCCTTTCACATGGCCCTCCCTGGCCATCCCAGAGCTGTGTCTAGCCCTAGGTACACTCCCAGGCTAGATCCTGACTACCCCTCTTACTTCATGAATGCTGAACACAGAGCTGTGAGGGCTTAAGATGCACATTGATTCTGGAACAGGATAAAATAAATAACATCTGATTCCATACATGATGATCAGTATGATGAGCCAAACTCACAGCCCTGATCTCCAATGCAGCTATCCATCTACTATCTTGCTATGTTCAGGACTGTGTGAGAAGGATGTTGAGATGGTTTGGGTGATTTGTCTCAGACATGAGAGCCAAGCTGGTTGGTGAGCAGTCTGTGTTGTTTTCTAAGGGATAAGTAAGGTAATGGATGATAGTCCACAGTAAGGAGTGGGCAGAGGGTTGATACTCACTGGATAAAATCACTGTCAGCACAAGCAGCCCCACCCTGGACCTTTAGTCTTGAGGTATAAATAATGTGGTAGTATAGATTTAATTTATAATGAGCTGATCATAAACACAGGATCACAGAATCACACAATGGTAGGGGCTGGAAGGGACCTCTGGAGATCATCTAGTCCAACCCCATGCTAAGCTGGTTCACCTAGAACAGAAATGCATCCAGGCAAGTTTTGAAATTCTTCAGTGAAGGAGACACCCCAACCTCTCTGGCAGCCTGTTTCAATGCTCTGGCACCCTTAAAGTAAGGAGGTTTTACCTCATATTTAGGTGGAACTTCCTGGATTCCATTTTGGGCCCAGTGTACTATCATGGGCACCACTGTAAAGTGTCTGGCCCCATCCTCTTGACACTTGCCCTTTAGATATTGTAAGCATTGATAAGATCCTTTCTCAGTCTTCTATAGGCTAAACAGTCCCAAGGTCTCTCAGCCTCTC
>CM037635.1:10393463-10426159 GCA_015227895.2 Colaptes auratus | reverse complement strand
CATTTCGTGTATTAATATTCTTCCCCGAAGCTCACTGTTCTTTGTAATCATGTTGTCAGGGAGTTCTGCTGGAATCCCACACCATGTCTGTTCCAGCCCCAACTGAATAATTGCGTTCCTTGGTTTTCTTTCTGTATCAAGCAGAACTGTTTGCCTGAGTAACAGACCGTGTTCCCATTCTCTTCTTTTTATCCATATGTACCTGTTTCAAAGAACAAAACAAAAAACAAAAAACCCACACACCCAACCAGCAACTTATTTGAAATCTGCATAAATGCCACATTTACTGTAGAAATACCTCGGTCAGAGTAACCATCATTTGCATGTTAATAGCTCTGTCTCTGTAGGTGGTGGTTGTTAGTTGTTGCTGATCTTGCTTGTTAAACAAATGCAAATCCTTCCTTAGTCCGAATCTTAATTGCAAAATGATTGTGTTTTTCCATAATTCCCTATTTTTTTTCAGGGGCCTTAATCTAGATCAAATAGATTTCTTGACATGCTATCATCTGCTTTGTCTGTTATGCCTAGGCTCTGCACATGTTCCAGTAGACCTTGCTAATTATCAGAGCAATTTGTTGTTTTTGGACTGAATGGGGCCCTCAGCCAATTCTTTCCCACCAACTTTGGTAAAGAATGAAACTAGACTTGACTTGTGCTTTGTGGCTCGACACCAGTTCACTCTCTTGCTCTTCGGCCTTTCAGCTACATCTGACAGTGAAGCAACCAAGCTGGCAAAGTGCTGCTGGCACCATCATTTTCAGTGTGGGAGAGAGAGGCTACTGAGGTGAAAGGTTGCCTGTCATCATCATTCAATATCTGTGGCCTTTGCAGCACCAAACCCTTGGTGTGCAGTACACACTGCAATGCAGACTCTGTGTTTTAAAGGAGCAGTACTAAGGAAAACTATTTTGGAATGGAATGGAATGGAATGGAATGGAATGGGATAGAATAGAATAGAATAGATAGAATAGAATAGATAGATAGAAATAATAGAATAGAATAGAATAGAATAGATAGAATAGATTTAACAGGTTGGGAAAACTTTTGAGATCATCAAGTCCAAAGTATCATCCAACACCATCTAATCAACTAAACCATGGCACCAAGCATCCCATCCAATCTCTTCCTAAACACCTCCAGTGATGGTGACTCCACCACCTCCCTGGGCAGCACATTCCAATGGCCAATCTCTCTTTCTGGGAAGAATGTCTTCCTAACGCCAGCCTAATTCCCCCTGGTGCAGATTGAGACTGTGTCCTCTTGTTCTGTCACCAGTTGCCTGGGAGAAGAGACCAACCCCCACCTGGCTATAACCTCCCTTCAGGTAGCTGTAGAGAGCAATAAGGTCTCCCCTGAGTCTCCTCTTCTCCAGGCTAAGCAACCCCAGCTCCCTCAGCCTCTCCTGAGGACAAGAATTTCCACTGTGGCAGTGAAGCTGGTAAACCACACAGATCTTTCATAAAGCACAGTGCTGTAAAGGCTTGGTTGGGATGTTAGCTTAGACACTGAAAGGCTACCAGGTGCCTTGGTTGCCTGTTATACAGCTTCCACCTGGAGATACCACAGTTCTGGGCTAAGTGCTCCCTTCTTTTCCTTCTGTGCACAGGAGAAGTTAAATTTACAGTAATGTGACTCAGGAAAGTCAGAATGCAGAGGAGAAATTCACCTGACTTGGTGCCATGATCTAGTTGTTTAGGTGGGTTGGATTGGTTGATAGGTTGGACACGATGATCTTGAAGGTCTCTTCCAACCTGGATTTATTGTATTGTATGTATTGTATGTATTGTATTGTATTGTATTGTATTGTATTGAAGTAGTTGCTAGGAAATGCTAAGTGGAGGAATACGTCCTTCACCCCAAACCTCTTAGAGATTTGGCTATTCCTGCTCATCATTCCTGGTTTTGAGCTGTTACAGAAACATAGAAATGCTGTTTGGAGGGATCCTCTGGAGACTTCTGGCTCAGCAACCTTCTTGATTGTTCCTTTTTAAGTTTGGGGCATACCTGAGGTTTGGAGGCAGTAGGTCTCTGTGCTGGTCTGTGTTACTTCCTAAGATCTGCCAATACTGTAGCAGTCTCTTAGATTCACCACCACTCATTTATTACCAGATCTGAGCAGTTTTGGAGTTGGTTCTTCTCTAGCTTCAGTGGGAAGAATTACTCTTTGTTATCTGCTCTGTGTATCTGCAGCACAAAATGATTGCTATAAAAGCATTCTGCAAGTCAGGGTCCTGCTATTACAGGCTTTGCTCATAGTGTCATGAGACTTGTTTGAAAAAAAAACCACCCCATCAACTTTCTGAAAGCAAACAAAAAGCCACTGGCATAATCTTAGCCAAACCTTATAAATCCATGGCCCACTCATTTCATATTGCAAAGAATCCCAGGGAACATCCTGAGGGAGAAATGCCAAATGACACAGTATGCTCAGAGCACACAGCGTGGAGCATTATTTAATCACTGCAAATTCAAAAGCTTATATTCCTTCTTGAAATTGGCAGTACCAAACTCCTAAAATGATGCAAATCTGCCTTCTGTCTTATCTTCCATCAGAAGCTGGAAGCCCTTTTCGGGCTGGCTTTTTATCTGTCATTGAAGGCAATATTCTCCTGAGCTGGATGTAGCCATAGTGGCTCATAAATGGAGTGGGTGTGTGGGTGGGAAGTGGGATATTATGCCATAGAATACTCTTTTCCTTTTGGCTTATAGGTTGCTGAATTAATGTAGGATAAGACAGAGAGAGTTACAGAGAGAGTTAGCCATTGGAATGTGCTGCCCAGGGAGGTGGTGGACTCACCGTCCCTGGAGGTGTTCAAGAGGGGATTGGACGTGGCACTTGGTGCCATGGTTTAGTAATCAGGAGGTCTTGGGTGACAGGTTGGATCTTTGAGGTCTTTTCCTTATTGATTCCATGGTTCAGTGATAATTGTGGCTGGTCTTTCCCAGGACAGTCATTGAAATGACAGAGATTTTCTTGAGTGCTGTCCCATGGCTGCAAAATGGGATTCATCTGCCCAAGGCAGAGCTTTCCAAACCTGAATCTAGTTTCATGGTCCTTTCAGGGGAAGCCACTCCTCATAAACAGACATGTTTGTGGAGATCAGCAGACTTTAATGTACGCAGTACCATATGCATCTTGTACATCATTCTGCTTTAATATCCCTGCTGGTGTGAATCACAAAACAGTCTGCATCTCTCATAGTTTCCTTCAGATCAACAGAAGGAGAAAGGCTCCTATTGACAGCAACTTAACCTGTGAGGTAGAGAGGCTGTAAGCAATGAACACATCCAATATGCTTACCTGCCCTTCATACTGCAAGCCCATAATGTTGAAATAAATCCATGAAACTGTTTATAAAATAACATAGTTCATCTTCCTTTCTGCCAGCAGGCTAGATGTATAAAGAGAGAATTAGGTTTCCAAATGGCCAGCAGCTGAAACTTCTGCTTGCAGCCCACCTCCCTCACCTCCCCGGTAATCATATAGTTTCATAGTTTCAGTTAGGGTTGGAAGGGACCACAAGGATCATCTAGTTCCAACCCCCCTGCCATGGGCAGGGACACCCCACACTAGATCAGGCTGGCCAGAGCCTCAGCCAGCCTGGGCTTAAACACCTCCAGGGACGGGGCCTCAACCACCTCCCTGGACAACCCATTCCAGGGCCTCACCACCCTCACGGTGAAGAACTTCCTCCTTACATCTAGCCTGAATCTCCCCACCTCCAGCTTCATATGGATGTAGAATCTTCTCTGCATAGCCTTTCAGTGGAGCAGCATGTGTACAACTGCTTTGGTATTGACCACTGTGAGCTGCCTTCTCTTCCTGGCATTGCCTGATCCAAGGTCAGTAGGTAAGATCGCCCTCTCTTCTTTGGCTCAAAGGTCTAACAGAGCATCTGCCATGGATGGTGGAACTCCAAGCCTCAGGCCTTCCTCTGCTTCAGGGCTTCCTTGTAGCCAGTGATAGCAACCTACTCACAATGCAGCACTATCCTTCAGGTCCAATGTTCTGGCTCTGGAGTTCATAAAGTAAATGAAACATAGTGAGAAACCCTCAGACAGCAGGCAAAGTTCCCTGCCACACACAGGGGCTTATGGAGGTCACACTTGGGCTCAGTTTCACATAGCTGTTGGAAGCAAGAGCTTCCCTCAATCTACTGGCCACACTCTTCCTGTTGTAGCCCAGGACACCAGTTTGATATTTCCATGGTGAAGGCTGAGGCCATGTTAAACTCATCTTACATTCTTCCCTAGGGCAGCCCTGCCTCTTTTGGGCAGCTGTGTCTTGAGAGCAGTATCGCTGTGAGCATTTGTGGGGTTGGAACTGCTGCTGCTGGTTTAGCGCAGTTGTTGGGAAAGATTAGAACAGATTGGTCCTGTGTGAAGCTCATGTCACATGCTTTTATCTAATACACTCATCTCAAAGTTTTATCAGCGTGAATTTGGGATGGTTGTTTCCCTTATGGCCAGGAAACTGGAAAATGAACAATGCACATAAAGTCTGCTTTTATTCCTTCCTTAAGTCTGTCTCTGAAGCTCTGGTACTCACTGAGCCTTGTTGCTGCAATTACAGAAGGCAGGCTAGAGTGCATGTGATGGAAAAAGGAGAATAGATCACCATTCTTGGAGGGTCCTTACGAGGAATGATGAGGCATGAATGGAGAGGGGAAATAATCACCAAGAAATTATGCTGGAGAGGGATCAATAACCCCAAAATCACTCACTTCACTTGATGCCAGAGCAGAGCTGTTTAAAAACTTTCACTCTATAGAGGAGTAATCTGGAAATTGACCCATCCTGCCTAGTTTATTCTTTTTATAACAAAACAGATTAGAATAGAATAGAATAGAATAGAATAGAATAGAATAGAATAGAATAGAATAGAATAGAATGGGATGAGATGGTACGGGATGGGATAGAATAGAATAGAATAGAATAGAATAGAATAGAATAGAATAGAATAGAATAGAATAGAATAGAATAGAATAGGATGAGACCAGGCTGGAAGAGACCTTCACGATCATTGAGTCCAATCTATCAACCAATCCAACCCACCTAAACAACTAAACCATGGCACCAAGCACCCCATCAAGTCTCCTCCTGAACTCCTCCAATGATGGTGACTCCACCACCTCCCTGGGCAGCCCATTCCAATGGGCAATCACTCTCTCTGTATAGAACTTCTTCCTAACATCCAGCCTAAACCTCCCCTGGTGCAGCCTGAGACTGTGTCCTCTTGTTCTGGTGCTGGCTGCCTGGGAGAAGAGACCAACCTCTGCCTGTCTACAACAGGCCGCCCTGGTGAAGCCCTGGAATGGGTTATCCAGGGAGGTGGTTGAGGCCCCGTCCCTGGCAGTGTTTAAGACCAGGCTGGATGAGGCTCTGACCGGCCTGATCTAGTGTAGGGTGTCCCTGCCCATGGCAGGGGGGTTGGAACTAGCTGATCCTTGTGGTCCCTTCCAACTCTGATTGATTCTATGATACAACCTCCCTTCAGATAGTTGTAGACAGTGATAAGGTCACCCCTGAGTCTCCTCTTCTCCAGGCTAAGCAACCCCAGCTCCCTCAGCCTCTCCTCACAGGGCTTGTGTTCCAAACTCCTCACCAGCTTCATTGCCCTTCTCTGGACACGTTCCAGCAAGTCAACATCCTGTAAAAAAACCCAGTGTTGCTCCTATTTTACTTTTCTTTTCCAGCCCAAACAATGCAGCCAGCTCCTTTCCACCATGTACACAGATTTCAACAACTATAGCAGGGATTGAGGAGATCCCTGAGTAATCTTTTTCATAGTGTAAACATTAAATACAACTCCCCCAGATGGGGAATGATCTAACAAATGAACTCCCCAGAGAGTGATTGCAGGGAACACTTTAAGGCAAACACACACATAAAAGTGATTATGTTTTGTTACTTTCTGAGGCCTGTGGATAATGCTGTTGTACAGATAGTGATAGGAAGGGAGATGCAGATAGAGAGAGGGCAAAAGGAAGAACTGCAAAACAATTTCTATGATAGAAAGCTGTGAATGGAGGTGGTAGTATCCTTCCCCTTGGAGGATAAAGAGGATTGTAAGAAGAGAAGCAGCATCAATCAGTATGGAGCCCACACAGCATTGGAGAAAGGAACAAGCAGGGAGACTGCTTTACCTTACTCCTTTTCCACCCTCAGTGTCATCAGTTTTTTCATTCCACTAGAGGACACATAGTCCTCTAGCAAAGCTTGGAATAGCACAGAAGGATAAGGAAGCCAAGGGCACAAGCCAAGTGATGGCAAAGGATTGCCCTGAATTTCCACACTCAGCTAATGAAATGGCAGGCACTGTGATTTAATTCCATAACAATGAATTAGTCCCTGTTCAGAGGCTCTTCCATTCTTTCTCCAGCTCATTTACTTGTGGAAGGATGCCTGAAGAGTTACACATCTAGATTTTCAGTTATCTGCATTTTCACCTGTGTTAAGCTATTCAATTGCCTTAAGCCCTTTGATACAAATGTAAAGTGATGTTTATTTTGCTTATTGTGAAACAGCAAGAGGTGAATTCTGTGCACTACTTAGTGTGTAATATTTGCAAATGCATAGCTACGCTTTCTGTATGGCACCATTCAGTTAGAGCTGTTTGTGTCTAGCTGGAATGCCTTGGAGTCATGCTCTTATTCCATCCTTGGCTTTTATATAGGCCAGATTTCAGTTGTAGCTTGGTGTGTATTCTGTCAGATTCACATTGTTCTTGCTTAAACAAAGCCTGCAGTTTTCACTCCAATTTTCCTTAAGAAAATGCAAAGCTCTCAGCACCCATTAAGGAGCGATCTAAACAGTGTCAACAGTACCCAACTCATGAGGCTGCAAGGAGTGAGAAGGATGGATTCATGAATGGCTTGGTGAGGTCAAGCAGATCAGTTAACAGCTCGAATTTCCAGGTGAACTTCTTACATCAATGTTTTCTATTGCAGGCACTTTACACCTCTTTTCCAGAAAAGATTTGCATGCTGAGGTGTTCAAACTCCTTTGGTTTATAGTATCATAGTATCAGTCAGGGTTGGAAGGGACCACAAGGATCAGCTAGTTCCAACCCTCCTGCCATGGGCAGGGACACCCCACACTAGATCAGGCTGGCCAGAGCCTCATCCAGCCTGGGCTTAAACACCTCCAGGGATCGGGCACCAACCACCTCCCTGGACAACCCATTCCAGGGCTTCACCACCCTCATGGTGAAGAACTTCCTCCTCACCTCCAGCCTGAATCTCCCCACCTCCAGCTTCAGTCCATTCCCCCTAGTCCTACCACTACCTGACATCCTGAGAAGTCCCTCCCCAGCCTTCTTGTAGGACCCCTTCAGATACTGGAAGGCCACAATGAGGTCACCTGGGGAGCCTTCTCTTCTCCAGACTGAACAGCCCCAACTCCTTCAGTCTGTCCTTATAGGAGAGGTGCTCCAGCCCTCTGCTCATCCTCGTGGCCCTTCTCTGGACAACTTCCAGCACCTCCAGATCCCTCTTGGAATAGGGACTCCAGAACTGGACACAGTACTCCAGGTGGGGTCTCAGCAGAGCTGAGTAGAGGGGGAGAATCCCCTCCCTTGACCTGCTGGCCACACTTCTCTTGATGCAGCCCAGGATCTGATTGGCCTTCTGGGCTGCAAGTGCACATTGAGAGCTCATGTTGAGCTTCCCCTTCCACCAGCACCCCCAAGTCTCTCTCCTCAGGGCTGCTCTCCAGCCAGTCACTGCCCAGCCTGGATTTGTGCCTGGGGTTGCCTCGACCCAGCTGCAGGACCCTGCCCTTGGTCTTTTTGAAGCTCATGAGGTTGGCTTGTGCCCACCTCTCCAGCCTGTCAAGCTGCATTTCCAGTTGCATAATTTTCTTCCTTGAAATGGGATAGAGGCCAAGGGCCAGATTTTCAAGGTGTTCAGGCATTCTGTAATGCAGGTAGACCCACAGCAAATGCTAACCCTTTAGGTTGCTCAACTTTCAGATAAACCAGTAAGGATTCACTGGTGCCGTTGAGAGCTCTGCTTTGTGATTACCCCCCATCGTTAGGTGACATTTAAGTCTCTTTAGAAGCTTTGTCTGTGCTGCCATTTCCACTCTGTGCAACTGAGACAATAGTTTTTCCTTCCTTTGTTACCCTCTTCAGAACATCAGTGTGTTATAAACAGGGTCATATAAAGTCCTTTACATGAAAGCACAACAAAGCCTCTCTGTAGCAGTCAGGAGAATTGCCTACTGTGCTTAAGGGCGTTGCAGAGTGGAAGAGGAAAGCAGTGGATAGTACCGGATGGGGTGGCTGAAAAATGAGAAAGGACAAGCATGTTCCAGGCCATCTGTTCCTTTGGAGCACGGAGCTTGTATGGGTTAACACCTGCTCTTGTCTACTCAACACAATGCTAAACACATCCTCCATGATTTTTCATCAAGTGACATCCTGGGTGCTGTTTCTGGATACACTGAGTCACTAAAATTAAGCAAGCACTCCCTCGCTTTAGCTGCAAGAAAGAAGAAGGAAGCAGCTGACCTTGCACACACCTTCTGACGGGTCTGGTGTTTGAGGAACTTCCCACTGCTCGAACACTCTGATATCCAAACAGCTTTAACCACAGTGGCCCTCTGCAGACTGAAGAGGCTATTACCACTGTCAACAGAGTTGCTCAAATGAGCGCTTTTCACCGCACCAAGTTGCAAAAGGAGTGCTGGCTGGTAACTGAGCAGTGCTTTTAACTAGCAGACATTCTATAAATGCTCATTATTTATAAACAGGTATGTTAAAGATTCAATATCAGATAGAATTTTCAACAAAGAGTGAGAACAAATAGGAGAAAGCCAAGAACAGGCTGCATTGCTAACTTTGCTGGAAAGGATGATAAGAACAGACAGTTGCTGCAGGAATATGCCATATTGGTACCATCTGCATTGTATTTCCAGGGCAACTTTTTATTAACTAGAGTAGATCTCATTCATGCTTTAGGTCAGAAAGACTTTTTTGCTCAGTCAGAACAAGTTTTATAGCAGCTTCACTGTAGTTAGAATAGAATAGAATAGAATAGAATAGAATAGAATAGAATAGAATAGAATAGAATAGAATAGAATAGACCAGACCAGGTTGGATGAGACCTTCAATATCATTGAGTCCAACCTATCATCCAACACCACCTAATCAACTAAACCATGGCACCAAGCACCCCATCAAGTCTCCTCCTAAACACCTCCAGTGATGGTGACTCCACCACCTCCCTGGGCAGCCCATTCCAAAGGGAAATCACTCTCTCTGTGTAAAACTTGCTCCTAACCGCCAGCCTAAACATCCCCTGGTGCAGCCTGAGACTGTGTCCTCTTGTTCTGGAGCTGGTTGCCTGGGAGAAGAGACCAACCTCTGCCTGTCTACAACCTTAAGGTAGTTGTAGAGAGCAATAAGGTCACCCTTGAGTCTCCTCCTCTCCAGGCTAAGCAACCCCAGCTCCCTCAGCCTCTCCTCATAGGGCTTGTGTTCCAAACCCCTCACCAACCTTGTTGCCCTTCTCTGGACATGTTCCAGCAAGTCAACATCCTTCCTAAACTGAGTTGCCCAGAACTGGACACAGGACTCAAGGTGTGGCCTAACCAGTGCAGTGGACAGGGGCAGAATGACCTCCCTACTCCTGCTGGCCGTACTGGTCCTGATGCAGGCCAGCATGCCATTGGCCCTCCTGGCTGCCTGGGCACACTGCGGGCTCATGTTCAGCCTACCATCAACCAGCACCCCCAAGTCCCTCTCTGCCTGGCTGCTCTCCAGCCACTCTGACCCCAGCCTGTAGCACTGCCTGGGGTTGCTGTGGCCGATGTGCAGAACCCGGCACTTGGATGTGTTCAATCTCCTGCCCTTGGCCTCTGCCCATCTGTCCAGCCTGTCGAGGTCCCTCTGCAAAGCCTCTCTACCCTCCAGGAGATCAGCTCCTGCCTCCAGCTTGGTGTCATCTGCAAATTTACTGCTGATGGACTCAATGCCCTCATCCAGATCATCAATAATGATGTTAAAGAGCATGGGGCCCAGCACTGATCCCTGGGGCTCTTGCAGCCACTTGTGAGCCTCTTTCAGAAATGAATCACAATACTGCAGTATCAGAGATCCTGACTCACACTGCTGAATGTGAAAATTAACCTGGCTGTGTGCATGTGGCTTTAGAAATGAATGATCAGTGTTTTCCTAGACATTGCTGCATGGTCCAAAGGGCTGCTGTAAGAGGTACAGTAAGAATGATGAAGTCTTGCAGCCACACAGTTCTGAATGAAAGAGTTGTTATGAGCACACAAATGTGGAGGCAGGGTTGGGAAAATGTTACAAAACTTTTCTTCTTTCCTTTATTTTTTTTTGTCCCCCCATCTGGTACAATCCACAAATGTGGAGGCAGGGTTGGGAAAATGTTACAAAACTTTTCTTCTTTCCTTTATTTTTTTTTGTCCCCCCATCTGGTACAATCCAGAGGCCAAAAATGCCCTCTTTGGATGCATGTTTTTGAGTCAGGAATAAATCAGCTCTTCCAGAGGTTGTCTCTTGGTTTTCAGAAAGAGAATAATCTCACCATGAACAGAAACATTTTACCTTCTGTATGTCCCATTTCCTTACTGCTATCAGGAATTAGTGTTTGGGGGTGGGTGGGGGTGTGTCTTCTGAGGAGTGATGAAGTTCTACTGTGGTAGGGAAGGAGCCCAAGTACATTGTAAAGCACCACCTCAAGCTGCTCCAGGGGAAGTTTAGGGGAGGAGAAAGTTCTTCACTGAGAGAGTTGTTAACCATTGGAATGGGCTGCCCAGGGAGGTGGTGGAGTCACCATCCCTGGAGGTGTTCAAGAGGGGACTGGACATGCCACTTGGTGCCATGGTTTAGTCCTGAGGTCTGTGGTGACAGGTTGGACACAATGATCTTTGAGGTCTCTTCCAACCTTGGCGATTCTGTGATTCTGTGATCTACCAAGGATAGAGAGAGAGGGGGAGATAATGAACATCAGCATTAAACTTGCAAATGGAACCTGGGAATTGAGCACTGGTACATTCAGCTTCCACACTGGTGAATGCCTGGCTCAGTAATTGACTCATGTGAAAATTTCTGGAGGGAACTAAGGCATAAAATAATCTGGATTCTTCACACACAAGCATAAAAGAAAGAAAGTAAAAAACCAACAGAAAATCTAAGTTTTATGGCTAATAAATGGTTGTGGGTATGACCAGCTTATTTCTGCAGGAAAACATGGGAAATCCTATTTTGCTCTAAGTAACTTAGGCTGTGAAAATGTTGATATTCATTCCAGTATACTTGGCCATAACGAAGTGTTTGAGTAGAGATGAGCATGTAGTAACCCTTAAATCCTAAATCCTTTTATTTGTGGACACCAGAACCAGCCTACTTTGCCATTTGTTGTGGTTTTAGGTGTGTGAGAAGAGCCACACCAGTGAATAGAATAGAATAGAATAGAATAGGAATAGAATAGAATAGAATAGAATAGAATAGAATAGAATAGAATAGAAATATAATAGAGTAGAATAGGAATAGGAATAGGAATAGGAATAGGAATAGGAATAGGAATAGAATAGGAATGGAATGGAATGAATAGAATAGAATAGAATAGAATAGAATAGAATAGAATAGAATAGAATAGAATAGAATAGAATAGAATAGAAATATAATAGAGTAGAATAGAATAGAATAGAATAGAATAGAATAGAATAGAATAGATATATAATAGAAATATAATAGAGTAGAATAGAATAGAATAGAATAGAATAGAATAGAATAGAATAGAATAGACCAGACCAGGTTGGAAGAGACCTTCAAGATCATCGTGTCCAATTTATCAACCAATTCAACCCACCTAATCAACTAAGCCATGGCACCAAGCACCCCATCAAGTCTCCTCCTGAACACCTCCAGTGATGGTGGCTCCACCACCTCCCTGGGCAGCCCATTCCAATGGGCAATCACTCTCTCTGTATAGAACTTCTTTAAGCCTATGACAGTAATAAATTTGCCTAAAATGTGTTACTCTTGAGGTTTCTGTGTCTGGAAGCCGAAATTTCAGGGATTGTTGTGGTTTCTTTGAATTTGAACTCTAGCTCTGACTGAACATCAAACTTGCAGACCATCCCAACTCATTTGATGTGTCTTTGACTTCTCCCTACATTTGATCCGGGCTTGTGAGTTGTTCCTGCAGAATATAAACTCAATTGAATGACTGCAAATCGCTTACCCAAGTGTTGGTTGGCTGGCTGGCTGTACCCCAGAAGTATTGGGTGTTAATAAAGGTTTAGAGTCAGGTTAGGCAGTGGTGCATGGAATCCTATGAGCATGTGCTCTAGATCTGATACTGCTCAATGTTTTCATTAACGTTTTCACTGGAGACCAGAGTGAAGAGTATGCTAATCAAATTCATATGCAACACAAAGCTGGGAGCAATAGCCAGTGCATTGGAGAATAGGATTAGCCCAGAGTCCAACTATGATGAATTCAAGAACTGAGCTGAAATCAATAAACTGAGATTCAATAAGCACAAATGTAAAGTAGCTCACATAGGAAGGGGATAATTAAATGCAGGAATGGAAAATGGAGCTGTCTGTAGGCAGCTAATATGGAGGGAGAGACAAAGAAGTTTTGCTCCTTAAACCAAATCTGGGAAGACAAGGAGTCATTTTTATTCCTGGTAGCGAGCAGCCAATAGCTCCAAAAATTAGCTTCGTGCCCGGATCCAGCTTTTAGCTCCACATGAGCTTGTCATTGATGATGCATAATTAAAGATGAAAAAAAAAATAAAAAGAAGAAGAAGAAGAAAAAAACACTAAAAAACTAAAAAAAAATCAGACCCAAAAGCACTAGCTCAGCCTTTTCTGTTTTATACAGAAGAATTTAGTTCCTGGGTAAAGGCGTTACAAGATTTCAGTTTTCCTCTCTTCAGCTATTTGGCCTGCATCAGGAATAGTGTGGCCAGCAGGAGCAGGGAGGTCATTCTGCCCCTGTACTCTGCACTGGTTAGGTCACACCTTGAGTCCTGTGTCCAGTTCTGGGCTCCTCAGTTTAGGAAGGACATTGAGACACTTGAATGTGTCCAGAGAAGGGCAACGAGGCTGGGGAGAGGCCTTGAGCACAGCCCTGTGAGGAGAGGCTGAGGGAGCTGGGGTTGTTTAGCCTGGAGAAGAGGAGGCTCAGGGGAGACCTCATTGCTCTCTACAACAACCTGAGGGGTAGTTGTAGCCAGGAAGGGGTTGGTCTCTTCTCTCTGGCAACCAGCACCAGAGCAAGAGGACACAGTCTCAAGCTGTACCAAGGGAAGTTTAGGCTGGAGGTGAGGAGAAAACTCTTCACTGAGAGAGTCATTTGTCATTGGAATGTGCTGCCCAGGGAGGTGGTGGAGTCACCATCCCTGGAGGTGTTCAAGAGGGGATTGGACGTGGCACTTGGTGCCATGGTCTAGTCCTGAGGTCTGTGGTGACAGGTTGGACTCGATGATCTTTGAGGTCTTTTCCAGCCTTGGCGATACTGTGATACTGAGATACTTCCCTAAATTTATCTTCATCCTTGCATTTTCCACACCTGGTCTGGGCTGCCAGAGATGCAGGTTTGCAAAGCTGGCCTGACATCTCTTTTTCCAGTGACAGGTGTCTTAACCTGTCATGCACAGCCCCTGTTAGCTGTTTCATTGTTTTCTGTCAAGAAGAGCCACACATTCTGTTATAATTAGCGATTTCTACACCAGAGTTTCTGCGCTGAGAAGAGCGGTTGTCAGTCAGGAGGGGAGGTGTATGTAGGCTGAGGTGATTAAAGCCAGAATCTCAGTGCCCTGATCTGTTGGAGGACCTGTGTACAGCCCTTGCAAATTGCAATAGGAAAAGACTGCATGGGTCGGTGCTCTCTGGAGAGAACATGAGAGTAAGGATGGGATTAAGTGAATTCAGTTGCTTCTTTTCAGTCCAGGTAGAGATGGAATACATGATGAGAATATCAGTCCATGGTTTTCTGCAGTGAGATTTGGGGTACATTAACAGATTGTCTGGTGATCGTTTGCAGGGCTCATGATCATTATGTGCCTATGTTGGACCTGCTCTGTCACTATCTGTCAGACTATCTGTCTTTGCAGGAAAAATAACTGCACTATTGTTTAAAGGGAGCTGGGGCTTTTTCAGCAGTACAGGAAAATCCTTCCTCCCTACCTTGACTGGGCTGACTCAAACCCAAACCTAGGATTATTCTCTGATGGAGTCTATTTCTGAGTGCTAATCAGGAGTAAGTAGAGTACCAATTCATCAGGTGCTGCTGTCCACAGAAAGGACTAACTAGAGGACATCAAAGGCTTGCCTAATGTATCCATACCAAAGGTCAAAAGCTCCCTTCATTCAAACCAGAAGCTATGATCTTTTGAAAGCCATTAATGCCCATGTTCCCCTATTAAATCCAGTCAGGTTCTTTCACTGAGTGCACTCTCCTCTAGGCTAAGAGCTGATTTTATTTTCCAGGCTCCTGATCCTTCCCCTGTTGATCTTGGACTAGAGGTTTCCTTTTTGAAAGCATACTTACTTCAAGGAGACACAGACCTGAGCTCTTGAAAGGGCTCTTTGAGAGGCAAAAACAAAATTACACTTTCTTTTCATGCTTGAGGCTGTTAAAGAAGAATATTTTTCTCTGCAAGGCCAGGAGAGCAGCTTTAACTCAAGTGACAGTTAGGAGACAAGGTGGAGCTGTCCAGCATGCTCTGCACATCTGGTGATTCCAGGGCTTCTGGTGGTGGGAGGACAAATTGCCCTTTAGAGGTGTCACATATTGTGGGTCACCTTGACCTGAAATCCCAGGTGCAGAATTTGTCTGCACAGAAATGACTTTGTGACAGAATGACTCCTGCTGAGGGCTCTTGCCACATCAAGGAGGTTTTTGACTAGTCAAATTGGCATTTCCTGTGTTGATAGGACGGTGCTTTAATCATGTCTCACATCTCTATGGCTTTTATTCTCTCTCAATACTCCCAGCTTCACCCTAGCAGTAAGAAAATTTAGAGATAGTAGCAAACTGCATTGGGAAGCTATGCTCCTTCTTGCCTTATAAAATCTTGTCAGTGATATCTTTAAAGCTATGTTGTAGAAGTAACTGGGCTAGGCTGATCTTTAATTAGTTTGATACCAGTTTCATGCAGCTGGCAGAGTATTAGGGCATAGGAAAAAAATCTCTAGGGTGCATTTATCTCCAGCTGCACCCTTCCCATATTATAGTTTTGAGAACATATTATAAAGTAGCACAATTCAGGGCAGTCCTGAGGTTGTACTCAGCTCTGGTGTACAATGAAGTTGGCATATAACAGCTTTCAAAGTCAGGAACAACAAGCAATTTGTCTGGGCTTCTTTCCCTACCCAACAGTCCCTGCCAGTGGCTGGGGGTATGATCATCCTGCTAAGGCAGCAGCCACAGTAGGAATTCAGATCCAAAATGCATCAAATACACTGAACCAGTATAGCAAATAGTGCATAAAAAAGATGTTATTTTGCTATGGTGAGCACCACTCCCTTATAGGACTTTCAGAGAGTGAAAAGATGGCACAGGACACGCTCATTGTCAAGAGTAATTTTGGTGTAACTGACTTGATTGAAACCTGGTTGGATAAAGTACTTGACTATAATGTTTAAAATGGGACTGTGGCCATTAAACAATGAGGAAAGGAATAACAGGGCCCAAATGGTACCCTGCATAAAGCTCTCCTTGGCCTTTAGCAGTTGTTGGTGAGTCAAAACTGCAGGGTCATAAAATCATGGAATGGTTTGGATTGGAAGGGACCTTAAAGATCATCTAGTTCCAACCCTCCTGCCATGGGCAGAGACACCTTCCACTAGATCAGGTTGCTCAAAGCCCTGTCCAACCTGGCCTTGAACACTTCCAGTGAGAGGGCATCCACAACTTCCCTGGGCAACAGGTTCCAGTGTCTCACCACCCTCACTGCAAAGAATTTCTTCCTAATATCCAGTTTAAATCTTCCATCTTACAGTCATTCCCCCTCACCCCATCACTACAAGGGACCTTGTAAAAGGTCCTTCCCCAGCTTTCTTGTAGGCACTTTCTTGGAAAGTCACCCTAAGGTCTCCTCAGACCTTCTCTTTTCCAGGCTGAACAGCCTCATCTTTCACAGCCTGTCCCCACAAAGGGGATGCTCCAACCCTCTGATCATCTTCATAGCCACCCTCTGGACCCACTCCAATAGTTTGATGCCCTTCTTGTGTTGGGGTCCCCAGAACTGGATGCAGTACTGCAGGTGGGGTCTCATGAGAACACAGAGTACAGGGGAAGAATCACCTCACCCTTCATGTGTGGAAACAAACAAATGCTGGAGCCTAGGAGGAGGACAACCCACGAGCACACGTCTCTAAGAAATAAGCTAAAATAATTCAGGAGTATTCCTGTGCACTGAGCACATCTGGCTCACAATATCCATTTCCATGCTGATAAATGTGCTCACCATTTAAACCACAGAGCCTGGATGCAGACCAGGAATGAGCTTCTTCCCACGCTGCACCTAAGAGTTGTTTGGGAGGGTGATAACAGGGCTGTGCTGGGGCCATGTTAAGCTGTTTTAACAGTACAGCTGATTATTTTTCTGTTCCCATGACCACCTCCAGGCATTTTTGTTAACTTATTAATATAGTTGTACCCTGACAGCCCACCCAATCATGCCAGAAAACAATGCTGCTCTCGAGCATGCCTATCTGAATGCATGCAGAGCAGTTGAGGTGTTGGGAAGGATATCAGTGTTGAATACTGGCTGAAAGTCTTACACAATCATCATTATTATAATTTCTAAAAAAGCCCAGATGAGATATATTAACTAAATATAACACAAGAGACAAAGGCAGACATGGATGAAAAGATGAGCAGGTGAAAAGAGAAAGAGAGGTAATATTACGGCTCAGCCTGAAAGACAGAGGTAGCTGAGCAGCTGAAGCCTAGAAGCCTAGCTGTCATCATTATTCCTTTGTGAGCATTGCAGTTTTAGTATAAAGAGAGTTTTAAGGAGGACAATGAAGCAGCTTTGCAAAAGTTTAGCAGGAAAAGCTCAAAGGTGCTGTTGAAAACATTTCAAATCTGATGGTATCTGGCAACACTGTCCGTCAAACATGGGAGCTAACCTTTCAATAGGGATTCAGAGGTGATGCTTGGAGGAGGGTAAACTACAAAAGTCTTGACAGGGAAGAAAAAGCACTTGTGTCTCATTAAGTGGAAGAGGGGAAGCTGAAAGAAACATTATGGAAAAGGAGCAACATGCTCCAAACTACAGGAAGGTTTGCAGCATTAAGGCCAGGAAAAGGTTGTTGTAGTAATAGAAGGGTGGGCTGGGCTGAGCCTGGGCAGCTGTTTCGGCTGCAGTAAAAATGGATCAGGAATTCATGCCTCACACATATCTGCTAACAAATGGGTTTGAGATTTTATGAAGCCCAAGTGTGAGGACCCAGAAAGAGCTCTGAATGGAAGATGCATGGTCTACAGGGCAGAGGGATGACTGGCCAGGCTAATGGTATAGTCTATAGTGATGGAAAAGACATTTTGGTGCTTCAGAGGGAAGTGTTCTTTTTGCCTGCATTGAACCATAATTACAAGTTTCAAGCTCAGCAATGCATTCATTTGCATGTCTTTTGATGAAGTGTGAAGAAACTTGCATCATGCTCATGTGAAGCCAACTTCTTCCTGGATGTTCCATATGGGGCATTTACACGGTGTGAAGGGAAGTTACTGGCATTTTTCCTGGGTTGGAAGGGAAGTTAGTGGAGTGCCCTGAAGTCCCAAATGTAGAGGAGTATTTAGGAGACTTTTACAGGTGGTATAAGAGTCCCACATGATGTCATTTAACAAGTCCAAGTGCCGGGTGCGGCACTTTGGTCACAACTACCCCATGCAGCGCTACAGGCTGGGGACAGACTGGATGGAGAGCAGCCAGGCAGAAAGGGACCTGGAGGTACTGGTTGATAGTAGGCTGAACATGAGCCAGCAGTGTGCCCAGGTGGCCAAGAAAGTCAATAGCACCCTGGCCTGCATCCGGAATAGCGTGGCCAGCAGGAACAAGGAGGTCATTGTGCCCTGTACTCAGCACTGGTTAGGCCACAATTTGAGTCCTGTGTCCAGTTCTGGGCCCCTCAATTTAAGAAAGATGTTGAGCTGCTGGAAGGTGTCCAGAGAAGGGCAACAAAGCTGGGGAGGGGTTTGGAGCACAGCCCTATGAGAGGAGGCTGAGGGAGCTGGGGTTGTTTAGCCTGGAGAAGAGGAGGCTCAGGGGAGGCCTTATTGCTCTCTACAACTACCTGAAGGGAGGTTGTAGACAGGTGGGATTTGGTCTTTTCTCCCAGGCAGCCTGTGACAGAAGAAGAGGACACAGTCTCAGGCTGTGCCAGGGGAGGTTTAGGCTGGATGTTAGGAAGAAATTCTTCACAGAAAGAGTGATTTGCCATTGGAATGTGCTGCCCAGGGAGGTGGTGGAGTCACCATCCCTGGAGGTGTTCAAGAGGGGATTGGACATGGCACTTGAAGCCATGATTTAGCTAGTCATGAGGTGTTGGGTGATAGGTTGGACTTGGTAATCTCTGAGGTCTTTTCCAACCTTATTGATTCTATGATTCTAAGATGGAACATGGTATCTGTTTCTCCATGATGAGGATGCTGAGATATTTTTCAGTTTGTTACTAACCATGATGGATATTAAGTACTGTTTCTTAAGGGCAGACTTCAAATGTCTCCTATAGGCCCTGGTGACTTGTGCCAAAGAGCTCACCAGAGTCGATCGAGGGGATCTCCAGCTCGGAGATTTTAACATTCCATCTTTGTAGGAGAGTAACAGAATAAGAAGAATGTTGATGTTGAGCTGGATTCAGACCAAAATGAGGATGACCTGAGTGACAGCAGGGAAGTTATTTTTTGACACTGCTCCAGAATAGTGAAAATGTTGATATAGAATCCAGCAGCTAAAGAGTAAGATAGTGGGAATGTCAACATGGGTTTAAGGAAAATGGGCTCTGCTTCTTTCATAGAATCATAGAATCAGTAAGGTTGGAAAAGACCTCAAAGATTGTCAAGCCCCAACCTGTCACCCAACACTTCATGACTAGCTAAACCATGTTAGCTTCAAGTGTCACATCCAATCCCCTCTTGAGCACCTCCAGGGACAGTGACTCCACCACCTCCCTGGGCAGCACTCCAGCAGCTAACAACTCTCTCTGGGAAGAACTTTCTCCTCACCTCCAGCCTAAACTTCCCCTGGTGCAGCTTGAGACTATGTCCCCTTGTTCTGATGCTGATTGCCTGGGAGAAGAGACCAACCCCCACCTGCTACAGCCTCCCTTCATGTAGTTGCAGACAGCAGTAAGGTCTCCCCTGAGCCTCCTCTTCTCCTCTTTCTGTGGCATTGCAAGTGTGGTTCATAAAGATGACTTCATATTTGGACTTTTCTAAGAACAATGTAATACCTCCTGGCATTCTGATAAAATGTTAACACAATGCAGTACCAATAAAGCAGAGATTAAATGAGTTGAGAGAAAGCTAAATGACAGATCTCAAAAAAATCACTTTCCAGTGGGGAGTTATCATCAAATGTGAGCATTCCAGACTGGCTTCTGAGAAATCAGTAGAAAGCTTCATTTTATTCAGTGGTTTCGTCGATGATCTGGGAATAAGTATGCTAATAAAGAGGGTAGATGACACAAAGATTAGTAGAAGGATGCAAAAAAAATGGCAGTAAAACTCTAATGCATAGATTGCTCAGAAAGGCTTCGTCCCTTCATAGTTTCATAGTTTCAGTTAGGGTTGGAAGGGACCACAAGGATCAGCTAGTTCCAACCCCCCTGCCATGGGCAGGGACACCCCACACTAGATCAGGCTGGACAGAGCCTCATCCAGCCTGGTCTTAAACACCTCCAGGGACAGGGAGTAGTGAAGAGGTGATTGGGAGCAGTCAGCATGGCTTTGCCAAGGGGAAATCCTGCCTGACAAACCTGGTGGCCTTCTATGAACAGGTGACAGCATTAATAGCTGAGGGGCGAGCAACTGATGTCGTTTACCTGGACCTGAGCAAAGCCTTTGACACTGTCCCACACCACATCCTGGTCTCCAAGCTGGTGACACACGGGTTTGATGGATGGACCACCAGATGGATAAGGAACTGGCTTGATGGCCGCACCCAAAGAGTGGCTGTCAATGGGTCCATGTCCCAGTGGAGGCCAGTGACAAGCGGAGTCCCTCAGGGATCAGTCCTGGGACCAGTCTTGTTCAACATCTTTGTGGGTGACATGGACAGTGGCATTGAGTGCACCCTCAGCAAGTTTGCTGATGACACCAAGCTGTGTGGTGCAGCAGACACGCTGGAGGGAAGGGATGCCATCCAGAGGGACCTTGACAGGCTGGAGAGGTGGGCACAGGCCAACCTCATGAGCTTCAACAAGACCAAGTGCAGGGTCCTGCATCTGGGTCGAGGCAATCCCAGGCACAAATACAGGCTGGGCAGTGACTGGCTGGGGAGCAGCCCTGAGGAGAGAGACTTGGGGTGCTGGTGGATGAGAAGCTCAACAGGAGCTCTCAATGTGCACTTGCAGCCCGGAAAGCCAATCAGATCCTGGGCTGCATCAGGAGAAGTGTGGCCAGCAGGTCAAGGGAGGTGATTCTCCCCCTCTACTCAGCTCTGGTGAGACCCCACCTGGAGTACTTGCGTCCATTCTGGAGCCCCTATTACAGGGATCTGGAGGTGCTGGAGCGTGTCCAGAGAAGGGCCACGAGGATGATCAGAGGGCTGGAGCACCTCTCCTGTGAGGACAGACTGAAGGAGTTGGGGCTGTTCAGCCTGGAGAGAGAAGGCTCCGAGGTGACCTCATTGTGGCCTTCCAGTATCTGAAGGGGGCCTACAAGAAGGCTGGGAGGGACTTTTCAGACTATCAGGGAGTGATAGGACTAGGGGGAATGGGATGAAGCTGGAGGTGGGGAGATTCAGGCTAGATGTGAGGAGGAAGTTCTTCACCGTGAGAGTGGTGAGGCCCTGGAATGGGTTGTCCAGGGAGGTGGTTGAGGCCCCGTCCCTTGTGGTGTTTAAGACCAGGCTGGACGAGGCTCTGTCCAGCCTGATCTAGGGTAGAGTGTCCCTGCCCATGGCAGGGGGGTTGGAACTAGATGATCCTTGTGGTCCCTTCCAACCCTAACTGAAACTATGAAACTATGAAACAGGGCCTCAACCACCTCCCTGGACAACCCATTCCAGGGCCTCACCACCCTCATGGTGAAGAACTTCCTCCTCACCTCCAGCCTGAATCTCCCCACCTCCAGCTTCATTCCATTCCCCCTAGTCCTATCACTACCTGATAGCCTGAGAAGTCCCTCCCCATCCTTCTCGTAGGCCCCCTTCAGATACTGGAAGGCCACAATGAGGTCACCTCGCAGCCTTCTCTTCTCCAGACTGAACAGCCCCAACTCCTTCAGTCTGTCCTCACAGGAGAGGTGCTCCAGCCCTCTGCTCATCCTCGTGGCCCTTCTCTGGACACCTTCCAGCACCTCCATATCCTTCTTGTAATAGGGGCTCCAGAACTGGAGGCAGTACTCCAGGTGGGGTCTCACCAGAGCTGAGTAGAGGGGGAGAATCACCTCCCTTGACCTAAATGAATCTACTTAGAATCATAGAAACATAAAATTGTTAAGGTTGGAAGGGACAAGGGAGGTGGTGGAGTCACCATCCCTGGAGGTGCTCTAAAAGGGATTGGAGGTAGCACTTGAAGCCATGGATTAGTTAGTCATAAGTTAGTTAGTTGGGTGACAGGTTGGACTTGATGGTCTTTGTGGTCTTTTCCAACCTTATTGATTCTATGATTCTCTGATCATCTAATTCCAACCCCCCCTTCCATGGGCAGGGACACTTCACATGGGATCAGGTTGGGTCAAAACCACATCTAGCCTGGCCTTAAAAAACCTCCAGGGATAGGGCTTTGATGGTTGGAGCAAATTACTTGCAGCAAGACTTCAGGATCATTCTAATTTATCCTTAACTATTAAGGGGGAACTTGATTACAGAGCACAAATATCTTCATTTGTTAAAAATCATGGGTATTGCAAAATGCTTTAATCTAGTGGAGAAAGAAAAGGAAAAGCAAGGCCCAAGACATGGAAATTAATGCATGAAAATGTAAATCAGGCCCAACATTTCAGCAATGAAAGGGATCAAACACCAGAGCTCCCTGCGAGCATACTACCTCTTCATCACCTTCAATCAAGACTGGATACCTTGCTAAAGTGTAAAGAATGTGTTAGCCAGGGCAAAGTCACTGAGCTGACTACAAGGGTAGATGGGTGAAGATTAAAGCCCTGTGACACACAGAAGGTCAGGAGGGATTTGTAAGTCTCTATTATGACCTTAAGGAGTGTGAATCTACAAACCTGGTCTCACTTGGAAATGCTTTGCTTATTCCTTACATTTGTCTTCTGCTGCAATATTTCTTTCATAGAACTGTATTATACAGAGGCTGTTACATATGTCCTACAATCATAAAACCATTTTGGTTGGAAAATACCTTTAAGGCCATCAAGTCCAACCATTGTCTACCTCAAGTCAAGCAAAGAGAGGCAAACAATGCTATTAGATTCATCTGAAGTTTCTTCACACCTATTTTGTGTCTCACTTCTGCCTTTCTCCTTAGCCCTTTCCACGAATGGTGATTCAAAACAAAACAAAACAAAGCAAACAACACCACCACCACCACCCAATGATAAAGCAACCAAGTAAAAGAGATTTCATTTTAACAACTGGGAGCATAACCATTTTGAGAAAGATTTTGTTTACTTTGGCATACTGGTCACTAGTACCAGAAAAGTAAGAATAGGCAACCAGCACCAGAACAAGAGGACACAGTCTCAAGCTGTGCCAGGGGAGGTTTAGGCTGGAGGTGAGGAAGAAGTTCTTCATAGAAAGAGTGATTGGCCATTGGAATGTGCTGCCCAGGGAGGTGGTGGATTCATCATCATTGGAGGTGTTTAGGAAGAGACTGGATGGGATGCTTGGTGCCATGGTTGAGTTGATTAGATGATGTTGGGTGATAGGTTGGCCTCAATGATCTTGAGGGTCTCTTCCAACCTGTTCTGTTCTATTCTATTCTATTCTGTTCTATTCTATTCTATTCTATTCTATTCTATTCTATTCTATTCTATTCCATTCCATTCCATTCCACTCCATTCCATTCCATTCCACTATGTTCTGTTCTATTCTATTCTATTCCATTCCATTCCATTCCATTCCATTCCATTCCATTCCATTCCATTCCATTCCATTCCACTCTATTCTACTATGTTCTGTTCTGTTCTATTCTATTCTATTCTATTCTATTCTATTCTATTCTATTCTATTCTATTCTATTGGTGGCCCCAGTGATACTCTTTCTTGCTGAGAAGAGTCTCTGATGGAAAATTTAATATTAACCTGTTCAACACACAAGGTACATCAAGCTAGTACACATCTTCCAAACCCTTAGTCAAGGCATGGCAAGTTGTGCTTGAGCTTCTGTTGAACTTGAGAGTCACTCAAAGAGGGAAGCTAAAATCCACATGTCTTGTTCTCACTGTACTTTCTAAGTATGTGAGCTTGCATATGTTAACATTACACTTAGAAAGCCTAAATGTTCTGTGTATGTTCTGTGTGGGCTGGGTACCTGAGGGCATGTTCCTACACTTAACTATGAGGACAGCTGCAGAAGGGGTGATACTTAGCCAAGTTTTTTGGGTTGGGTTCAGAAAATCAGATTGGGTGTGTGTGTACCTCTCCTCCCGGCACTGTTGTGCAGCTTATGATTTCTGAGGGACTTGAGACCACCTCTCTCACTCTCAACTCACTTAAAAAATGCAAAGATCTAGCTCCTTTTCCTTGTATCATTAAAATGGTGCTGTCAGTGAGGAGACAGCCTATTTGGGCCCCTGGAATCTGTCAACTTAGCATAAGCCTCTGTGCAAACAGAAGGCCAGTGCTATAGTTCAAAGATGATAGTTGAACAGATTTGCAAGTCAGAGGCTTGAAATTCCACCAAGGGAAGATCAAACATCCTCTTTCTTTAACAAGCATTTAATGTCTTTAGGGGACTGGACACTTTTCATCCAGAAAATAAATGCAGAAGTTTTATGCAGAAATTAAATGCCATTATTGATACACATAATAAACTGTTATCCTTGACATGCACACTGTCAACTGCCACCTCATCACATATCTGGAATCCAGAGAGAGAGTCCCTATCTAGATTCAGAGCTGTTGTCAGCACAGATCACACTTGCACCCTGTCTCTGAAGGAGACACTTGACTTGTGTGGATAATTTTAGAAGTGGCTCCAAGTCTGTGTGTTATCTCTGTACCAGCTCAGCCTACAAACTTAGGCCCACCCCCTCTGAACTTTGTCACACATTAATTTAGTATCTCCTTTTTTGTGGCACCAATCCACTTCCATGCCAAGTTTAAAAAGCAACAACAACCCTCTCCCCCCTCACCCCCCTCTTCTTCAGCTTTTTCAAAAGTCAAGCAGGCTGAAGAATGATAATTCTACATCAAGACAGCTTCCAAGTTTCTGATTTCTTCTCTTTTTTTTTTTTTCTGTTGTTTTGATCCATGTTGGATGCACCCAGACTTTTCAAGCATTTTAATGAAGCACAATGTGTTAAAAAGTCTGCTCTGCTTTTAGAACTACACCGCTAAGTATTTTGATTTGGGTCTTTCTGTCACCCTTTGGAAACATTCAGATAGTCTGCCCTAGACTTGAAATGTTTTGGCTTCCACTAAATATCACATTTTGATCAGAAATTAGCTAGTTGAAAACATTCCACCAATTCCATTTGAAATTCGTCAGCTGCAGCAGGAGACTTGCAGCACATCCCCTTGTTAAATAACTTATAGCTAATGCAACCTTCACATTACACTGAAGCAAAGAGAAGGGCAACAAAGTTGGTGAAGGGTTTGGAACACAAGCCCTATGAGGAAAGGCTGAGGGAGCTGGGGTTGCTTAGCCTGGAGAAGAGGAGGCTCAGGGGAGACCTTATTGCTGTCCACAACTACCTGAAGGGAGGTTGTAGACAGGTGGGGGCTGGTCTCTTCTCCCAGGCAACCAGCACCAGAACAAGAGGACACAGTCTCAAGCTGCAGCAGGGGAGGTTTAGACTGGATGTTAGGAAGAAGTTCTTCATAGAAAGAGTGATTGGCCATTGGAATGTGCCACCCAGGGAGGTGGTGGAGTCACCGTCCCTGGAGGTGTTCAAGAGGGGATTGGACGTGGCACTTGGTGCTGTGCTTTAGTAGTCATGAGGTCTGTGGTGACAGGCTGGACTTGATGATCTCTGAGGTCTCTTCCAACCTTGGTGATTCTATAATTCTGTGCTTCTATTTGGCTACACATGTGTTGATGTCATGGTTTAGTAGTCAGGTCTTGGGTGACAGGTTGGACTTGATGATCTTGGAGGTCTTTTCCAACCTTATTGTTTCTATGATTCTATGATTCTATGTACTGAGCATTTTGATAGCTATTTAGCTCTCGGTCTTTCACACCATGCCAGACGCAACAGTCAGCTTCTTCCAGATCATTTAAAAATGATGCTTGCTAAATAACTAGCAGCTGCTGTAGTCAGAAATAGAAGAAATGTTGGATTCCTCTAAAATACTAAAAGTCTGTCGCAGTGGTTGGTGTCCCCTATTGAGGCAGGGGAAACGTGTAGGGTGGTGGAAGAGAAGACAGAATTTCAACAAAAGGACTTTGTGTTGCAATTTAGCTTCCTTACAAGCAGACTAAACCACCTGTCAAATGTCTGAGGACATCCTATATAAGATTTAAAATGTTCTAGGTGTCTGTTTTGAAGCCCTTGCTGATTTTGGCCTTTATATCATGCAGTTTCTTTCATAAGTGTGCTCAGCTGATGTTTAAAACCAATTTTAGGTTTTTAGGCCTTATTTGTCATTTCAGCATTCAGTGTCCCAGATGCTGAGGCATCCCAAAATCACTCTATGTTTAATCAATCCCAAGATGGTTCATGATAATGCCTTTATTATTATTTTTCAACCCTTCTTAAAGGCTTCCTGTGTTCAGTCTGCTCTGATGACCCATGGCTGGTGTCATTGCAGAGTGGATGATGGTAGGGGGATTTGAACTCCTGTGTGCTTGTGGTGACAGTGAAAAGATGCAACATGTTGGATTGATGTGTCCCACATCCCTCTGTCATGGCTGGTGTGCAGCTGTGATAAAGTCTCCAGCTGCAGCCAGCTGGCAGACGTTTTAGTTCAGGTAGCTGAGTCCTGCACGGTTGGCAGTGGAGGCATGGGGGCTCAGCACACTGGCAGCGTGTACAGTGCCTGAGCACTCTGGAGTCAAAGGACATCCTGTGGTGCAGGAAAGCAGAGGGAATGCTTAGTAGTCTTCATCCAAGCTGGATGAGTGCTGTCAAGTAGTTTTCTCAATTCTTTTGCAATTTATCTTGATTGCATTGACACTCTCTTGGCATTCATATCCTGTGATTACTCCAGTGAGCATATTTATGATGTGGGAGGTTTGCAGGAAAAGTAGATTTCAGGTAAAGCACACTGACAACAAATTTTGAATTCACAATTGGCAGTATCTGGACTCCAAATTTACTTTGAGAAGTTAAAGAATCACTCAGGCAAAGGCAAATACAGCAGGTGACCCAGGAGTCCTGTCCGAGCTGCTACAGCTTTTGTAATGTGCATCATGCCTGGAGGCTCTTGCATTTAAACACTGCACTTGAAACTACTGATGGAGATCACAGGCAAATAAGTTTTAATCTGGACTAATTTTAGCTAGCATAATCGGCTTCCAGTTTGTGAGTGGAAGTATTTTTTTTGTTTCTTTCATTTTGTGCCTTTAAAAGGAATGGAAATGAGTTGTAAAAAAACTCTGAAGTATTATGGAATCATTTGCAGCTGTAAGTCCATTCAGCCTCTCCTCATTTTTGCCCATATTGCTCATCTCAGGGCTAAGCAATTGTAATTACTTTTAATCTTTTTGAGGGTTTGTCCTTTTTTTTTCCTTTCTCTCTTTCTCTCTTTTCTCTTATTTCTCTCTTTTCTTTCTCTTTCTTTCTCTCTTTATCTCTTGTCTCTTTTCTCTTTCTCTTTCTCTTTCTCTTTCTCTCTCTTTCTCTTTCTCTTTCTCTTTCTCTTTCTCTTTCTCTTTCCTTTCTCTTCTCTTTCTCTCTCTTCCTTTGCTCTCTCTTCCCTTTCTCTCTCTTCCCTTTCTCTCTCTTCCCTTTCCCTTTCCCTTTTCCTTTCCCTTTCCCTTTCCCTTTCCCTTTTCCTTTTCCCTTTCCCTTCCCTTTCCCTTTCCCTTTCCCTTTCCCCTTCCCTTTCCCTTTCCCTCCCTTTCCCTTTCCCTTTCCCTTTCCCTTTCCCCTCTTCACTCCCTCTCCCTCTCCCTCTCCCTCTCCCCTCTCCCTCTCCCCCTTTTTTTCTTTTCTTTCTTTCTTTCTCCTTTTTTCTTTTGCCTTTTTGTTGTTGTCAATCCACTGCAAACCTTCTTCCTGCTTTTTACTAATGTGGCCTGGCCATGACTTGCAATCCTTCAAACACAGGCAAGAGCATCATTCATAGCACCACAAGAATAATTTCCTGGCTCTTCCTTTCAACCATGCAGACACAAATGCTCCCAGGACTGGCTTCAGCACAGTGAAGCACAGTGGATTTCTCTGATCTGACTGGTCTCTTTTTTTCTGTTTAAAGATATGTTTTATCTCCAGGAAGATTTAATCCACTGGAAATGTCCTTATTTTCAAGTGTGATGGATTAGCTATTGGTTAAAATGCATGTGCAGATGAAGAGCTTTGCATGGTCTGTCCCAAACTTATTGATTTTTTGTGTGTGTCTGTCTCCTCTGTAAAATGAAGCCAAAATGAGTTCCAGTGCCAAGTAGAGACTTGCTAAATGTACTCATCATACTTTCTTAATACGTTACAATATAGGAAGCACTTCTCAGTAAAAGGGAAGATGGATCATGAAACCATGAAAGACAATGTTTTTTCATGCTAGGCACTTTCCGTACAGTCCCAGGAAGAAAGTGTACCCTCCGTCAGGGGCATGACTCACTCTGACTCCTGATTTCATTGCTGCTGATTCTGATGTAATCAAAGTCCATAAACTAACTATATGAATTGAGTCAAACAGGTCCTTCCATGGAACCCACACTGTCGAAAGGGAATCCTCACAGAAACCCACAAGAAAGAACTCTGCCCTGAGCAGAGCTGGAGCAAGGATTCAGGGTGAGCCAGAGCATGAGAGGTCACATCAGTCACGAGGCCCACACTGCAAGAAATTATGCTTTGCAGCTTTCTACAATCCCATAGGTATTGTGAACAAAACAATGCAAACCCATGGATCCCAAAATATTTCTAAGGAATTACATTATTTGCTTTCCCCACCTTAGCTGAGCACTGTATTATTCAGGTTCCTTCCTTCCTGCCCCTGTACACTGCACTGGTTAGGCCACACCTTGAGTCCTGTGTCAGTTCTGGGCCCCGCAGTTTAGAAAGATGTTGACTTGCTGGAATGTGTCCAGAGAAGGGCAACAAAATTGGGGAGGGGTTTGGAGCACAGCCCTGTGTGGGAGAGATGAGGGAGCTGGGGTTGCTTAGCCTGGAGAAGAGGAGGCTCAGGGGAGACCTTATTGCTTTCTACGACTACCTGAAGGGAGGTTGTAGACAGGTGGGTGCTGATCTCTTCTCCCAGGAAACCAGCACCAGAACAAGAGGACACAGTCTCAAGCTGCACCAGGAGGTTTAGACTGGATGTTAGGAAGAAGTTCTTTATAGAGAGAGTGATTGCCCATTGGAATGTGCTGCCCAGGGAGGGGTGGAGTCACCATCCCTGGAGGTGTTTAGGAGGACACTTGGGATGCTTGGTGCCATGGTTTAGTTTGATTAGGTGGTGCTGCATGATGGGTTGGATGCGATGATCTAACCTGGTTTATTCTATTCCCTTCTGTTCTATTCTATTCTAATTTTCCCCATTTTTACTTGAACTTAGGACAAACTTCTTTCTTTGAGAGTGATGGAGTACTGGAACAGGCTGCCCAGAGAGGTTGTGGAGTCTCATTCTCTGGAGGCTTTCAAAACCTGCCTGGATACATTCCTGTGCAACCTGATTGAGGTGAACTTGCTTTAGCAGCAGGGTTGAAATAGATGATCTTAAGAGGTCACTTCCAACCTCACTCTGTCCTTCTGTAAGCTGCTGCAGAGTGTTTGACACACTCTAGTAAGTGGTTGCCCATTTCCAGCCCAGAGGTGTTTGCAGTTCTGGGGTGAGTGGAGTGACACCTGGTGCTGGTGCATTATTTCAACGAGTATTTTTGGGATCTTTCTGGTTGTGTGATAGATGGATGCTGTGCATCATTATCAAGTAAACTGTGTCACCTTGTAAGTTAATTTCAAATTGCAAAATTACTTTATGTGGCATTAATAAAAAGTAATGTGAGATTTTTTCAGCAGGCTCTAATTTTAAGTAAATATTTTTCTTTTTTTTTTTTTTGGAGACCAAGTGATTTATTAAATTAATTCTTTATTAGGGCCTAATTTAGGCTTCCAGTCACTTTTACTATTGCCTCGGCGGAAAGTTATTGCATAATTAGTAATACAGTTGTCACACTTATAAGTAATGGCTTTACTCAGAACAAATTAAAAAGGATTAGGTTTTTTCTTTAAGAGGGTATTGGGTCTCAGGGGTGATAATTTGCAGATGACACCAAGCTGGGAGCAGATGTTGATCTGTTAGAGGTCAGAAGCGCCCCGCAGAGGGACCTCGATGGACTGGATAGATGGCAGAGTCCAATGGGATGGCATTCAACAAATCCAAGTGCCGGTGCTGCACTTTGGCCACAGCAACCCCATGCAGAGCTACAGGCTGGGGTCAGAGTGGCTGGAGAGCTGCCAACAGAAAGGGACCTGGGGTGCTGATTGACAGCTGGCTGAACATGAGCCAGCAGTGTGCCCAGGTGGCCAAGAAGGCCAATGGCATCCTGGCCTGCATTAGGAACAGTACAGCCAGCAGGAGCAGGGAAGTCATTGTGCCCCTGTACACAGCACTGGTTAGACCACACCTTGAGTCCTATGCGCAGGTCTAGGCACCTCAGTTTAAGAAGGACATTGAACTCTAGAATGTGTCCAGAGAAGGGCAACAAGGCTGGAGAGAGGTCTGGAGCACAAGCCCTACAAGGAGAGGCTGAGGAGCTGGGATTGCTAGTCTGGAGAAAATGAGGCTCAGGGGGACCTTATTGCTCTCTAGAACTACCTGAAGGGTGGTTGTAGCCAGGTGGGAGTTTCTCTTCTCCAGGCAACCACCACCAGAACAAGAGCACACAGTCTCTAACTGTGCCAGGGGATTTAGGCTGGAGGTGAGGAGAAAGTTCTTCACTGAGAAAGTTGTTAGCCATTGGAATGTGCTGCCCAGGGAGGTGGTGGAGTCACCATTCTGGAGGGATTGGATGTGGCACTTGGTGCCATGGTTAGTCATAAGGTCTGTGGTGACAGGTTGGACTTGATGATCTTTGAGGTCCTTCCAACCTTGGTGATACTGTGATTCTGTGAATAATAGAATCACTTACTTCATTGCACCTTCCCTATGTTTGTTCATCCTTTGAAGCCTGGTTTTATGAGGTCTCCTCACCTGCTGATCTTCCCTTTTCTGGGGTGGAGCACACCACAGATTTGTCCTTTTTTTTTGCATGCACTCAGCAACTATGAAGTTTGGGGGTGCAAGTGGTTTCAGCTTCAAGCTTCTGCCAGATGTTACCCACCCCACAGCAGGGACAGCTGAATGGCTCATGAAGCAGCCCCCTTCCCTAGCACAGTTTTATGGCCAGGCTGGTAAAGGAAGCCGACATCAATTGATTCATACTAATCGAGTGAGCTGTAAAGTGCAGCAGCTGACCCAGGAGCTGTTTGGTTGTCCCTTATGTGGGAGCTTCAGTCTCTAGAGAGAGGTTGATGGAGAGCTGCAGGCCATAATGCCCTCAGCCATCCCAGCTTAATTTGCTGACGCGAGCGTGGCAGCGCTCTCTAACAGAGCAGGCATTTAGGTGAGGGGGAGCAGAAGAGCTTAGCCACTTAATCTGCTGAGGAATGGAAGAGGCAGAGCATAAGGAGGCTTGCTGGAATTTTTTCAGATTGCTAAACACCTACACTAATACATAGGAGAGATGAAAGGAGATTGTATATAACCACCTGAGAGTCGAGGTCCCTGATTTTGTCTTAGCCACAGACAGGCTCTAGCGATGAGCACTGGAAGACATTTTGGCTCAGTGCTTTTTGCACAGCAGCCATCTGTGGTAACCCAGCAGTCTGTTTTGGTCTGTTGTGAGGATTTGTAGCTTTGTATATTGCAATGTGTGTGTAGTGCTCAGAGATCTTTCCATTAACTATTGATACCATTAGGCCAGGGAGGATATCTAGGAGGAGAGTGATGTAGTGCTGAAGCCGTATCTAGTTTCTCCTCAAAGGGGCTGAAAAATCTTCAGTTCTTCAAGGTCTGAACCCTGGGTCAGTATTCATATGAGGCTTGACAAGGTCAGGTCATTAGTACTTTAGTTTTAGAAGTTAAAACTTCTGCCTGGGAAGTACCATACCTGAATATAAAATGCAGAAATCTGAGCAGGGAGAGAGAAACCTCTGACCAGAATGATCCCAAGAAACCTCTCACCCCCAGGAAACAGGCAGGCATCACAAGGGAAGGCTGAAATCTGATTGAGCAGTAGGGTGAGCAGGGGAGATCACCCTGTAGAGCAGCCAGCTACACCTTTATTTTATGCCCATTGTAAATAGATTGCATTTATCATTACCTGAACCTTTTGTCTCTAGGCTCTGAGGTGTTGGAAGCTCCAGTTAATGGCTTGCCCAAAGACAACACTGTCACATTTGCATATATTTTCATAGACCCCGAGCTCAACCTGAGCCTGAAGGGAGACAGGGATGTTCCTGCATATTTATATCCTTGTCTTCAATTCCCACCAAGCTAACTCTAAATTGTGGCAGGATATGTGTATAATAAAGAGAGAGAGAGACTGATGAGAGGTCTGAATTGTCTGGGGTATTTCCAGCCCCTCTTAGTTTAAGAAGCTACTTACACCCCGTGGAAAACTGACATAGTGCTATTAGAAACAAATCAGCTTTCATTTCACCTCTTTCTCAGCATTCTCACCTCCTTCTCATTACCAGGGACATCTGCATGAAAACAGAGTGTTGGGTTGGTTGTTTTCTCTTTTTTTTATTATTTTTTTTTGATCATGGGAGTTTATCTGCCTCTGTGATTACCCCTTCCCTCCCTCTCCTCCTTCTGAAGTCATTATCTTCTGATTGCATTACATTTGCAGCCATCCCACCGCCGGCTGCTCCTCTCATCAGATTCTTAAGCTAAGCAGGGAAAAGGCTAGGTCAGCTTGCAGGGGAGAAACTCCAGGAAAGCCCTGGCCCTGGCAGAAGGGTGGTGGGGTCTGCTCTGTCACTGCCTCTCTTAGCCACATTCAAGCTCAGACGACCGGTATCTCCCTAGAGACACAATGAATCCAGTCAAGCTTCTCCCATGGAGCGCCGGAACAAGAGCTGGAGAAAGCATTTTTGGAAGGCATGTTATTTGATGCAAAATGCAATCTCATTCATGTTGCCTACCCTGAAGATATTTGCAAGCTTGAATTGAATTAGGAAAAATTTCATTGCAGGAGTGTGTGTG
>CM037635.1:10364962-10392963 GCA_015227895.2 Colaptes auratus | reverse complement strand
GATAATAATAGGTGAATAGGAGCTGGAGAGAGGGGAAGAAATGGAAAGAGCTATGTTGACTTAGAGAAGGGGTGGGGGAAAGGGTGAGAAACTGGAAGCAGTGGGGTCATGGATCAAAAAGCAGGATGTTGATGAAGACCTCTGGGGGCAAGGTCTGAGCTTATGAGCCCTGCAGAATGCAATAAAACCCCTCCATCAGGGCCATTCAGTTTTGGGGGCATATAAACAGAGTGGGGTTTATTGTGAATTCTTGCTAATAACTTCCTCAGGGGAAAATTCCTGCCTTCTCCCTGAAATACAATTTCTTGTCTCATAAATTGAAACAGCTGTGACTGTTCCCTCTGCAGACAATTTTAGCCTTTTTTTTTTTTGTCTTGTCCCTTTTTTTTTTCCCTTGCTGGGTGTATGCATGCTTTTGCTTAATGATTTTTCCCTGGCAGAAGGGGCACAGAATGTGGTGCTGTGTACAGGTTTGTGATCGGCGTCTTTGCACAAGCACAAGAAAAGCGCCTTGGGCAGTTGCTGCTTTTAGAGAGGAACAAGTGTTAGGCTATTAGTCTGAAGCTAACTTAAGACTGCATTTCTCCTGAGAAAACTCAGTTGGAATTTCTGCATCCTCTTCCCTAGAAAGATTCTTGCTTAAACTGGGATTTAATCTCTCACCTAGACTCCAGTCTTGCCGGTAAAGTCTGCCAGCACCTCCATAGCTGCCGCGCAGAAAGCAGAGAAGAGAATATAGGCGGCATTAAGCCTGTGTTCCTGCCCCGGCTCTTAAGGCATCCCCTCCCACTCAGTGCTGGGCACCACAACACAGGAGGGAAGCAGTATTCCTGCCTGGAAAGGGAAGCATGACCATCTCACTTTTATGAATCTATGCATGCTAGGTACTATCTGCCAGCATCAACCACAGAATCACACAATCACCAAGGTTTCATAGTTTCATAGTTTCAGTCAGGTTTGAAGGGACCACAAGGATCATCTAGCTCCAACCCCCCTCCATGGCAGGGACACCCCACCTAGATCAGGCTTGCCAGAGCCTCATCCAGCCTGGTCTTAAACACCCCCAGGGACGGGGCCTCAACCACCTCCCTGGATAACCCATTCCAGGGCTTCACCACCCTCATGGTGAAGAACTTCCTCCTCACATCTAGCCTGAATCTCCCCACCTCCAGCTTCATTCCATCCCCCTAGTCCTATCACTACCTGATAGCCTGAAAAGTCCCTCCCCAGCCCTCTGTAGGCCCCCTTCAGATACTGGAAGGCCACAATGATGTCACCTCAGAAGAGACCTCAAGATCACCAAGTCCAACCTGTCACAACAGACCGTTATGACTAAACCATGGCACCAAGTGCCACGTCTTTGTCTCTCTCTGAGGTCTCATAAATATCTATTATTTAGTTTTTCTTAATTAAAGAGTCAAGCTTGCCTTTGGGCTATTGCAGGAATCAACCACTTTTTGTGGATGATGGACTGTACAAAAACACAGCAAGGAGGCAAAACTTCCTGCCTCAAACTCTCTCTGCACCCAAGTTAAGTAGTCAATTGGCCTCATAACAGGCCTCAGCCTTCCCATTATACACAGCGGCAGACAGCCTCTTGGGCAAGCTGCACGTTCAGGATCACAGAGCAGCAAAGCCATCCTCAGGTCCTGTTAGAAGCAGACCTGTGGCCTGTAGCAGTTGGATTCATCCTCATCCTCTCTTGCAGCACACTCTGCTGCATGACAGCATATGGGCTCCCTCCCGGGGCATGCATCGGGTGGCCCACTGATGGAGCTGGTCGATGTGAGGAGCCTTTGCACAGAACAGATTCACACGTGAGGGCACCTGTCCTGTTTAACACAGACTGCTCCCACAAGTCCCCCTCCTCCCACACAGACAGGGGGAAAGTAACACAAAATACCCTGGTTTGAGATAACGAGTTTGTACAGCTACCTCAGCCTATTGAAGATAAAAGCAGGGGAAAAAAGCAGAGCAGAAACTAGCAACGTAAGTGGTTCCCCCCCAAGCATGCAGAAGCCAGACAAGAGGAAAAGACAACACCTCCAAACTGTGAAACCAGATCACAGAATCACGAATCACCAGATTGGAAGAGACCTCAAGATCATCAAGTCCACCTGTCACCACAGACCTCATCATCACTAACCCATGGCACCAAGTGCCACGTCCAATCCCCTCTGAACACCTCCAGGGATGGGGACTCCACCACCTGCCTGGGCAGCCCTTCCAATGGCTACAACTCTCTCAGTGAAGAACTTTCTCCTCACCTTGAGCCTAACTTCTTGGCCACCTGGGCACACTCCTGGCTCATGTTCAGCCAGCTGTTCATCCAATACCCCCAGGTCCCTTTCCATCCACCCAACCCCAGCCTGTAGCACTGCATGGGGTTGTTGTGGCCCAAGTGCCGCACCTGGCACTTATCTGCCCTTCTCCGACTTGTGCCTCATGAACTATCTTCTTTCTGCTATTTTCCAATTTTGTTGCTGTTGGTTTCCACTTCTTCCCTTCTTCTCCATTTTCTCCTCCTTCTCTCTTCTTCCCTCTCCTTCCTGCTTGTTGCATCCTCCTGTACATGCTCGTACTGCCTGAAAATTATCTCAAAACCTTTTGCTCCTAAAGCAGCAGGGGAAAAAAATAGTCTGCAGTGAATTTGCCATTTTAATGTAGTTAACATTCTCTCCTCCTTCAACTGTTCTGCAGTTGCAGGCTGCTGAGATTAGTAGCATAAAATCCCACCAGGATATTGACATAACCCACAAGCCAGGAAGTTGTTTTAATCAAACCCAGCATCCCATTTGGAATGCTGGACTTAGAAATACCAGAGCAGCAGTTTTGTGAGCAGCTGAGAAATAAGGAAATAAGTGTTTCAAGAGAGGGGTTTTGAAAACCATTTCAAAGATATTATTTCAATACCCTCTGGTCAGGAGTTGCAGGATTGTGGGGTGGTTTTTTTTTTACTGAGTCCTCGCCTGTACAGAATGCTTGGACAGAGAATCGGTATTGAAGAGGTAATAAAAGGAATTAGATTGGATGGCTGGATTATTAACAGGGGTTATTATCCAGTAAAAGTGTCAGAGGACCTCAATCCACAGGGCATGGATGATTACTGTGGATGAATCCCTGGTCCTTGGAGGACAGATGGGAGGGCATGATTGTCGTGTTTCTCCCCTACCCCCAGTAAAATTTAGAGCAGCCTTGGAAGAGCTGCTCATAATAATGTCTGTTACGTTGCCTGGAAAGCAGTGAACCAAAGAGAGAATAGAAGACACCCAAAACTATTTGTCGGTCTCTAACTCACAAACTCCGCCTCTCCGTTCCCGCCTGTCCTCTCCTGGGGCTCTAAAGAGGCACTCATTGTCAGCCTGTGACTGCCATCCACAGCTCAGCAGGGCAAGAACAAAGTGCTGACAAGCTATTGCAGATGGCTTCAGTTGCAAAGGTGATAAAGATGAGCAGGTGCTGCACTAAAAGAGAGGTGGGTGGATGCTGCTGTGGTGCCAATCAATATGCCTGCTTTCAATACAGTGCAGTGCTGCAGCACTGCAAGCTGCCAGGGGAAAGAGAGGTGGTCCACTCACAACCTTGGTTCCTGGGATGGTGGCACAAATCCCACAGCAGGCATGCACTGTGTACTTAAAGTGATGCAAGACAGGAGGAGAGTTCTGCCCCTAGCTGGTGATCAGTTTATTCACTGAAGTATGAGGATTGATAGCCCTTGTCACTATTAGCTCAGCTATATAGCTGCAGATGCTACATTTAATCATATAAACTATGTGGCGCAGTTGCAGAACAAGGGCCTCTGGCCTGCACCACTGAAAAAGCAAGGGGAGCAGATTCCTAAGGGGTTTGTGGAGAATTGCAGTATCCTGAGCCCCTGTGACAGGAAAAACGAGGATGTGCTCTGCTTCTTCATGACACTCTGTGCAGGGGTGTGTGTTTGTGTCCAGATCTGGGCCCCTCAGTTTAGGAAAGATGTTGACTTGCTGGAATGTGTCCAGAGAAGGGCAACGAAGCTGGGGAGGGGTTTGGAGCACAGCCCTGTGAGGAGAGGCTGAGGGAGCTGGGGTTCCTCATCCTGGAGAAGAGGAGGCTCAGGGCAGACCTTATTGCTGTCTACAACTACCTGAAGGGAGGTTGTAGCCAGGTGGGGGTTGGTCTCTTCTCCCAAGCAGCCAGAACAAGAGGACACAGTCTCAAGCTGCACCAGGGGAGGTTTAGGCTGGATGTTAGGAAGAAGTTCTTCAGAGAAAGAGAGATTGCCCATTGGAATGTACTGCCCAGGGGTGGTGGAGTCACCATCACTGGAGGTGTGTAGGCAGAGACTGGATGGGGTTCTTGGTGCCATGGTTTAGTTGATCAGATGGTGTTGTGTGATAGGTTGGACTCAATTATCTCAAAGGTCTTTTCAACCTGGTCTATTCTATTCTATTCTATTCTATTCTATTCTATTCTATTCTATTCTTTCTATCCTATTCTAATTTATCGAGTCTGCACAGGAGAACAAATTGGAAGGATCTCGTGCATGAGATCAAGAGCATGTGCAGGAGAAAGCAGATCTCCACAACCCCTAGAAGAAAGAAGAGTTGTAGCTGGAGCAGGAGGGTGTGCCCACTCCTCTTTGACTGTCTTTCATAACGCTGTATTCCTGACAACCTCATCTTGATAACTGCAACCAAAAGGAGAAGGAGAGCATTGGAGAAGGTGGGGTGCTGCCCCGCAGCACAGCAGCACAAAGCAGGGAGCAGCCTGTTCCAATACCTGACCACTCCTGCAGTAGAGAAATTTCTAACCTAAGCCTCCCCTGGTACAACATGAAGCCATCTCATCCTATTGCTGGTTACATAGAAGAGACTGACCCCCACCTTGCTACAACCTCTTTTTACAGTATCACACAGTATCACAGTATAACCAAGGTTGGAAGAGACCCCAAGGATCATCAAGTCCAACCTGTCCCAACAGACCTCACAACTAGACCATGGCACCAAGTGCCACGTCCAATCTCCCCTTGAACACCTCCAGGGACGGCGACTCCACCACCTCCCTGGGCAGCCCATTCCAATGACGAATGACTCGCTCAGTGAAGAACTTCCTCCTCACCTCGAGTCTAAACCTCCCCTGGCACAGCTTGAGACTGTGTCCTCTTGTTCTGGTGCTGGTTGCCTGGGAGAAGAGACGAACCCCCTCCTGTCTACAACCACCTTTCAGGTAGTTGTAGAGAGCAATGAGGTCACCTCTGATCCTTCTCTTCTCCAGGCTAAACAATCCCAGCTCCCTCAGCCTCTCCTCATAGGCTTGTGCTCAAGGCCTCTCACCAGCCTTGTTGCCCTTTTCTGGACACGCTCAAGTAGCTCGATGTCCTTCTTAGTAGCTCGATGTCCTTCTTAGTAGCTCGATGTCCTTCTTTTAGGTAGTTCTAGTCCCCAGATAGATCCCCAGCCCTGTAACCCAGCTGTTACTGGTTCAATTCTGTCATGTATGTGTCCTGTCAGACATGTATCTGCAGTCAAGAGGCCCAGAAAAAGACTGTCCTGTATCAGGGTGAAAAATGAACATGCTGAAAACATCCTTCTCCACACTCACACCCTTATAATACAGCCTCCAAGGGGAGAGTTTGCAGTGTAAAACCAGCTGTTTTGTGGCTTTCACTGCAGGAGAATCCAGCCTAACACCTAGCCCTTCAAATGAAGTGACTTGTCAAGTATGCAACTGTGGCAGAGATCTGAGAAGCAGTAAATTTAGCAGCACTCACTTCCTCTGACAGCCTGTCATGTGCTTGAAACATAATAGTGGTGGAGACAAATCACTGCTGTTTCCTATTAAGCCCTGGCCCACTGGCCTCTTAGCTTGCCAGCAGCATTTCTACCTGGCCTGCCAATGTGCCTCATCTCGGGGACAGATGTGCCTCCCTGTTGCAGGCTTTGGGAAAGTCAGGACAGGATTATCATGCTGTTATTTCCTCAGGTGTCCTTGGTGTCTGGGTACTTGCTCCCCAGCTGATGGATTTCTTGCTCAGGCCACATGTTTCTGGCACCTCCTCTCTCCACTCAAGGTTGAGAAAATGTGGACCCTCTCCCCACAGGGCTCATGGGTTTCACCCCTGCCCCTAGTTTCTTCCTCATAGCCTGGCAAGGTCATGCTGATGGAGTAAATGAGGCACTGATTTTAATAAAGGAGTAGAGTGAAGTTTTCCAGTGCACCTGAGTGACTTGCAAGCACAAATGACATTGAAAGCCACTGGCTCTTGTCTATTAAAGCATTTAGTGGCTTTTGGAAACCTTGCTTTTCAAGCATTAATTATTATATAACCATTTAATAAGACATGCCATTGGAAGCTCACATTAATCTTTACAGAGATGAGAGACTTCCCTTGGTGCTCTAAATTGAGGAACTGGGAGCAAATGGACTCAGCACATTTCCCCTTCTTCCTTCTCTCTTATCAGTTTTAATTCCTCTTCCCCTTTCTCCTCAAGAAAGATGAAATCCTGCTGGCAAATAAGGTGGTCTGCTCTGTGTTTCAGTTACAGTAAAACTCCCACCCATGTGCAGTTTCAAAGGCTCTCCAGTGAAACTCCTGCCTCCTCAAGAGCTTTGAGGAAAGGACCCTGTGAGTTCTCAGCATAAAATGGATGGGTTTTTCACACTTTCTTGGGTTTTGGGGCTCCCTCTGTCTCCTGTAGGAGCCAGGGGCTCCCTGCCAGAGGAAAATTCAATAATACAATACAATAAATCCAGGTTGGAAGAGACCTTCAAGATCATCGTGTCCAACCTATCAACCAATCCAACCCACCTAAATAACTAGACCATGGCACCCAGTACCCCATCAAGTCTCTCCTGAACACCTCCAATGATGGTGATTCCACCACCTCCCTGGGCAGTACATTCCAATGGGCAATCACTCTCTCTGTAAAGAACTTCCTCCCAACATCCACTCTAAACCTTCCCTGGCACAGCCAGAGACTGTGTCCTCTTGTTCTGGTGCTGGCTGCCTGGAAAAGAGACCAACCTCTGCCTGTCTACAATCTCCCTTCAGGTAGTTGTAGAGAGCAATAAGGTGACCCCTGAGTCTCCTCTTCTCCAGGCTAAGCAACCCCAGCTCCCTCAGCCTCTCCTCATAGGGCTTGTGTTCCAAACCCCTCACCAACCTTGTTGCCCTTCTCTGGACATGTTCCAGCAAGTCAACATCCTTCATTTCATTCTTCAGAGGACACAAATGTGTTAAGGAGGCTGTGGCAGGAGAAGGAAGTGGATTCCTGTCCATGACAATAACAGGTAGATGAAGAGAGGTGAATCCCAGGAAGACACTGTGGGTTGATGTGATTGCTCATGGTCTTCTCATGTCAGCAGTGTTAAAGTTGTTGGACATTTTCTGTAAGCATCACCACACAAGAGTGTTGGGACAAAGGCAATGAAATGTCTTCTTGTTAATTTCTCAGACCTTCCTAAACTCCTGGGGTAGGCTGGAAGAAATGAGAGAGGAGATGCTTTGAAACTGTTTCTTCTAGTCGTGCTTTTCTGCCTTCTCCCTCTCTGGTGACCCCCCTCTTTTTCCAAGATTCGTGATGAGGAGACATTGCCTCACAGCCACAGTTTGCAACAGTGCTATGCTCCTACCCTAATGGTAGGAGTTGCACCAGGGAGCTTAGAAGCTCAGAATCAGGGTCTGTGTTTCCTCTCTGCTTGCCTCCCCTGTAGGACCATATAAGCTGCAATATTAGTCACTGAGCAAATGCTGTCCTCCTCCTTCTCAGTCAGTTGCCTTCCAGGTTTGAGAGAGAGAGACTCCTTACTCTTTGGAAATCAAGGGAGTGACTGCAGCATAGGAATTAAATGTCCTAGACTGAAGCAATCATTTATCTGGACCACTATCACTATGAATCAACAGTAGATACCTCAGATGATAATATCACTGGAGCCAGCCCAATTGATCAAAAGTCCCTGCAGCCTGTGAGCCCAGACAGTATCAGCCAAGAGGGCAAATGGCATCCTGGCCTGCATCAGGAGCAGTATGGCCAGCAGGAGAAGGGAGGTCATGCTCCCACTGTACGCTGCACTGGTTAGGCCACACCTTGAGTCCTGTGTCCAGTTCTGGGCCCCTCAGTTTAGGAAGGATGTTGACTTGCTGGAGCGTGTCCAGAGAAGGGCAACAAAGTTGGTGAGGGGTTTGGAAGACAAGCCCTATGAGGAGAGGCTGAGGGAGCTGGGGTTGCTTAGCCTGGAGAAGAGGAGACTTAGGGGTGACCTTATTGCTCTCTACAACTACCAGAAGGGAGGCTGTAGCCAGGCAGATGTTGGTCTCTTCTCCCAGGCAACCAGCACCAGAACAAGAGGACACAGTCTCAGGCTGCACCAGGGGAGGTTTAGGCTGGATATTAGGAAGAAGTTCTATACAGAGAGAGTGATTGCCCATTGGAATGGGCTGCCCAGGGAGCTGGTGGTGGAATCACCATCATTGGAGGTGTTCAGGAGGAGACTTGATGGGGTGCTTGGTGCCATGGTTTAGTTGTTTAGGTAGGTTGGGTTGGTTGATAGGTTGGACGTGATGATCTTGAAGGTCTCTTCCAACCTGGTCTATTCTATTCTATTCTATTCTATTCTATTCTATTCTATTCTATTCTATTCTATTCTATTCTATTCCTATTCTATTCTATTCTATTCTACTCTACTCTACTCTACTCTACTCTACTCTACTCTATTCTATCTTCCCAGCACAGCCCACCTTGCCTCAAACCCTCCACGATCCTTGCCTCCATACCTGGCAATGCTTTGTGTCTGCTCAATCCTAAATCCAGCCGTCAGGATCCTCTCCTAATCCCTTGTTGCGCTTTCCCCAGGAGCAGATAGGGGGGGCGGTCTCAGGCAGTGGCTGTGCTGGATCCGATTGAGGGGCATTGCAGCAAGGAGAGCGGTCACCAGAGAGCAAACAAAGCGATTTTTCAAGGAGCTAATCCAGCTATACAAATATTGGCGCCAGGCACCACAACACACTGGCATGTATTCGAAACGGCACATCTCGTCGAGCGGCGGCTTAGCTCTTTGACCTCATTTCCTTGGCTGGAAACTATAGCTGTGTAAAAGATCAGCAGGCAAGATCCAGGGTGATCCGGAAATCCTGGTCTTTAGGTCTTAGTTGCGAACTCGGTGGTGAGAATAGATAACCTGGCTGAAGACAGGGATGAGCTACAGGAGCTGCCATATCACAAAAGAACAGGAGATTCAGGGGCTGTGTGAGCCTTCACGTGAAATGTTTGGCTCCAGCTTGCAGGGAAGGAGCCACAGCAATGTGTAACTTCTAAGAAAGCTCTCTCTCCTGTTTCAAGTCAATTTGGGCCAGTTTGTAATTTCTCCAGCTTCCTTCCAGGTTTCAAACATAAAAGGATGGAATGGAATGGAATGGAATGGAATGGAATGGAATGGAATGGAATGGAATGGAATAGAATAGAATAGAATAGAATAGAATAGAATAGAATAGAATAGAATAGAATAGAATAGCAAGAATAGACATAGACATAGGAATAGACATAGACATAGGAATAGACATAGACATAGACATAGGAATAGACATAGGAATAGAATAGAATAGAATAGAATAGAATAGAATAGAATAGAATAGAATAGAATAGAATAGGAATTAGAATAGAATAGAATAGAATAGAATAGAATAGAATAGAATGGAATAGAATAGAATAGACCAGGTTGGAAAAGACCTTTGAGAACATTGAGTCCAACTTATCATCCAATGCCATCTAATCAACTAAACCATGGCACCAAGCACCTCAACCAGTCTCTTCATAAACACCTCCAGTGATTTTTGAAGCACAGGCCCTATGAGGAGAGGCTGAGGGAGCTGGGGTTGCTTAGCCTGGAGAAGAGGAGGCTCAGGGGAGACCTTATTGCTCTCTACAACTACCTGAAGGGAGGTTGTGGCCAGGTGGGGGTTGGTCTCTTCTCCCAAGCAGCCAGAACAAGAGGACACAGTCTCAAGCTGCACCAGGGGAGGTTTAGATTGGATGTTAGGAAGAAGTTCTTCATAGGAAGAGAGATTGGCCATTGGAATGTGCTGCCCAGGGAGGTGGTGGAGTCACCATCACTGGAGGTGTGTAGGCAGAGACTGGATGGGGTTCTTGGTGCCATGGTTTAGTTGATATAGATGATGTGGGGTGGTAGGTTGGACTTGATGATCTCAAAGGTCTTTTCCAACCTGGTTAATTCAATTCAATTCAATTCAATTCAATTCAATTCAATTCAATTCAATTCAATTCAATCCAATTCAATTCAATTCAATTCAGTTCAATTCAATTCAATTCAGTTCAATTCAATTCAATTCAATTCAATTCAATTCAATTCAATTCAATTCAAAGTCTAGTCTAATCTAGTCTATTCCATTCTATTCTATTCCCTTCTATTCCATTCCATTCCATTCTATTCTATTCTATTCTATTCTATTCTATTCTATTCCATTCTATTCCATTCTATTCTAAAGGTATTTTCCAACCTTAATGATTCTGTGATTCTATTCTATAATTATATGCGTGGTTGTAAAGTAACCTTCACAGGTTGCTTTACAAGAAAACCCTAATATAACCTAAAAAGTCACCTAAAAGGCAGCAGACAGAAATCTGGGAATGCAAAAACAGTGCAACTATTGGTTTGTTCATGTTTAAATGTCATTTTCCTGGCAGTAGAATTAAGGCTTGCTGTTTGGTAGAATAGTTATGACAGCTCACATTGCAGCATGCAACATTTAGGGAGCATAATATTGTAGCTGTGACATTAGATGACTTAATTTACCTCATGTTCATAATTTACTCTACACATTGGCATCACAGCCAAGTTTTATTCAGAGCAATTCATCTATCAACAAAAAACACTGTTTGTCTTCATTACACAAAAATGTTAGCAAATCTGGGCTAAATCATTGAGAATTTGGGCAGGGGGGAGAAATTAAAAGTACAAAACAAATGTAATTTTCTTTGACATGAAATATTTTGCCTTTTAAATGATATCTCAAGTTGAGGCAGAGCATTAATTCCTTCTTATGGTTCAGCAAAGAGCAGAAGGAAACCAGTGGTGAAACAGAAGGCTTTGGCCTGAGGCAGGGTTGGAGGTTTATTTATTTGTTTCTTTTGGTCCAGGAGTGTTTCTCTTTCTTTCTTGTGTTCACATATGGGTTTGGAATGGAAAACCTAATCAGGTGCTGAGGTGCAGTGGTCTGTTGCACACCTGCGCCATGCCCATGCTCTGGGTTGTGTGTGAGAGTGTGGTGACCTTTAGTGGCCTTTTATGCATATGAGTGAAGATAGAGTGGAAATTCAGTCACTTGCTGTGTTTGCTTCAAGCAGGCAGCCCCCACCAACATGCCCCCATGTCCAGGATGGAGGCTGTGTATGTGCTGTCAGCTCTTGGCTTCCAGCTCCAGGGCAGAGACATCAGCACTAGTGAGTTGTCTGAAGCGGTCTCTCCCACTGGGTTTGGTCAGCGCTGAGGCTTGAGAGAAAGCACAGGGGTGTTATTCAGGGGGGGGAGGCTGCTCTCAACCTTTCAGGCTTTATTTGCATGCTAGATGCTTGAGGACTGGGGAGAAAGTCCCTCTGAAAGCTGCAAGCTTTCTTTTAACCCTGGCTGTGCCAGGAGGCACTTGTGCTGCCCCAGCCTGGGAGCTTCTCGGGCGCAGTCGGTAGCTCACCAGGCATGGCAGGCAGCTTTCCATGCAAGGGGAAAATGTGATTGCTGATGATCAAGGTCCTGTGAATGCCAGGGGAAACCACACCAGGGTGTTTCCTCCTGATCTGATTCATTCTCATTCCTGAAGCCGAAGCCGGGCCAGAACCCTCCCTGGCACTGCACTGGTTTTTTGGTTTATGTGCACTAGCTGTAGACCTAAGGGCATGGGAAGCACGAGGCCAGCTTAAACAATAAATACCCTACTGTGCCTTGCTGCTTAAACAGAATAATTACTGTCTCACTACATGTGACCCCTCTGTTCCTGTCCCTCTGGCAGTTGCTATTTTGTGGCTCCTTTTACACAGGGGACGTCTGTGGCTCTCTTCATGCCGTACCTCTCTCTCTTTGCCACTGTCTCACCTCCTGTCTTCCTCACGTGCTTTGTCTGAGAGCATTTGTCAGTAGCTGACTACCATCTTTTCTCAGTTACTGAGAAATCTCACATTGTTTGCATTTCTCTCTCCCAGCCTCTGTCCCTCTCTTCAATCTCCTGCTATTTTTCACCACCTATTTTTCTGCAGCTCTCAAGATTTCCTCATTTCATCACTTCCCATGCCACACGAGTTTTTCTGCCTTCCCTCCTCACTCTAGCATTGGAGCACGAGCTATCCCTTTGCTCATATACCATCTGCTGCTCTCCTCTGATCTCTGTGCTAAAAACAAGCCTCTTCAACTAAGGGACAGGAGGAAAAAAAAAAGCCAAGCTCATTGGAATCTGTGATGGCTGAGCAGACAGAGACTGATAAACGACAACTTCAAAGTTTTGAATTAAAGGGAAAAAAAAAGAAGGAAAGAAAAGAAATTAATCCCAGCTGGAGGTAGAAGGAAAAAAAAAATTATGTCAAAGGCTCCCTTAGCTATTTTTGTCTTTCAAAAGCCTGTTCCTAGGGAATGTGAGGTGCAGAGGGAGGGAGGAAAGTTAGGTGAGCAAAGCCTTAAACAATAAATGGAGAGTGCAAAGAGAACAAAAACCTCAGTTCAGCATTGGAAGTTGTGACACACACCAAAAAAAAAACCCCAAACAAACCACCCACCCCCAACAACCACCACAACAAAAACCCCCTTCAAATGGCATTTATTGATTTGCAGTCTTTTTTATCCCCTTGCATCTTGTTTTAGGCAGAGGAGGGCCCAACAAAGATGTATAACCCCTCCTGCTCTTCCTTCTTCACAACTACAAAGAGACTTTGGAAGGAAAACAAGCACAGAAGCAGGGGATCAGGTCTCTTTCTCCACATGCCAAATGCAAACAGATCCTTTCAGTGGGTCTGAACTTCAGTTTAGTTTAAGACCACAGCAGTATTTAAAAAGAAAACTAAAGGAATCTTCTGCAAAAGCAGGAGCCCAGTGTTGGATGCACAAATGGGGGAGGATGGAGCTGCCACTTCTGCAGCCCAGGTCCCCCTTTGGAGATGTAAGGAACAAGGACATGAAGGGAAAGGCCATTCTGACAGAGCACTTGGCTGAAGGCATTGCTGGTCCCTTAGCTACCTGGAAGAGCTGTTTGCACACAGTATCAGTGGGGTTTTGTCTGGATGTGCATAAAATTTCTAGAAAGGAAGAGTTTAGCCCTTGAGGAAAGAGTGACAGTGTGTGGCAGCACAAGGGGCCAGCAGGGCAGAGGCAGCAAGGGCCCATAAGCACATGGGGAGGATGTAAGTCTGCATTTCTGCACACACAGTGGGATTTTGATATGAAAATATGCAAAATACATAATACATAAAACATAGATTTTATATGTTTTATATCTCTCACTCACACATATATGAGTCCACAGGCAGGTGTGCACGTCAACAAGCCCATGGGGTTGTACAAGGCTATCTCCAAAGGGTAGGGGGAAAGGAGGGAGGTTCTTGCCATCAGGCTAGCATTGCCAGGCAGGTTTGCTGTTTGAGCTCATTATTTACTTTACTGGGTCCAATTAGGAAGCCAGGGGGTAGGAAATGTGCCTGATGCAAGCGGGCCTTCAAAGCCTTCCTCCTGCACACATCAAAGCCGTCTGTCACAGATCCTTCTGCAAAAGGCCTCTGCCAGCTCCAAGCAGCAGCAGACGCCTGGTTTGCTCTGCTCAGGGTCGTTCCCTGTTGGTTTGATTGTCAAGCCTCCCAGGCTCCTCACTATCTCCAGCCTCCAGAGCAGAAAGCTCCTCTTTTTGATTTACTGGGACAGAGTTAAGGAGCTACAGCTTGGCAAGGCAGTGTTTAATGGGGCTTCAGCAACAAACCAGGCTAACTATGAACAGGTGAAAAGTGAAAAATCTCTAGGAAGGAAGGTTGCCTGGAGTCATGGGAAGAGACGCTTTGAGATGAGAAGAGCTGTGCTACACAAGGAGTTGTCCCCCTTCAAAGAAACCTGTAAGGCCCCTCCCTGGGAAGGTGTTGTACTGAACTAGATAAAACAGCCAGGGGCCAAATCTTGTCAGTGAAGAAGCTTTGGCAGTAGGGTCAGGATTTCATCCCTAGATAACATGCTCAAGGCAGGCGTCTTCTGTTAATGGAGCAGCTCGCTTGCCAGGAGCTGGCAGGCCCTCTTTTCACCTAATATAACACATTCATTGTTATCAGAACCAAGGAGCATTGTCCAGGCCTTCTCCCTCACTGCTTTGATGAACTGCATACTGACAGCCATCAGCTCCCTGACAAAGCTAGCTCCTACTTGGGAACGTTTGTAAATTCACTCAATGTATAAAGCTCTGTTCATGCTTTCCCCGAGGCCCTCCCTCCCTTTTGCCTTAGAGGTTAGAGTTAATAGGACTCACCTAATCTGGCTGCCAAGGTGAATTAGTGAAAACATCTCTACAGCTCTGTGCAAGATATCACAACCTGACATTTTTCTAACACACCATGATACATCTTTCCTCTCCCTCATCTGTACTATGACACCTTGATTTTATGTGAAAGCTTTTTGTTAGAAATGGTTAACATACTCTTAGAGGGGACAGGGCTGCAAGCAACAGGGTCTGCCTTGCAAGCAAGAGAAGCTAAGTTCTGGTAGCAAAATATTGATGCCCAGGGTTGACTTGGCAAAAATACAGTTCAGCAATGCAGGGATCAGAATAGGGCTACCACCATTCAGCAAGAGACTGTCGCAGAAACACTCCCTGAAGTGTTATATTGGGGTTTGGAGCACAAGCCCTGTGGGGAGAGGCTGAGGGAGCTGGGGTTGCTTAGCTGAAGAAGAGGAGGCTCAGGGGAGACCTTATTGCTGTCTACAACTACCTGAAGGGAGGTTGTAGCCAGGTGGGGGTTGGTCTCTTCTCCCAGGCAACCAGAACCACAACAAGAGGACACAGTCTCAAGCTGTGCCAGGGGAGGTTTAGGCTGGATGTTAGGAAGAAATTCTTCATAGAGAGAGTGATTGGCCATTGGAATGTGCTGCCTGGGGAGGCGGTGGAGTCACCATCACAGGAGATGTTTAGGAGGAGATTTGATGCAGTGCTTGGTGCCATGGTTTAGTTGATTAGATAGTGTTGGAAGATAGGTTGGATGCGATGATCTCGAAGGTCTCTTCCAACCTGGTCTATTCTATTCTATTCTATTCTATTCTATTCTATTCTATTCTATTCTATCCTATTCTATTCTACTCTATTCTATATTCATATCTGTGTTGTGGAGCAGGGCAATAGGAAGCTGAATAGGCCTGCTGATGTCTTTGGTGTGACCTTCAAAACAGCAGTCCTCCCATTCACTCGTTCCCAGAGAGCTCCACTGGGCAAACCAGCAGCTCATCATGTCTTGGGAAGAATCCTTCCCAAGGAAGGGGGAATAATGCATAGCTGTGAAACTCTCCTTCGGGACATGGTACATATTTTAGATATGTATATATTCAGGGGAGATAGTGAAACACATCTTCCCTTAGGAAAGTATGTACCTTTTTAGGATACTTGGGAGCTACACTGTTGTGGTTCTCTGTCAGACAGTCTTAACAGCCCTCTTAATGAGGGTGCCACTCCATTAGAGCTGGTTAAGTCACCCTCAACCCTCTTTTCATTATGGTGACAGTCTTGTGACAAGGGCAAATTGCAGGAGAAACAAGTCCCTCTTGGAATGAACCCTGTGTATAAACAAGGCAGAATTGCAGAGCAAATGATTTGCAAAGGAGAGGCAAATTACATTTTAACCTTTTCTCTGTGAGTCTTTCCCTACCGTCTGATTAACTTTCCAGTCAACTGGTTGACCTGCCATCTGGGAGTGCTGCTATGAAAGGAGGGGAGTGTTTGCTGTCAGCTCAAATTGGGGGGTGGGATTTTCAAAGACCATTGCTAGCAGGTAGCTGCATGTGATGAGAAGATCTGGGAATTAAGAGAGTTCCCACCACCAGAAACTGCTCAAGCTGTGGCAAACCCACGAACAATGTATTGTACAGACAGCAGCGCTGCGCAGAAGCTGGGATGCAGCCCTGCGTCTGTGCTCAGCCTTGGTGACACCCCCATCTGAAACGCTGTGTTCAGTGCAGGCTATTGCACTTCCAGAGATCTGTGAACTTCTCAGAGAGGTCTAAAAGCAAAGAAAAGAATGATCAAGGGTCTTAAAAAAAGCCTCACCTACAGAGGAAGGTTGAAAGACCCCCCTGTCCCCATCCCCCCCCCCCCCCCCCCCCCCCCCAAAAGAAAGACAACTGAAGGAGGAACGTACGTGATTTAAAAGTTGATAAAAGACCATTGCAGCGAAGGAGGGAATGATTTGTTCTTTTTGTCTGTAGTGGCTAAGACAAAAATAATAGCTTTAAATTGCAGCAAGGGAGACTCAGGTCAAACTTCAGAGAAATTGCTGCAGTGGTAAGGACAGCAAAGCACGGGAACAGATGTCGGGAGCAGCTGCAGTCTCTGCCACTGGAGGGCAGAGGATGCCTGTCTCCCTGACATGACCCCTTACGTCCTGTCTTGAGGTTTGGGAGCGGGCTGGATGGTGACAAGTCCCCTCCGGTACTATGACTCACCTAATTCTGGTCCTACAGGGGCTAAGATTCCCTAACATATTCATGAGTTGCATCGCTAAAAAGTGGTTGTGAAAATCCCGCCCTGCTTCCTTCTCCACTGACTCTCTGTAGCGATCAGCCCCAGTGCCTAGCGGAAGATTGAGAGCCGTGTCCCAGAGCACTGGGTGGGCAAGCAGGAGCCAACTTTTCCTCCCCACTTTTAAAATACACTGCTGCCATGTAGCAAAGCCCTCCAGCAGGCTGTTAGAGGATGCAAAACCCTGCTTCAAAGCGGTCGTAAGTTTTTGACAGAGCAATGAGATTTCCACTCGCCTGAACATCTGGTGGGAGCTGGAAAGGGAACTGCTGGTTAGCCTCATTGAAAGAGAGGGGAAACTGTGTCTTTGCATGGGTTTAATAGGTACACTGCTGTTTTCATGCTGAGTCTCCATGATGGGGGGTAGTTTTCCCCTAGAATGGTTCTGAAAATTGCCTGGGAAAAAAAAAAAGAAATAAAAGAGGCAAAAATAAGAGTGTGAGGAACCTGAGCAGATATTGAAATTGCTGGAGTGCCTGTCTCTGATGCAGAAGGGAAATGCAGGCAGCTGCCATCACCAGCATGTGTGGCCAGCCTGCCTTGGCCAACACGCTGCAGCAGCCCTGTGGCTGTGTGATGGGATTGCAGGTGGCTCCATGGGAAGTTTGGCTCTGGAGATAGGGCTTACTCATTGCTTTCACCTAGTGCCACAGAACCCAGGATGACACAGCCCCATCCTCACAGACATTATCTGAACCCCATCAAACAACTCTAAGCACTTACATGAAATGCTCCACACATGTTGAGTAGCCCAGGGAGGTGGTGGAGTCACCATCACTGGAGGTGCTTAGGAAGAGACTGGATGGGGTGCTTGGTGCCATGGTTTAGTTGATTAGATGGTGTTGGATGATAGCTTGGACTCGATGATCTCAAAGGTCTTTTCCAACCTGGTCAATTCTATTCTATTCTATTCTATTCTATTCTATTCTATTCTATTCTATTCTATTCTATTCTATTCTAATTCTATCCTATCCTATCCTATCCTATTCTAAATGTCTTCTGGGCAGGACAGAGAGGTGCTTTGGAAAATCTGACTGCTTTCTGAGGTACCTGAATGGGAGCTCTTGAAGGCTAACCTCTTGTTTATTTGTTTGTTTTAATCTGGCTTTTACCCTTGGAGGGTTTTGGAATGCTTTCCCTACATACACAGGTACGCAGGTGGGGCTTGTGGCTTTGCACACCTGCAGACCAATGCCTGCAGCTTTCTCAGAGGAGGGAAGCATCTCCCTTTACACTGCTGCCAAAGTGGTTCAGGTTCTTCCTTACTTTGCTTTCTGAAGGAATAAGGTAGTTGAAACAAACCCTAATATTTCACACTTCCCTGGCACCTTGCATCCAACAATTCTAATGTGTTTTACATGGGTTAACCTCAACACCCTTCTCTGACCACAAGACGATGACAGAGGGGGGTTATTAGCTGCAGTTCACAGAGGGAGAGCAAGGGAAGTGACTCACCCAAGGTCATACAGTGAATTAAAAGCAAGGCCACAGACCTCCCCTGATTCCTGCCCCTGGCTTTAACCCTGACACTCAAGTCACCGCTTTCAAAACCGCGTTAGCGAGGCAGCACAGCTTAAATATGTCATTTGGTATGTGCAGCAGATCAGGGATGCATGATGATTATTGGTCTCTGCGGATCAAATTACACTTTGTTTCTCTCAGGTTGGCCGTGTTTTAACAGTAGCTCGATCCAATCAATGGCACTTCAGGGTGGTGGCTGCTCTGAGAGACAGAAAGACATTTTTCACCGTTTCACAGTGGAGAAAAGGATGCTGACAATACACCACCACATGTGAGGACCCTGCTGGCCCTTGAACCAGCCCATCAGCCAAACTAACCTCACCTCGTACTCAGCCATTACACTGGTTTCACATGGTGGCGATTGTCACAGTATCACAGTATCACCAAGGTTGGAAGAGACCTCAAAGATCATCGAGTCCAACCTGCCACCACAGACCTCATGACTAGACCATGGCACCAAGTGCCACGTCCATGTCTTGAACACCTCCAGGGATGGTGACTCCACCACCTCCCTGGGCAGCACATTCCAATGGTGAACAACTCTCTTGGTGAAGAACTTTCTCCTCACCTCCAGCCTAAACTTCCCCTGGTGCAGCTTGAGACTGTGTCCCCTTGTTCTGGTGATGGTTGCTAGAGAGAAGAGACCAACCCCTTCCTGGCTACAACCACCTTTCAGGGAGTTGTAGAGAGCAATGAGGTCACCCCTGAGCCTCCTCTTCTCCAGGCTAAACAACCCCAGCTCCCTCAGCCTCTCCTCATAGGGCTGTGCTCAAGGCCTCTCCCCAGCCTTGTTGCCCTTCTCTGAACACATTCAAGTATCTCAATGTCCTTCCTAAACTGAGGAGCCCAGAACTGGACACAGGACTCAAGGTGTGGCCTAACCAATGCAGAGTACAGGGGGCACAATGACTTCCCTGCTCCTGCTGGCCACACCATTCCTAATGCAGGCCAGGATGCCATTGGCCCTCTTGACCACCTGGGCACACTGCTGGCTCATGTTCAGGCGGCTGTCGATCAGCACCTCCAGGTCCCTCTCTGTTTGGGAGCTCTCCAGCCACTCCGACCCCAGCCTGTAGCTCTGCATGGGGTTGTTGTGGCCAAAGTGCAGCACCTGGCACTTGGACTTGTTGAATGCCATCCTGTTGGACTCCACCCATCTGTCCAGTCAGTCGAGGTCCCTCTGCAGGGCCCTCCTACCCTCTAACTGACCAATATGTGCTCCCAACTTGGTGTCATAACTTTTACTGCTTGGCCCAGACAGCCTGTGAGATACGACACTTTGGTACCACTTGAATGCTTCTTTCCAGGTTTTGCATAACTTGGTAAAATGATAGTCTCTTGCCGATATGGCTCCTGAAATAACTTTAAAATCACTCGTGACTGTTATTTGCAGGATCCCTGTTGCAATTGTTCCTTCATAGCACTTAAGCAGAATAGTTCCCAAATCTGAATGACTAACAAAGCCACCATCTGTATTTTTCTGTCCTGCCAGGCAGAGAATTCGAAGGTGAGGAAGAGTATCTGGAGATCCTAGGGATCACGCGAGAGCAATCGGGCAAGTACGAATGCAAAGCTGCCAACGAGGTTGCTTCAGCAGATGTCAAGCAAGTCCGAGTCACTGTGAACTGTGAGTACATCACAACTGGAGCAAGTCAACAGGGAGAACTTTACCCATGGGCAGTGGGGACTTGAGAATAAACAGAAAAGGCTTTCTGGAGTATGTTATGTTATGTTATCTTATCTTATCTTATCTTATCTTATCTTATCTTATCTATGGAATGAATGGAATGGAATGGAATAGAATAGAATAGAATAGAATAGAATAGATAGAATAGAATAGAATAGAATAGAATAGAATAAATGGAATAGATGGGAATGGAATGGAATAGAATGGAATGGAATGGAATGGAATGGAATAGAATGGAATGGAATGGAATGGAATGGAATGGATGAATGGAATAGAATAGAATAGAATAGAATAGAATAGAATAGAATAGAATAGAATAGAATAGAATAGAATAGAATAGAATAGAATGGAATGGAATAGAATAGACTAGAATAGAATAGAATAGAATAGATTGAATGGAATGGAATGGAATGAATAGAATAGAATAGAATAGAATAGAATAGAATAATAGAATAGAATAGAAAGAATAGAATAAGCCAGGTTGGAAGAGACCTTCAAGATCATCACGTCCAACCTATGTTATGTTATGTTGTGTTGTGTTATGTTATCATAGAATCACAGAATCATGGAATCATAGAATCATAAGGTTGAAAAAGACCTCAAAGGTCATCAAGTCCAACCTTTCACCCAAGACCTTATGTTATGTTATGCTCACTGAGAGAGTTGCTAGCCATTGGAATGTGCTGCCCAGGGGGGTGGTGGAGTCACCATCCCTGGAGGTGTTCAAGAGGGGATTGGATTTACAATACAATACAATACACTAGGTTGGAAGAGACCTTCAAGATCATTGTGTCCAACCTATCACACTCCAATCCACCTAAACAACTAGATCATGGCACCAAGCACCCCATTAAGTCTCCTCCTGAACACCTCCAATGAAGGTGACTCCACCACCTCCCCGGGTAGCCAATTCCAATGGGCAATCACTCTATAGAACTTCTTCCTAACATCCAGTCTAAACCTGCCCTGGCACAGCTTGAGACTGTGTCCTCTTGTTCTGGTGCTGGCTGCCTGGGAGAAGAGACCAGTCCCCGCCTGTCCACAACCTTCCTTCAGGTAGTTGTAGAGAGCAATAAGGTCACCCCTGAGCCTCCTCTTCTCCAGGCTAAGCAGCCCTAGCTCCCTCAGCCTCTCTTCATAGGGCTTGTGCTCCAAACCCCTCACCAACTTCGTTGCTCTTCTCTGGACACGCTCCAGCAAGTCAACATCCTTCCTAAACTATACAATACAATACAATACAACAACAGGTTGGAAGAGACCTTCAAGATCATCACGTCCAACCCATCAACCAATCCAACCCACCTAAAATACAATACAGTACCATACAGTACAATACAGTACAAAACAGTACAATACGTACAATACAGTACAATACACCCACCTAAACAACTAAAAAAAAACCCTGGCACCAAGCACCCCATCAAGCCTCTTCTTGAACACCTCCAATGAAGTGACTCCACCACTTCCACAGGCAGCTGATTCCAGTGGGCATCACTCTCAGTATAGAACTTCTTCCTAACTTCCAGTCTAAACCTGCCCTGGCGCAGCCTGAGACTGTGTCCTCTTGTTCTGGTACTGGCTGCCTGGGAGAAGAGACCAACCTCCGCCTGGCTACAACCTCCCTTCAGGTAGTTGTAGACAGCAATAAGGTCACCCCTCAGTCTCCTCTTCTCCAGGCTAAGCAACCCCAGCTCCCTCAGCCTCTCCTCATAGGGCTTGGTGTCATGGTTTAGTGATGAGGTCTGTGGTGACAGGTTGGACTTGATGATCTTTGAGGTCTCTACCAACCTTGGTGATTCTGTGGTTATGTTATGTTATGTTATGTTATGTTATGTTATGTTATGTTATGTTATGTTATGTTATGTTATGTTATGTTATGTTATGTTATGCTGTGCTGTTCTGTGCTGTGTTGTGTTATGTAGAAGGGGTTGGGAGAGTTGTGGAAACTATCTGCAATCAGGCATAGGGCATAGTTGGTGCTTTAAACCAGGTAATATATAAGGAAAGAAAGAAAAAGAGAGAGAGAGGGGTAAAAAGAGAGGAGCTGATGATGCCTTGTTTTCACTCATTGATATTTGGGAGAACAGTATCACGAAGAGAAGCTTCAGCAAGGCAGCAAGGAGAGATAAGAGAGGGTTCAGCTGGCTCAGAGCAAACACATGCCTGCCTGCACCCACAGGCATCTCAGCAGTGCCTATATAGGTATCACAGCCCAGGGGCCTGGGGGGGGTGCAGGAGAGGCATGTGTTAATGAGAGGGTGCAAAAATTTGGCTTCTCTGCTGGTTTTAGGTGAGACCCCCTGTACACCAATGCAATACAGAAAGGAGCTTGACTGTATGGTCAAAGTGTGCTTCTCACTGAGGGGCACAGTTTTTCAGTGGAATCACCTAAAGACACTGAGAGGCAGAGTTAACTGTGTGTCTTACACCCACACTTGTGTGACTGGGGCATGGATCCCATTGCCCATCCACCTCACTTTGCTGGCATGATCCTCTCACAGTGACACAAGGTATTACAGACTGCTGTTAGTGTTATAATCCTACATGTGTGTGTCCACATCAATATTTTTATGCCTCATACTTGGCACTGGAGTGATTTAAAGTGAATATCCTTATCTACCTGCTCTGTTTCCATGCTTGGTGGCTAATACTTTCACACAGCAGGGATAGATGAATGGGAAGTATATCCTCTCTTGATCTTCTTCAGTTTACACACCAGAATATCAATTTAAGCTGAAACTGGAGATGGTTACAGAGATGTTTGGGGGTGCATATGCATGGCCTGGACTCACAGGTAGCACTCTCAGGGTGTAGGTTAGGGCAGGGAGCTGATGACAGGAAGTGTTTCAGCACATCCCAGGCTAATTTGCCACTGCAGGTGATTTTAGCACCGTTTAATACCATTCTTACTCTTTGTCTCTTCCTTTCCCTTTGGGCCATCACATCAAATCAGCTTGTCTGTCTTGCCTAGGAGTCAAGGTTGCAGGCTCCCTGCAGCATTTGCAGAATCCAGAGAGATTTTTTATGACTCCCTTAGAAACTGGGTGGCAGTGGTTTAGCACCAGCTGCTCCATGGGCCAAATCTGGTATCAGTGTGAAGCTGTAGCAGCAGATTTTCTGTGCTAAAACTGTTGGAGGTTTATTCCTGTCAAAACCAGCTGAGTTTGTAAACCCAAGACATTTCATAAGAACCAATTAATATTTTCAAATGTTTACATGAAACATAATTTTAATGATGCTTGTAACATGGCTGAAACAGATTGTTTGTATATAAAGTCAGAATGTTTGATCTTGACTTAGTTTCAAACTCATAATAACTATGCTACAGCAAGACCTTAAACATTCTTGCTCTTGGAATATACAAAAATGCAACATGGTTAGAGTACTGTGGTATTATTATGTGGCCTAACATCACAATGGAAGCAACTTAAAAACTCCTTCAGGAAAGGTCTTTCATTTCAAAATAAAGGGGAAAAAAAATGAAGAGGTCAGGAGTGCCTTCATCAGAAGCCTGCCCTGCTTCTCCAAGACTTATTAATAGAAGTTATTTCTCTGCCAGGAAGGTGGTGGGGGTTGTTTGTTTGTTTGTTTCTTATAGTAGTATCAGTCAGGGTTGGAAGGGACCACAAGGATCAGCTAGTTCCAACCCCTCTGCCATGGGCAGGGACACCTCACACTAGATCAGGCTGGCCAGAGCCTCATCCAGCCTGGGCTTAAACACCTCCAGGGATGGGGCCCCAACCACCTCCCTGGACAACCCATTCCAGGGCTTCACCACTCTCATGGGAAGAACTTCCTACTGATACAAATCTAAATATTTCTTTTTTTTTTAATTTCATTCTGTTAGCTTGTAGCAGACACACTGCAGAGAATTCAAGGTCTCACTTTGATATGATTTACCAGCAGACTTGGCTTAAAGGTCCTTTCCAGTCTAAACAGTCCTATGATTCTATGGGGGCCATGCACAGGAAACAAATCAGTCCTGTTTGAGGAATGGAAGCTAGATATTTGCATGCATCTCATAGTTTCATAGTTTCATAGTTTCAGTTAGGGTTGGAAGGGACCACAAGGATCAGCTAGTTCCAACCCCCCTGCCATGGGCAGGGACACACCACACTAGATCAGGCTGGCCAGAGCCTTCTCTCTTCTCATCTGGCTTCCTTAAACTACACCACAAGCAGCAGAAAGTGGAAAAAACTACAGGAAGTTTGAAAAATGGGGCCTGCCCAACCTTAGGAACTTCCTGGCCATCTCTTACACTCCACTGGCCTGTGAAGCACATAGCTCGTCAGCCCAGACTGCAGGAGAGAGCATCCTTGCTTTGCTCTGGTCTCACACTACCACCTTCAGGCTTCTGGAGTAATGGCCCTTGCAAAGCACAGACAGGGAAACTGAGGCCTTGATAAGAGGTTGTGGGGGAGAACAGCTAAAGGTAAACCACTCCTGGCTTCCCCAGCAGCAAAGAGCTAAACACGGAGTGGCTGCTTTCTGCCTCCAGTCAGCCGGTTTCTGCTGGGAGAGCACTGCAGCAAGCAGACCGCCCTTTGCCGAGCAGGCAGCCCCAGCACCTCAGCAGCGGTGGCTGAGGTGCAGCCTGCCCAGCTGTCCGGCCTCTGTGCTTTCAAAAGCTGAGGAGGGTGGCTAAGGCAGAGACTGCTCAGAGCAAGGGGCTGGGCTGCCTGGCAGCAGCCCAAGGAACACAACCTTCCTGGGTCCTTTTCCAGGCCCGTGGAAAGGTGCCTGTTCATTCTGTGACTCACCTCTTCTGCCGGAGCCAGGGAAATGGAAAAGGTCCGTCGTGCTGCAAAGGACAGGAAGGTATACTGCTCAAAACAAAAAAAGAAGGAGGATGCTTGAAAAAAAATCACCTTCACAATCCTTTTATTAGCCCTCCTCCTCTCCAAATTAAAATATTTACATGAACCCACAGCCTCTGAATGTAGGCTCCTATTTGTGTACACTTATTAATATTGATGATGCGAGAGGGCGCACTGCAATATCCCTAAAGCCCTGCATGAAATCCTAATTAAGGTCAGGAGAGGGATCACACTGAGGTGGCTAATGTGTTCACAAACAAACTTCTTCCCATCCATTTTCCAGATGGAATTAAATTTACTGCATTTTTTTTTCTCTTTGAATGACACAATCCATTTGGATGCCTTTTTATTTTGTTGGGGTTTTGTTGTTGTTGTTGTTGTTGTTTGGGGGGTGGGGTGTTTTTTTTTGGCTTCTCACTGCTGGGATGGATGCATATGGTGGAGCTGTACTCTTACACACAGTGGTAACTTGAATCCCAGCAAAGCAGATGTCTGAGTTGCAGCCCTGTAATCTCAGGGTATGCAAGTATGTTTGGAACACAAGCCCTGTGAGGAGAGGCTGAGGGAGCTGGGGTTGCTTAGCCTGGAGAAGAGGAGACTCAGGGGGAACCTTCTTGCTCTCTACAACTACCTGAAGGGAGGTTGTAGACAGGCAGATGTTGGTCTCTTCTCCCAGGCAACCAGCACCAGAACAAGAGGACACAGTCTCAGGCTATGCCAGGGGAGGTTTAGGCTGGATGTTAGGAAGAAGTTCTACACAGAGAGAGTGATTGCCCACTGGAATGTGCTGCCCAGGGAGGTGGTGGAGTCACCATCATTGGAGGTGTTCAGGAGCAGACTTGATGGGGTGCTTGGTGCCATGGTTTAGTTGTTTAGGTGGGTTGGATTGGTTGATAGGTTGGATGTGATGATCTTGAAGGTCTCTTCCAACCTGGCTTATTCTATTCTATTCTATTCTATTCTATTCTATTCTATTCTATTCTATTCTATTCTATTCTATTCTATTCTTAGTGGTGAGAGACAAGGCACTTACTCCCTGATGCATCTCAGCAGTCAGTAGAAATAATTCTGCTTTTTAACATAGAAAGCTCATTGTGAAACATTTTGAACGTGGGGTCTGGGATTGAAGATGCTGGTGCCTACCCTACCTGGCACTCAGCTACCACTGAGACCAGGTCCATCTGAGCACATCAAATATGTCTCCCAAGTTTTTGTTTGCCTGTGACATAACTTTCAGGCTTCAGAGTAAGCAGAAGTGGGGGCACCATAATGGGCTGAGGGCAAGCTCACATAGAGCAATCATGCCTGAGCCCTCTTGGAGCCTGTGACAAAGCATGATGTCCAGGAAGGTTTGGCAAGATTTGTGACCTTAGATAGCTAAGGAAGTGTCAGCAAGTGATCTGTTCTTGAAGCTGCACCCACAGCTCCTGCTGAAGCTCTTACCTTTCAAGCCATTAATGTATTTTGTCTCATATGAGTAGCCTCAGTCCTTTCCCTTTTTATTACAGATTTGACATTAGGTGCAGAGCTTGTACAAAGAATAATTTTCATGCTAGTGTTAAATTCCTACTTTACTCCTTATGCTGTCTTCCTTTACCCTTGATGTAGTCTTTCTCTCATCTTCTTCTCTCTGATGAGTCCATGTGAACTAGAGACCCACAGGTAAATATTCATAAATTACAGAAGTCCATCATTAACCTTAACTGCCTGTGTATGCCTATGCATTTATGACAGAACTTTATTCAGTGTTGTTGAACAGAAGCATGTGTGCAGAGTGATGGTAATATAGTGTATGATGGAGAGTTCAAAGACCAGGTACTCTCTAGAGGAGCAGGGGGAAGCTTATGCCCCAGCAAACAGCAGCCATGGACTTCCACTGGCCAGTATAGGTTGCATGAGAAAGCCAGGCTGAGATAATTTTGCTGTTTCATTCCACCTGGAAGCATGTCAGGTGACCATGTATTTCCCTCCTGCAGACCCTCCCACCATCACAGAGTCCAAGAGCAATGAAGCGGCCACAGGACGACAAGCCTTACTCCGGTGCGAGGCATCAGCAGTGCCCACGCCTGATTTCGAGTGGTACAGAGATGATACCAGGTAAGATCTTTAGCTTGATGCTTCCCTTCTCTCCTTTTCACTCCACTCAATGGAGGATCCTATCATCCCCCCTCCAACTCTTCTCCTCAAGCAAATTGCTCTTCACAAATCATGGGTCCATCTTACTTGGCAGCAGAGCCAACGTAGGCAGGGCTGGAGGAAGCAAACCCTCTCTGCACTGGGGATGCTGAAGGAAGTGCAAAGGGTAGAGCTCTTGACTTTAAGTCAATTATGGGCCAATATACAATTAAAACATCAATAGTGTTTTCTTCCTGACATTGTTCATGCATTAAATAGGCTATGGTCATTTTAGTCTCCAAGTAGGTAATGCTAGTCTTGATGCCTTCATCTAGAAGAAGGAGCTGCTGAGGTGTAAGATTCCCCAATGTGTGTTGACCTGAGCCTCCAGATTGCACATGAGAATAAGTGAGAAGAGGAAAGGGATCACAGAATGCTAGGGAAAGGACCTCTGGAGATCATTGAGTCCAACCCCTCTGCCAGACCAGGACCCTAGAATCTAGCACAGGTTGCATCTGAATGCCGTCCAGACGGGTCTTGAAAGTCTCCAGAGAAGAAGACTCTACAACCTCTCTGGGAGCCTGTCCCAGTGTACCAAGACCCTCACAGTAAAGAAGTTCCTCCTCATGTTGAGGTGGAACATCCTGTGCTATATTTATATCCATTGTCCCTTGTCCTATCACAGGGTGCAACTGAGCAGAGCCTGTCCCCTCCCTCTTGACACCCAGCCCTCAGATATTTATAAACATTTATTAAATCCCTTCTTCTCAGTCTTCTCTCCAGACTAAAAGCCCCAGGGCTCTCAGCCTCTCCTCATAAGGCAGTGTTCCAGTCCCTTAATCATCCTTGTAGCCTTCTGTTAGACTCTCTCAGTAGATCCCTGTCCCTCTTGATCTGGTGAGCCCAGAACTCTGGCCTCAGTATTCCAGGTGAGATCTCACTAGGGCAGAGTAGAGGGGGAGAAAATCTCCCTCATCTGCTGGACACACTCCTCTTGATGCACCCCAGGATCCCATTGGCCCTCTTGGCCACAAGGGCACATTGTGTCCGAATACTTGAGCAGTGACCTGACATTAAAAAGGTTGTGTTTTATCCTCATTTTTAAGCACTGGCTCAGAAGTGACTC
>CM037635.1:10329593-10364462 GCA_015227895.2 Colaptes auratus | reverse complement strand
GTGACACTCACAATGCATCTCTGATCCTGACATCTCTTTTTCCCTGGTATTTCCTATAATTCTGTAGCTCACTGCAGACATGCTATGGGTTTTTAATAATAATTAATATGTAGAAATTAGTACATAGAAAGCAAGTAACAAGACTGGGTCTAATTAAAAATTAAATAATCACCAAAAAATAACTATTCTATTAATCAATATGAAGACTGAGATATTCAGACCAGTAGGAAATTTTAGTTTAACATCCATCCTGCTTTAACGACCTGAGGACAGTTGATTTAGCTGAGCTGTAGTGATATACAGTGCTTGGATTAAAACCATGTTGGGAGCTGTATGGCAAGCTAGCAGATAGTTCCTTAAAAAAAATGCCTTGTATTTTATGGAGCAAATACAAAGGTTAAGATCTGAAGGGAGCAACCCAAAAAGGGACTCACATTTTTAACTGAAAATTCACCAGCAAAAATGTGAATCACAGAATCACAAGAATTACAAAGGTTGGAAGAGGCAAAAGACCATCAAGTCCAACCTGTCACCACAGCCATCATCACTAAACCATGGCATCAAGGGCCATGTCACACCCCCTCTTGAACACTTCTAGGGATGGTGACTCCACACCTCTCTGGGCAGCACTCCAAGCAGCTAACAACTATCTTGAGAAGAACTTTCTCCTCACCTCCAGCCTAAACTTCCCCTGGCACAGCTTGAGTCTGTGTCTCTTGTCTGGTGCTGGTTGCCTGGGAGAAGAGACCAACACCCTCTGAAGGGATTGCTGTGGATCAGACTAACCTTTGCTGTAATCTTCCTGAAATCAATGAGACAAGGATGATTTTAATTTACTACTCATCCAAGTAGAGTGTTTTAAATTAAGGACACTTTAGTACAAGTATTTGAAACAGTCACTTGCAGCAGACGTATAAGGACCAACACCCACCTCACTCCAACTTCCTCTCAGGGAGTTGTAGGAAGCAATGAGATTCCCTCAGCCTCTCTTCTCCAGACGAACAATCCCTGTTCATAGTTCATAGTTTATAGTTCATATAGTACAGTCAGGGTTGGAAGGGACCACAAGGATCAGCTAGTTCCAAACCACCCCGCCATGGGCAGGACACTCTACACTAGATCAGGCTGCCCAGAGCCATCCAGCCTGTCTAAACACCTCAAGGGATGCGGCCTCAAACACCTCCTGGACAACCCATTCCAGGGCTTCACCACCCTCATGGTGAAGAACTTCCTCCTCACATCCAGCCTGAATCTCCCCACCTCCAGCTTCATTCCTCAGCTGCTCCTCAAAAGACCTGTTCTCCAGGCCCTTCACAGTTTCACTGCCCTTCTCTGGACACACTCCAGCAGCATAATGTCCTTCTTGGAGTGAGGGGCCCAAAAACTGAACTGAGGATTTGAGGTGTGGCCTCACCAGTGTCCCGTGGATGAGACAATAAATATTTATATTGCAGTGGAGTTAGAGATCACTGTGAGCTCAATGCACTGCAGTGACAGAGACTGAGAGGGACAGTTGCCACTACAAAGAACGTTTCAGACACACCAGCCAAAGAGTGAAAAAGCAGGAACTACTTTTTCAGATGAGCTGGGACACAGATTTAAGTTAGGAAATCTGCAGTAGAGTACAGTGCTGAACTTTTCTCTCAGGATATATTCTAATGCTTTAACAATAAAGCCTTCTCCTATTAATAATATAAAGCTCACTCCAAAAATCCCACTATTACATCTGCCCCAATAATTCAGCAATTCCAAACATTATGCTGCTTTGCATTTGCATAACCCACAAGAATCTCAAAGCACTGCAAAGCAAAACCAAATAGAAACTAGATATCCTCACTTTGCAAGTAGTAAAATAAAACATGTAGACATTAAGGGTCAAGTCATATCATCTAGCTTGGTCATCTAAAGGACAGTGTGCCTAAGCTGCTCCTTTCACTGCTTAGAACAAGGTGAGCATCTTGAGTAATTGCTCCTTGATTCTCCCCTCCACTCCACTCTGGTGAGACCCCACTGGAGTACTGTGTCCAGTTCTGGAGCTCCTATTACAAGAAGAATCTGGAGGTGCTGGAATGTGTCCAGAAAAGGGCCACAAGGATGATCAGAGGGCTGGAGCACTTCTCTATAGAAGACTGAGAGAGTTGGGGCTATTCAGTCTGGAGAAGAGACGGCTCTGGGAGACCTTATTGTGCCTTCTTATTATGGGGGCCTACAAGGAAAAGGGTGAGGGACTTTTTGGGGTACCAGGTAATGACAGGACTAAGAGGAATGAAACAAAACTAGAAATGGGTTGGTGAGACACTGGCACAGGTTGCCAGGGAGGTGGCAGAAGCCCATCCTGGAGGTTTTTAAAGCCAGACTGGTTGTGGCTCTGAGCAACATGATCTAGTGTGAGGTGTCCCTACCCATGACAGGGGGGCTGGAACCAGATGATCTTGATGTCCCTTCACCCTAACAATTCTATGATTCTCTTCTCAAACACAGTCAACCACCAGGGAAGGCTTTCCCTTGTCTATGCCTATTCCTTTTCATTTAGCCTAGATGCCAAGACCAACTGCCTCACCTTTAGATGAGTGAGCTACGTATATATTCCTATCCTACCAGAAATTAGATCTCCTTCAGTGTTCCTTGGTATCTTTTCTAAGAAGCAGAATGGTGATGGGTCAAAATCTGTATGTGCTGACTATTCAGCATACCTGTGCAAAACAGTTAGGTGCACACAGCTAGACCTCTTAGGCATTGACAAATTAAAAAGAACTCATTCCAGATGGTGTACCAATGACCACCATTTCTGAGCTACGGCAGGCCAAAAGAAACAGCTGTAAATTGGTAGGTCGAGCTGAGCTTGTGCTGCTCTTAGCCCACAGGGAAGCCATCAGGAATACCCATGGTGCTGTTACAATATAATAATGGGTATAAGCAAAAAAGCCCAAACCCTCACATCAAAATGAGACTCCCCCCCCCCCAAAAATGGCGATAAGAGTCTGCTATCAGGAATTGATCACAGTTCCTACTCAGAAAAGGAAATACCTCTGAATCCAGTGAAAACGAATCTGTCTGTGGCTGAAATACCTTTTAAACTGCTTACAGCATTTTCTCTGTCAACCCACAGATAGATTTGGAGATCCAAAAATGCTGGCTTGTCTATGCACATTTGCACATATCAGAACAATCTGGCACGGCACTACATGATAGGATCTTGAAGCTCTGAACTAACTGTGAAGTGGTATTTCAAAGAGCTCTTCCAACATGAACACTGGTTAACACACAATTAAAGCGATGCCTCTTCCACCATTGAAAACAGACAAGGAGAATGCAAGATACATTGTTTTGTCTCTCTCACAAAGAGTGACTTAGACTAACAGCTTCCATTCTGTGCACAGAAAGTAAGTAATGTATTTCGCTGCTTTTGCCAAATAAAAGCTAGAAGGAGTTCTCTAAAGAAATCACAGGATACCAGCAGAGTTGCAGGAAAAAAAAAATACCAAGCACTTTTGCTCAGACATTTTCAAGTCTAAAAGGAATGAGAAAGCCACGGCACCTCAAGAATCATTTTGCAAACTCCAAGCTTCGCCTCTTTATTCAGCACTGTCAAAACGCACCTATTGGGACATGTAAAAGCACTAAAGTCTTGCTTTAAAGCAAAGCACGCTGTGTTCCTGAAGGAGCCTGAACTGTGCAATGCTTCTCACAAGCCCAGCAGTGAGCACGAGCCAACAGCTAGAAGCAAACCACCGCTACCAGGCTCGTGCTCGGCTTCAGCAGTCACTTGTCAAACGAAAGCCATACGCTAACAGTCCCCAACCAGTATTTGTAGCGCTATTATAAATGGTTGTTATCGGCGGAGAGGAATCAATACTTAATGCAGTAGCTAAAGACCTGCTCTCGGTGTTTCCTGGAAGGGAGAGAAGTGAGAGGGACGCTAAGGAGCAGGACTCCGACCACACATCGTGCCACCAGGAAGCACGGCAGCAGCGAGCAGCCGAACAGCTCACTAGATAAGAGCAAAAAGATCTTCCAGGGTAATAGTAGTGGAATGGCCTATCCCAGGAACAAATCTGCACTGCAGGTCTCACCATACAAGCACAATTATATCACTTGACCTGCCTGCTCCAAAAAGAACTACAACCAAGAAACAAGACCTACCAAAGGAAACCACAGTGACTTCAAATTTTTCCAGGCAACAGGATGAGAAAAACAAATGGAAAAGCTCCCGGTACGCCAACTATGAGTCCATCCAGGTGCTCATAATGCTAACACCAGTAATTCCTACTGCAGGTACTAACCTGCCAATAACACTTGGGACAACTTTGTTAAGGGCAGAAAAGTAATCTTAGTACTTTGCCAAAGTAATATCTTCATATCCATTATTACTGGGGAGTTAACTTCCCAAACCAGAGTACTACATTATGCACAGGAATTAAACTGATTTGTTAAGTTTATTTTCATGAGAGGAAGACGAATAATCTTAACTCTGAACTTTCACTTTGTTAATGATTAAAAGGTTAGTAATATTAACTTCATGAATTACTAATTTATATGACACTCCTAAAAATTATTGCAACACACACTAGCCAAATCTGTTGTTGTTTTGAGGCAGGTGGATGGAGGGGGTGAAGTATTCAGGCAAAACTAAGAGTTCCAGCAGAGGGATACAGACCATATGCTATTTGTCTGCGGACACATCTATTTTCTAGTGGAGCAAAATAGGTTCAGAGGCTAAGTGGTCTCTTTCAAATGACAGAGGATATTCAACCCCCCCCCACCCCGTTTTTGTTTGTTATACATGTTCCTGATATACCCAAACAGTTCTATTTGAAAGGCAATCTTTATTGGTAATTATTAAAAGGGGAGCTACAGTATGGACTAGCAAAAATTGCTTGGCTGTGGCTTACTGATTCTTTTCAGAGGCCACAGAAAAGGCAGAGCTGTTACTTAAAAAAAAGAAAAAAGAAAAAGAAAAAACCAACAACCTACCACCACCACCACCACAACCCAAAAGGGACTTATATGTTAAACCCCATTTGTAGTAGCCATTGTGTTCTAGTCTGGTCATCTAAAAAAGGGGACATATATTGAAGAGTGTTTCATGCTGCAACAGTAATAACTGATGTCCCAAGCACTTTTCATCAGAACAATCACTGGTACAATTCCTATTTTCAAGTGAGAAGAACTATGAGAAAATGAGCTGGGGTGAGATATGGAACAGAGAAAATAAGGAAGGACATCGAGACACTGAACGTGTCCAGAGAAGGGCAACAGGCTGGGGAGAGGCCTTGAGCACAGCCCTATGAGGAGAGGCTGAGGGAGCTGGGATTGTTTAGCCTGGAGAAGAGGAGGCTCAGGGGAGACTCATTGCACTCTACAACTACCTGAAAGGTGGTTGTAACCAGGAAGGGGTTGGTCTCTTCTCTTTAGCAACCAGCACCAGAACAAGGGGACACAGTTTCCTGCACCAGGGGAAGTTTAAGTTTGGGTGAGGGAGGAGAAAATCTTCACCAAGGAGTCATTCGCCATTGGAATGTGCTGGCCAGGGAGGTGGGTGGAGTCACCGTCCCTGGAGGTGTTCAAGAGGGGATGGACGTGGCACTTGGTGCCATGGTCTAGTCATGAGGTCTGTGGTGACAGGTTGGACTCGATGATCTTTGAGGTCTCTTCCAACCTTGGAGATACTGTGATACTGTGATAAAAAGGCTCCTAACTTCCAGTCTTTAGCTTAGATGATTTACATTATTGTCTCTGATAAAGCGATGTTACATCTTACTTTTTAAAGAAAAAAACACCTGTGTTTGAAGTCCCTCTTGCACATCCACTGTGCATCCATATTGTGTAACCTGCTAGCATGAACAAAATGATCTGTCACACAGGTGTCGTTGCCATTCAAATAGGACACTGAGTGTACCATTTCAGTCCTTACAATACTGAGTTTATCTGCGTGAAACCCTTAAAAACTGGGTGGTTCTGTTCAGCAGAGTGCCTCCAATGCACAACGTGCATACCATCCCTGTGATATCACAGACAGCATTCTCCAGTTACACAGAGGCCCATCAGTTAGGAACACACATAAAAAAGAGTCAAGAGTTAACAGCAGGATGCGGTCGAGAGAAAAAAGCTTAACTTAGGAACACATTCAGATTGCCATTGCCCAAAAATCTGAGTAATGTTCCAGATATGTTATGTTAATCTGTTACACAAGATTGTCTGCAATGTTAATATTTTTTTAAGGAGTACTGAGGGTGGTGTTGGGGGTTGGATGAAGGCAGGTGGCCAAAGTTATTACAGAAGTGAAGGGGATTATTTTTAATTGTTATTGGACTATTAAACCTCCGCACGGTCCTAGTTAAACCACTTCAGTATGCTTACAAGTAATATGATTTATAGCCATTGTATGTGAAATTACTGTTGATCACCAAGCATTGGGAGTAAAAATAGATGTGATTAGATGTGCAAAGCTCATTGAATACAGTTATGCTAGACTGGGTTTCTAGCCACTAAAAAAATAGCCCTTAATAATAAGTTATCAAGGAAAACACAGTGAGAAATGATCTTTATGTGTAATATGCGATCTGTGTATTCTAGATACACCTCATAATGAACATGACCAAACACGGAACACGAACTGAAGAACAAACTTTTGTGCTGATGCAAATTTGAGTGGCAGGGAAAAAATAAACCATAACAGAAGATAAGGGTTTCATTCACAATGCAATGTAAAATAAAAAACCATGGATACAAAAGAGTAGAAACAAGAAAGGTAATATAACAAAATACATTTCGCCCCTCATCACTACAAGGATCAAAACAGGGGAACCATCTTCATTCTAGGCAGATGGCCACTACAGTAATAAATTAGAGTAGGCTCATATGAGAAATAAAAATATTAGGGCCCAGTTACATTTAAAATTGAAACAATGCAAACCATGACAATAAAGAATCATAGAAGCCCCTCACGGTCAGTGATGGTTGGTTCTTTTACAAATAAGGGGGGGAAATATACGTGGAAGTTAGGTATATGTCTACTTAGGCAATCACTTTGCCTTTAACTCACTGGGAACAGCATGAAGCTTCCCTTACCAAGCCTATTTTCACTCTAAATAGGCTTGATGGTGCTGTAGTGCAGAGCCAAAAAAAAAACACCCCAAACACCACCACCACCAATAATAATACAATACAATAAATCCAGGTTGGGTGGAAGAGACCTTCAAGATCATCGTGTCCAACCTATCAACCAATCCAATCCACCCAACAACTAGATCATGGCACCCAGTACCCATCAAGTCTCCTCCTGAATACCTCAATGGGGTGACTCCACCACCTCCCTGGGCAGACCATTCCAATGGGCAATCACTCTCTCTGTAAAGAACTTCCTCCTAACATCCAGTCTAAACCTCCCTGGCGCAGCCTGAGACTGTGTCCTCTTGTTCTGGTGCTGCTGCCTGGGAAAAAGAGACCAACCTCTGCCTGTCTACAACAAAAAACAGGGCCAAATTTTATGTGGTCATGCCAGTGTGGTGGAAAAAGCTTTTGTGAGGATTTGATGTTGTAACTGCATTTGTACATCTGGCCCTCACAGACCTTCAAAGACTCAGGCATCCACAGATACTTACACAGATTATTAGATGGCCTGCCAGTAGAAGAGGTGGATTCAGGACACTGCCACATTTAAATCTGGTATCTGCAACCGGACTCTGGCATTCATTGCATATTTAAAGCATTAATGTTATTGTATCCTTTAGACCCTATATTAACAAGTTTGCTGTAACAGATGGGAGCTTATTCCAAAAAAATGTGTAAACAGTGATCTGAGAGCCAGCACTTTCTATAGACAGACCTTACAGTGAAATATAGCATTCTACTGTTTATTCCAAAACATCATGGCACTGTAAGTAGACCGCTTTACAGCAGCGAAGAAATACAGTAAACAGAAAAGGAACAAACCTCAAGAATTTCTATGCTCACTTTCACTCATTCTAAAAAGAGTGTTCTCCCTCAAATTCTCAGCTACCAACCTATCAACAACAATAAATAATTTAAAACCAAGGAAAAATTACATGGAATGGAATGGAATGAAATGGAAGGAATGGAATGGAATGGAATGGAATGAATGGATGGATGGATGATGGAATGGAATGGGATGGGATGGGAGGATGGGATGGGATGGAATGGAATATGGAGGATGGAGAATAGAATAGAATAGAATAGAATAGAATAGAATAGAATAGAATAGAATAGACCAGGTTGGAAAAGACATTTGAGATCCTGTAATACAGAGCAAATAATTTGAACTAAATCTCACTGAGTCTTGCTGCAGGGCTACTCTTTGCACATTTTTGCCACCATAACTTTTCTGGATTTTGCTATATTTAGTATTATCTACTACAGTAAACTTTACCATGCAAAAACAATCTCACAAAAGGAACTAAAGAATTCCATATGATACCCAGTTTAAGGCTAAGAGTAACAGGGTGTGGGCCATCTCATTTAAACATGATTACAAATACAATAGCAACGTATAATTGAATAGAATAGAATAGAATAGAATAGAATAGAATAGAATAGATAGAATAGAATAGAATTAACCAGGTTGGAGAGGACCTTTGAGATCATCAGTCCAAGATCATCCAACACTTTAATGACTAAACCATGGCAACAAGCACCCACCAAGTCTCTCCCCTAAAACTTCCAGTGATGGTGACTCCACACCTCCCTGGGCAGACATTACAATGGCAATCTCTCTTTCTATGAAGAACTTCTTCCTAACATCCAGCCTAAACTTCCCCTAGAGTGCAGCTTCAGACTGGTCCTCTTGTTTGGTGCTGGTTGCCTGGAAGAAGAGACCAACCACCTCCTGGCTACAACGTCCTTCAGGTAGTGTAGAGAGCAATAAGGTCTCCCTGAGCCTCCTCTTCTCCAGGCTAAGCAACCCCAGCTCCCACAGCCTCTCCTCATAGGGCTTGTGCTCCAAATCCCTTACCATCTTGGTGCCCATCTCTGGACACAACGACATTATACCTAGAAAGAGTTTAGGTTCCAGACGTAGGGGATCCTTGGGGTCCCTTCACCTGGTATTCTGTGATTCTGGAATTGTCTGCAATGTGAGTAGCTTCCTAAACATGTGCTTACAAACCTGTGCCTAATATAAACCAACAAACGGCTTCATAAATAAGAGAAGCACAAAAAAAGCAGTGAGGGGTTTTTTGGGAAGTGGAGTTTTAACTTTTCTTCTTGGATTATTCTCGGTCAGTCTTCAGTTGCATGCTTGTTCTTTTATTTTAAGGGCATGTAATACATAAAAGGTTCAAATACTGAGCCATCCAGTTTCTCATTTGCACATTATGTATTTGCTTTAGCACAATGAAGTTAATAACAATAGCCACATCTGACTGAGTTGCTTTTTGCATGATTTTGCCATGCAGTAATAAAAGACGCTGAAAGTTCAGTGCTCTGGAACGACAACTCTAATATGTAATGTTTACTACAGGAAATTACTATTGAACCAACCCTGGCTAGAATCCTAGCAGAAAATGGGACAGATTTGTTGTGTGTGGAGAGAAAGCGCCAGCCTAGTGCATCATAAGCAGCAGTGGTGGAAAAACTGTCCTCTACTGCATATGGTGAAAGACAGAAAACTGCAGCTCCTGCATCAACACACACGCAGTGGATTCCCAGGACTCTATCTGAACATGGATTAGGTTTTTTTCCCCAAACTTGAGGCAGTGCTCCCAAGTAGTTGACAGTATATCTTAATAACTTGGTTAAAATAAGTTAAAAGAAAAAGGTTCTGATTGCAACAGGTAGTGAAACTATGGGATTGGAGCACCAGAGCACCGAACAAGAGGACACAGTCTCAACTGCACATGGGGAGGTTTAGACTGGATGTTAGAAGAAATTTCATAGAGAGAGTGGTTGCTAATTGGAATGGTATGGGCTGCCCAGGGAGGTGGTGGAGCTGTCATCATTGGAGGTGTTTAGGAGGAGACTTGGTCCTTGGTGCATGGTTTAGTTGATTAGATGGTGATGGATGATGGGTTGGACGTGATCTTGAAGGTCTCTTCCAACCTGTCTATTCTATTCAGTCCATTCCATTCCATCCATTCCATTCATCCATTCCATTCCATTCTATTCGATTCATTCCATTCATTCATCCTATTCTATTCTATTCTATTCTATTCCATCCATTCAATTAAATACACCATGCTGAAACCCTGTGGTCAGAGTCCAACCTGCATACCCTTTATTCAGATGCTATTCTCCTTATAGGAGTCCATAACATGCTCTACAATGTAGCAAGTCTGCATCAGGAGACCAAATATCCACATTTATTAGGCTGTAAATACCATTAGAACTGGTTCTGGTGTAACAACCCTCTTTTTGCACTTCTCCATTTCCTGCTTCCTTCATCACTTCTCACTCTCATCCATTTAGCACTCCCATTTACTGTCTCAGGGCCAGATTTTCAGTACTTTCTGTCATCTCCAGCTTTCTCTGCAGCTTTGTATGGCAACCAACTGACTCCCCTGCTGTCATTTGGGATACTTTTAACATTAACTGGGCAAAGTCCACATTCTGTTACTTCAGATATTTCTTGAGTGCCTATCCACTCCGTGCTTTAGAGATCTCCAGACTTTAGTTATATTCCTTAAGGTTTGCTTTTTTGCCCCAAGTCCAGTATTCTGTAAATAAACCTTATATAAAACAAATGTTCCAGTACATGCAGAAGATTAAAGGACTGCAGAAGGTGCTCAGCTGTCCTTTAGTTTCACATGTGTTTAATGTTATCTTGGAGAAATGTACCCATTTTCATTTTGAATGTAATCTACAAGCTATGCTGGATGATTGTGTGAAGAGACAGCATGCTAGCTGGTTAAAGAAACAAAATGGAGCCAGGAACAAGCACAGGATGTTCAGTAGCACAATTCACTGGATAAGGTTTGCTTACTCTCCAACACTCAGTACCTTTGGCTTTGTTTCTCATATCCAGAGGATCAAAACCAAGAGGCAATCAGAATGATGTTTTTTGTTTGGCCTCTCACACAGAAGTAGCTAGACATTTCTGATCTTGGTTCAGCTACCAAACTCTTCTAGTGGTGGGAGTGGAGATGAAAGCAGGCTGTTTCAATTAGGCTGGCTATAGAGATGATCTGGAGCTGTGAATTAATTGACTTGAAGACCAAGAGGGACAGCTCCTGCATAATAGAGGCCATGGAATTTCACTCTGTAATTACAGCTAAGTTCAGCTCCGAATCCAACAGAAATGAAAGGTGACCATATCAGGCCCACCTCTGATCAAAAGTGGCCCTTTCCTCAGCACTAAGTGCAAAACATTCCACATTTCTTTCTGTTTCAGAAAGCCATTTGGGTCTAAAATGAACCTGCTTGAAAGATCTTATTCCTGCACGGACAGGAACAAATTTCCACTGCTGCATGAAAGACCAGAACAATGAAAGTATTGGGAAGGGAGGTGGCAGGGGGGGAAGGAAAGCTCTGCCTTTTTGGCAGTACTCACAGAACATTAGTTAGGGTAGGTGGAGTCCTGCTGGGTCTAACCAACTGCTCAGATCCCTGTAACATTTTGCTGGCCCCCAGCTTTACACTGCACATCTCCACACACAACGAGCAATCTCCTATACACATATATATATTTAAAAGACAAAAAAACTCCAGAGCACACATCCAAAGCAGATCAATTGCCTTTGCAATATTCTCAGAACAAAATGTTCCACCAGCAGATCTGATAAGAAGAGCCAAAAAATGGGAAACACTTGCTACCAATTTATGCAGTCACCCATAAACTATTACTAGAACATTATGTATTGGCGTTCAAGCCAGAAAGCTATTAAAGCGGACTGCACTAGAGTCTCTCCACTATGCTACTTAAGCATTAATAAGTCCTGAGAGAATTGTGTTTATGTTGAAAGAACCACCTTACAAGCAAATTTTCACACACACAAAAAAAAATGCATCTCTCTTTAAGATTTACTGTGTGCTTTTGCTCTCTCCCTTACAGTGGCGAGTGTCTCCACAAATCCCATCATTTCCTCTGTTTCTGTCTGCTCCAAACCCTGATGTACATACTTTGTGTTCCAAGCTGGACAAATTTCAAGATAAATGGTGCTAATTGACAGTGCTAACGGGTGCAGAGTGTACCACATCCTATCCCCTGTTCTGCCTGCCTAAGTGCCTTTCTCAAGCCTTACAGTCCTTCTTTGGGCAGGGAGAAAAAAGAGTTAAGAGGTAATTTAAAGGAACACCACTACTGTTTGTTGGTTGGGTTTTTTTTACACTTAGATGTGTAAATAGCAAAACATCCAGTGGTATTCTATGGAACTGTGTCTCCAGTCCCTCTTACAGGATGACCTCTAATAAATCAAACCTTTCCTTTTCCATTTAAACCTTTCTTTTCCACGAATACCCAGAGCAAGATGATGATTAACCCAATGATTTACTGGCTTTACCTCAAAAACTGTGGTTTTCCCTTGAAAAAATAATGTATGCTTTCATTTCATTTGTTCTCTTCTGATAGTATACAGGTGCAAATCATACCACAGAACAGGCTCAGTGAAATGGTGGAAGTGCCTATATCCACCATGTGGTGTTTAGGAAGAGACTGGATGGGGTGCTTGGTGCCATGGTTTAGTTAATTAGATAGTGGTGGGTGATAGGTTGGACTCGAGGGTCTCAAAGGTCTCTTCCAACCTGGTTAATTCTATTCTATTCTATTCTATTCTATTCTATTCTATTCTATTCTATTCTATTATTTTTTGTCTATTCATTCTATTCTATTCTATTCTATTCTATTCTATTCTATTCTATTCTATTTTTCCTATCCTATCCTATCCTATCCTATCCTATCCTATCCTATCCTATCCTTTCCTTTCCTTTCCTATCAAGCTACTTAAAACAGCAAAATTGAGTTGATGTGAACTAATCCAGCACTCCAGAAAGACTTCAGATTCTACTTAAGTATAAAAAAAGCCCTAAAATTCCCAGAAGGGAAACCAAGTCCCATGTATGAATTTATTCACATTATCTTAAGCAATTAGTTTAGTTACAAGCTGAAAATGATTATATTTTTATCATTATTATTATTATCATCATCATCACCACCAGATAAGCACTTTGCCTGCATCTCCCCTGAGAGTCCTGGAGTGTGCAGGCTAGAGGAACAGTGTGGCACTATGAAAAGTTTATAGTAACAAAACACCTTTTCTGATTTGCCTCTTCAATCCTTGGAATATCCTTACAGTTTGAGATATGACTAGCAATGCACTCCTGACTGCCAAATGACCCATATGCTCCTCTCACTAAGCAGGTTAAGTGAAACTTCCTTGCAAGCAGAGAGACTCCTCAGAAAAAAGAATAATCATTGTAGTGGCTGTAAACAAAAATGTGGCTATTTTGTGAACTGGTTTGAAAAATCACATTAGATGTGATCAAACAGTACTGATATACCTGATTTTTTTGCCCCTGGACTCAGCACTGGTGAGGCCACACTTCGGATACTGTGTTCAGTTTCGGGGCCCTCATTACAAGAAGGGCATTGAGTTGCTGGAGCATGTCCAGAGAAGGGCAACAAAGCTGGGGAAGGGTCCAGAGAACAAGTCTTATGAGGAACAGCTGAGGCAACTGGGCTTGTTTAGTCTGGAGAAGAGGAAGCTGAGAGGTGACCTGATTGCTCTCTACAACTCCTGGAGAGGAGGCTGTAGTGAGGTGGGAGTTGTTTTCTTCTCCCTTCAAGAGGAAATGGCCTGAAACTGTGCCAGGGGAGGTTTAGATTGGATATTAGGAAACATTTCTTTCCTGAAAGAGTGGTCAGGCATTGGAGCAGGCTGCCCAGGGAGGTGGTGGAATCCCCATTCCTGTAGGTGTTCCAGTAATGTGTAGACATGGCACTTTGGCACATGGTTTAATGGCCACGGTGGTGTTAGGTTGACAGTTGGAACTGATGTTCTTAGAGGACTTTTCAAGTCTAAACAGTTCTATGATTCTACAATTCAAATAGCCTGAAGTCACTGAAAACTGCAGTCCTAGTATCTGTTTTTGACTTAAGCCTTTAGTACACACAGAGAAGAGCAAACAAAAAAACCCAACAAAGATAGGGGATCAAATGTATCCCTTAAGTAACTTCACTGGATCCCACTGGTTTTTATACCTCTTCATTAACAACTGTGGAATGTACTGCTTGCTCAGGCAGCACATTTATAAGTGGAGCTTTCCCCCCTGTTTGTGTAATTAGTCACATTCCAATCAAACTTATAAAAATAAAGAAGAAATAATTTCTACCTGCACTGGCACAAAGGACACCAGAGAGTGATTTTGCAGTAGAGAAGCGGATCACATATACAACTAAATCTCTCTATGTATCTTGCCTTTTCACAGCGTGATTCAGGCTCTGCTGTCATGAGAGTTAATGAAATCTTCACTCGAGAGGTCCTTTTTCATTCTTCACAGAATAGACACACGTGCTGACACAAAAACATCTCAGCGAGCCATTTTAAGTGAGACCCTTAGTATAGAATGATGGAAAACTCTCATTATGCCAGGAGCAGGAAATGAAAATACTTAAGCATGAAAATCAACACCCCAGAAATGCTTGGAAGCGCTCAGGTCCCTGGAGGAGGTTTCCTCTAGAACCTCCGCGGCAGCTGAGTTACTGCACCTTCTGCTTCATCTCCATTAGTCCACACACTTGCAAAGAAGTTGTCCTCTGCTTCACTGAAAGGTTTACATTAAGGCAGAAGTCTGGTGCCCAGGAAATGACCTAGATGTTTTCCATGCTTAAAAGGCAAGATGTGCCTAATATGATTTTTCTGTAAAGGGCAGCTGCAGTAAGGTATTAATAAAAAATAAACGATGTTAACTTATGTTAAATCTTCCTCTCTTCTCCAAAAACACACAACTGAAAAGAAAAAAAAACAACCCTATCCCATCAGTGCTAATGCACAAGCAAGTCCTACCCATCTGCCAAATATGTAGGTCATTTCAATGAGTGACAGAGACAAAGAGGCCTGATTTTAATTCGTGAAATATTCCTGGTAATAGCAAAGTTATTGAGACATCTGTTGAAAGCCTGACCTGTTACAATGGAGGGCTAGCTAAAATGACTGAAATTTCTATTTAAATTAATGTTACACTATTTTACTGGTCATTTTAAAGAGGTACTGCTATTAACAAAAGCATTATACAAATTAGAAACAGGCCTGCAATAATCCTCCAGATAAAAATCTGGTGCGGCCTCCTAATGCTGCGGCATGAGCATTGATCTGCATGTGCCCTAGGAGTAGGTATTACAAGGTAGCAGATATGTAAAGCAAAATAAGACATATATCTCGTACAGCATTAGCAGCCCAGTTTAATGTTTGGCAGGGAACAGTTGGCAGATAGTAGGAGATAAAAACAAAATATGTTGGGGGGGGGGAGAAGTAAATATGTTTCATGGCCTGTATATAATTGAACATTCTTCAAATTCCTGTAATGGAAATGTCAATACCATGCAAATCCTTGAAATGTGGACACAGACAGATAAATGTGACTGAAGCCAAACACCTCCACCCAGAATGAATAACAGGCCTTCGGATAAAATAAGTCTACATAATAATAAACTCCCCACTCAATAATACTAATCAAATGAAGTTTTTGCTTTTGGGGCAGGGGGGAGGTGAGCAGAGGGAGGTGGAAGATGGATGGCAAAAGCTGTTAGGAGGACTACACTGCAGAGGCAACGTACAGATGGGATGTCCCCCTGTCAGAATGCAGAGAAAGGGAGCTAGGAGCCAGGAAGGACCCTTGGACACTGTGCACACGGCTGGGACCTGGGTCATAACGGAGGCAACAGCGACTCTATGTTTGACTTCAAGAGAACAAGACTGATGATTAGCTTTCTTCTCTTCATGTTAGATGATCTACTAGAAAAAGCATCTCATAGTTTCATAGTTTCATAGTTTCAGTTAGGGTTGGAAGGGACCGCAAGGATCATCTAGTTCCAACCCCCCTGCCATGGGCAGGGACACTCTACACTAGATCAGGCTGGCCAGAGCCTCATCCAGCCTGGGCTTATGGGTGGTATGTCATTCTACAAGGGTAGACACTGCTTCGGGAGCTCTTCGCTGAATGCTCGTCTTCTCTTTGGCTCACTCCCAAAAGCCAGCATTAGAAAGGGGAGGCTGAGTTTTCCCAGGCCACAGAGATATGAGCTAGAATGAGTGGCACAGCTCCCAGGACCTTAGTACGGTTCCTCAAAGAACACTCAGCACAGCATCTAAATTCCAAACCAAAGTGAACATGCATCAGCCTTTTTCCTCTTTCTCCCTCAAGTCCTGGTTTCCTCACAAGATCCTCCATGCCCACACAGGTGGCTTGCAGGGCTTCCTGCACTACTGGCCCTGCTACAGATGCATTGTGGACTGACAAAACACTACAATGTATAGCAGAAATACAAAAATAACCATTCTCACTAGAGGAAAAAACTCAGAGATATAATTTTTTAAAAGTGTGGGTCAGTCAAGATAAACTCAATACCTGTGAAAAAAAATCACTAGCATATGCAGGAAATACAGAATCACAGTATCACCAAGGTTGGAAGAGACCTCGAAGATCACCAAGTCCAATCTGCCACCACAGACCTCATCACTAAACCATGGCACCAGTGCCATGTCCAATCCCCTCTTGAACACCTCCAATGATGGCGACTCCACCACCTCCCTGGGCAGCACATTCCAACAGCTAACAACTCTCTCTGTGAAGAACTTTCTCCTCATCTCGAGCCTAAACCACCCCTGGTGCAGCTTGAGACTGTGTCCTCTTGTTCTGGTGCTGGTTGCCTGGGAGAAGAGATCAACCCCCTCCTGATACAACCACCCTTCAGGTAGTTGTAGACAGCAATAAGGTCTGCCCTGAGTCTCCTCTTCTCCAGGCTAAACTATCCCAGCTTCCTCAGCCTCTCTTCGTAGGGCTTGTGCTCGAGGCCTCTCCCCAGCCTTGTTGCCCTTCTCTGCCCCGGTTTCCTCACAAGATCCTCCATGCCCACACAGGTGGCTTGCAGGGCTTTCTGCACTACTGGCCCTGCTACGGATGCATTGTGGACTGACAAAACACTGCAATGTATAGCAGAAATACAAAAATAACCACTCTCACTAGAGGAGAAAACTCAGAGATATCATTTTCTTAAAAGTGTGGGTCAGTCAAGATAAACTCAATACCTGTGAAAAAAATCACTAGCATATGCAGGAAATACAAGGTCTACTATGTATACTCCTTCACCATTACAAGAGACTGTGTGTATCCACTCCAGTATCCACTTAAGTCATACCACACAGCCACTTGATGTGCCACCTATGTGAAATCTAGTCCTTTATTATAAAATTTGCTAGCCAGAGAGCTGGAGTTTGCTGTTTCTCCTGAGATGCTCTATGAATGTTCAGAGTTTTTACAAGCACGTCTTTATTTCTTCCCTCCACAACCTGTATTTTACTACTTTCCTTATTGCTTTTTCCCTTCTTTTATCGCCCTGTGAGACACCAATGTGCAATGCAAAATACATGGGGAGGCAAAGGTACACAACATACAGAATCTTCTCTTCAGCATTTGCCTATAAAGGCATTACATGCAGCTACCAACAGTAACAGAGAAAAGTGATACTTTTAAGCTGCCAGTCTCCCCTTGGCAATAAAATGTTCAATCTTGACTGCTCCACTCTCTGAATTCTAAATACTTCTCTGAGCAATTCTAATAACTTCCTAGATTTATTTTTTTCAATTGATTTCACAGAATCACAGTATCACCAAGGTTGGAAGAGACCTCAAAGATCATCAAGTCCAACCTGTCACCACAGACCTCATGACTAGACCATGGCACCAAGTGCCACGTCCAGTCCCCTCTTGAACACCTCCAGGGACGGTGACTCCACCACCTCCCTGGGCAGCACATTCCCATGACGAATGAACACACCACAACAAAGGAAACACAGCAGCTAACAGTGTCTAGATGGGTTATATTCTACTCTGGTAAGACTGAGGGATAATTTTGTATTATTTCATCCCTCTTTCCAAATTCATGTTCTTCTGGTGCAGATAGTGGTTTCAGGGAAAAAAAATCTTAAAATCCCTACTTAACTAGGATCAAATAAATGTCACTGAAGAAGAATAACTCTGCCTTTGCTTGCAGTCATTATGAAATGGGCATTATGAAAAGAAAATGGAGTATGCAAATGTCTCATCATTATTTAGTAATGCCTTCCTCCCTTTCCACCTCATTCAGGATCTTCCTTTTAGACCACCACTGCAAACAAACAAAAAGCACAATCCTATCATGCACTTCAGGGGGAGGAAAGGGGAGACTGGATGTAATGTATGGAAAATGAATTGGTGGGTAAAATTCCCTACTGGAGAATTGCACTGCCGTGTTCTCAGCCCACTGAAAAATAAAAAGCAGAATGATACCTAAGTAGTTTTATTAACATCAGTGAATACTCCTCATAATGAAGTATCTTCCACTTGAAAACCAGTGTGTCCAGCAGGAGGAGGGACATGATCGTGCCTCTGCACTAAGCCCTGGTGAGGCCACAGCATCAGTACTGTGTTCAGTCCTGGGCACCACAGGATAAGAAAGACATTGAGATCCTGAAAGGTGTCCAGAGAAGAGGCTGGTGAGGGGTTTTCAGGGCATGTTGTACAAGAAGCAGCTGGGGTTGTTCAGTCTGGAGAAGAGGAGACTCAGGGGAGATCTTATTGCTCTCTACCACTACCTGGAAAGGCAATTGCAGCAAGGCTGGTGTTGGTCTCTTCTCTGAAGTAACTAATGACAGGGCAAAAGAAAATGGGCTTAAGTTGTGCCAGGGGAGGTTTAGGTTGGATATTAGGAAAATTTTCTTTACTGAGAGAGTGGTCAGGCATTGGAACAGGCTGCTTAGGGAAGGTGGTGGAGTCACCATCCCTAGAGGTGTTCAAGAAGTGTGTAGATGTGTTACTTCAGGATATACTTTAGTGGTCATGCTATTTAGGTTACAGCTGGACTTAATGATCTCAAAGATCTTTTCCAACTTTGATTCCATGAAAAAAAACCCAAAAAGAAATCAAAACCAAAAAACCCCAGCCTGTATTCTCTGCATTTTTTTGCACTTAATATGGTTAGAATTAACCAAATTGAAAGATAGTGGCAGAAACAATTACTCAGTTTTCAATGCAAGTGTTCTAACAATAAGTGTAATAAAAAAGATTCACTGCTTGCCCATGTAGTCAGGAGGTCCCAATCCTGTGAGCAAGTCTGTCTCCTCATGTTTAAGAGGAGACTTGATAGGGTGCTTGTGCCACGGTTTAGTTGATTAGATGGTGTTGGATGATAGGTTGGAAGCGATGATCTTGAAGGTCTCTTCCAACCTGGTTAATTCTATTCCATTCCATTCCATTCCATTCCATTCCATTCCATTCCATTCCATTCCATTCCATTCCATTCCATTCCATTCCATTCCCTTGCAGTCATATACAACTCAGCTGAAATCACTGCAGTTCTCTTTAGAGATGCCTCTCAAGGCATTCCTTTAAGCCTGATGACTTTTTCTCTCTGTTTTAGTAGATCCTTCTAACTTAGTAGGAAGGAAACAAAAGTCTGGGATTCCATTTCCTGCTCTACAGTATAGCTGGTCTACAAAACACTTTTTGCTTTAATAGTGAAAGCATTGCTTCAGCATCTTCTAGACCACAGCAGAACCCTTCCCCTGTTCCAAGAGCCTTTACAGTGTAATTTTTTTCCCCATTCTAGATCAGAAGAGACTCATGTTCTCTTGAGTCCTTCATGGAAAGAATATGAAAGGTAAACCAGACTTAATTTCAAGCACATGAGGCTCAGGGACAGAACTTTGCTGTCTTATTCAAAAAGAGCACTTGTTCCCCATCTCAGGCACAGTGACTCAGCTGTAAGGCCACTGACCATTCTAATTGGATCCTCAAAGTTCCCATTATTTTGACTAGGCTTTTTTAAGGAAGGATATAAACCCCATGAAATCATTAATGAAATCTGGTAATATCCCTTAAAAACATTGACATCAATTGCAATCTCCACTAATGTCAATATTACCACATATAATGATTAAATAGCAGTTTCTCTGAGGCGATCACTTTCTCTGCAAGCATGTTTGCACAGACTTGTTTGCAAGTCCCTTTTTTGGCTACCAAGCTCCACTGGAAATCTCAGGAAATTTTAAGGAAAGTATAATTTTCTTTAAAACAGGAAAGGGACTTTAAATACAAGACAGAAGTCCAAACAGACCTTCAGGTGGCCTGGGAGTCCCCAGGTTTGGCACAGCTTTCTCTGGCACCTCTGTAAACACTGGAAGGTTTAAGCAGGGAGGACATGCAGCAAGAAATTTTAGTCATCTGAGAAGTACTACAGAGGTTTATATTGGGCCTAGTGCTATCAGAGGTAATTCAGAAGTTCTCACTCCTGCAGTAACAGCTGGCCAATACCAGCCTCACTACAACCTCCTTTTAGGAGCATTAAGGTCTCCCCTTAGTCTCTTTTTAAGTCTAAACAATCCCAGCTCTCTTAGCCCCTCCTCATATGATATGCTTTCCAAACCCCTCACCAGCTTCTTTGACCAAGTTCCACTATACAAACAGGCTGTCTATAAACACAGAAACCTCACTTCAATGCTGACAAGACATAAAATGCTGTTCTTTCTTTCCTAGGAGTGAAAGAATCATAGAATCAATAAGGTTGGAAGAGACCTCAAAGATCATAAAGTCCAACCTGTCACCCCACACCTCATGACTACTAAACCATGGCACCAAGTGCCACGTCCAGTCACTCTTGAACACCTCTAGGGATGGTTACTCCACCACCTCCCTGGGCAGCACATTCCAATGGCTAACAGCTCTCTCAGTGAAGAACTTTCTCTTCACCTTGAGCCTAAACTTCCCCTGGTGAAGCTTAAGATTGTGTCCTCTTGTTCTGGTGCTGCTTCCCTGGGAGAAGAGACCAATTCCCTCCTTGCTACAACCACCCTTCAGGTAGTTGTAGAGAGCAATGAGGTCTCCCCTGAGCCTCCTCTTCTCCAGGCTAAACAATCCCAGCTCCCCTCAGCCTCTCCTTGTAGGGCTTGTGCTTGAGACCTCTCCCCAGCCTCGTTGCCCTTCTCTGGACATGTTCACATGTCTCGATATCCTTCTTGAACTGAGGGGCCCAGAACTGGACACAGTACTCAAGGTGTGGCCTAACCAGTGCAGAGTACAGGGGCACAATGACTTCCCTGCTCCTGCTGGCCGCTCTATTCTTGATGTATTATTGCACAGCTAACCGTGCTAAAGCTCTGTTAGTAAATAGGAGGGTAAGAGGGGCATCATTCCCTGTAACTGAAGACTGAACAATAATGTTTTTAAACCTAGCTGGTTGGACTTTCCATGCTAAAAGCCAAGAGTGGTTTTGGATGAAATTTATGGCATATTGGACAAAAGCTGCAGGATACACGCACTGCAGCTATTCTTCTCATCTCTGCCTCTCTCCTAGACTTTTAGGGAACTGCAGTGAAGAGCATAACATTATTTTCAGTGGCACAAAAGTTGTGAGAACTCTGAATATTATGCTAGTCATAAAGTAAGCATTTAAACAGTTTCTGAAAGTAGAAAAGGCTTTTAGGGAATGGAATGCAAAAAGAAAACACAGGATGCTGGAAGGCAGCATGGAGAATAGCAGATTGAAGAGATTTAACCTGAAATATTTCTCAATTTATTTGCATTTTTGAGCCCTAATATACAACCTAAACCTTCCAGAAGTTTCAAATTGTACTTTCATGTATCTGGAATACAGCCTGCCAGCCTGAATTCGAAGCTTCTGTTCTTTCACTTCTTTTCCAGCACCGCTACTATGCAATATAAAATAACTTAAGCAAACCAAACCCACCTAAACCCATCAAGTTGTGTTTAATTTACACAGGGTCAGGGGGGTGGGGGGAGAATTTAAACTATATACTTCTTTGTAAATCAGATACTCCTATTACCAAACTGTAGTCTAAAATACAAAGTTAGACCTAAATGTGGGCTTAATGTAGACTGGAAACTGGCTGGATTTGGTTAAAAGCAACGACAATGAAATTTAAGAAACAAGAAAAAGTTGCACGAGAGAAACCACTGGTGTTTGGATTGTGCTGGATTTTTATTCATGTTTATTAAACATTTCCCAAGGAATAAAATGTTGTTACCACTGAATGCCTTCCACAGGAACCCACTAAAGAACATTCAGCTTGGTCTAAGACTACGTCGAGAAGGAAAGCAAGCAACTACGTTCACAGGATGAAGCAAATCCTCTTTCCTTCTCATATGCAAGACAAAGAGTTGCCCAGATGCATATAAACAGAAGTGAAGCATATGGGCCAGTACAGAAACCTCACATTTTGACTCAACCTTACCAGGCAGATACTCAGCTGGCATAAATCACCAGAGACAGTGGATGGAAGCTCACAGGAAACATCTGATTATTTGGCCATCTACTTTGTCCTGTCTAGCGCTGGAAGCAGACAGTCCACAGAGCTTCCTTCTACCCACAAACTCACTAGCACAGTAGAACTTTTATAGCAGAGAAGTCCTCAAGACTCCATTTAACTTCAGTGGAGAATCCCCAAATAGTAGCAGGGTGCCTCAATAACATCAATGTGAACAGCTATCCTTCAAGTCAACAAGATCTGCTTCTGTTCTACCTTCTTGATAAAAGACGACACCTACAACCAGCACAAGACAGGGCAGCTTCTCAAGTCATACATGACACAGAAAAGAACCACTGTTTCACCTCAACACAATCTTTAGTGTCACAAAGCCCATTCTTAACTTATTGAAGGCATTGGGGCTGTCTCCCTCTTTTGCCTCAGGCAGATGATTTCTGGTCACACATGTCTCTACAGCAACCTAAAATATTTTTAAACTTGGGTGTGATCCAAACTCCTAAGCCTACATGCCAGAGACTAGTTCATAGCCACACTGCTCAGAGCTAAAATGTCCCTACAGAAGACTTCTCTTGAGCAGAATTATTTGAGAAATTAAAAAGTGGAGCCATAGAATGGAATGGAATGGAATGGAATGGAATGGAATGGAATGGGATATGGAATGGAATGGAATGGAATGGAATGGAATGGAATGGAATGGAATGGAATGGAATGGGATAGAATAGGATAGGATGGGATAGGATAGGATAGAATAGAATAGAATAGAATAGACTAGAATAGAATAGAATAGAATAGAATAGGTTGGAAGAGACCTTTGAGAACCTATTATCCACCACCATTTAATCAACTAAACCCTGCAACCAAGCACCCCATCAAATCTCCTCCTAAACACCTTCAACGATGGCAACTCCACCACCTCCCTGAGCAGCACATTCCAATGGCCAATCACTCTCTCTATGAAGAATTTCTTCCTAACATCCAGTCTAAACTTCCCCTGGTGCAGCTTGAGACTCTATCCTCTTGTTCTGGTGCTGGTTGCCTGGGAGAAGAGACCAGCCCCCACCTGGCTACAACCTCCCTTCAGGTAGTTGTAGAGAGCAATAATGTCTTCCCTGAGCCTCCTCTTCTCCAGGCTAAGCAACCCAAACTCCCTCAGCCTGTCTTCATAAGGCTTGTGCTCCAAACCCCTCACCAACTTTGTTGCCCTTCTCTGGACACATTCCAGCAAGTCAACATCTTTCCTAAACTGAGGGGCCCAGAGCTGGACACAGGGAGACCCCACATGTGAACTGCATAGATGAACAAGAGTCATGCGCTTGAACTCACCCTCCTGGCCCACTCCCATTTAGGACAATGAATCAGCCACAGCTGAGGATTTCCAGACTTTGACCAAAGTTACTTTGTCATCTACATCTCATTTTCAAAAGCAACTTTGGGTATTTCTGATCCTAAGACACAGCAATCCTGAAAAAAAAAATAGGCAAGCAGAGAGATTTATCTCCAAACTGAATGATCCACTCCTGAAAATGGATTGTGAGAACTTCAGGCATGATTGAATCTATTATTGAAATACTAAGATGACATTTGAAAAAGACAAAATAAATGTGCACAAATTGAGAACAATTCTAGAGCTAAGCTTTTGTGAGAGACAATTTAAGGATGTTCAAGGTGTTTTTCATACAGGATAGACAGATAGAAGTGAGTGAGGACCAAGTGAGAAAACCCTTTCAAATGTAAACATCTACTAGCTGGCAGATAATTTTGTGCTTCTGAGACTACTCAAAATAAATCTCCACTTATCCAAAGTCATAACAGTACTGAGATTTCTATCTCAACTGCCCAATGTCAAGCCATCCACAATTTATCTGTCACACAGAAATCAGTTTCCAATAAAGACCACATGGAACTTCTACAAAAGTTCTTCACTAAGAGTCATTCACCATTGGGATGTGCTGCCCAGGGAGGTGGTGGAGTCACCATCCCTAGAGGTGTTCAAGAGGGGATTGGAGGTGGCACTTTGGCGCCATGGTCTAGTCATGAGGTCTGTGGTGACAGGTTGGACTTGATGATCTTTGAGGTCTCTTCCAACCTTGGTGATACTGTGAAAAGTCTCTATTGAGTACTGTGATTATATAAAGTTCTGAGTGTGCTCCAAACCCACAGATTGACAAAGCTGTGTCCCCACTGACCGTCACTGGCAAAGCAAGTTGGAAGACAAAGTTCAGCTCCTGTCCTGAATACAACTCTACAGGGGAAAAAACCTTAAAAATAAAAAAGGAAAGTAACTAACCAGAAGTTTCAAGAGGCTTTTGACCCAGAGTCATCATTCTGTAATCAGTTCTGATTTATGTAACACCTTCTTCCCTCCACATCCCAACTTTATTAGTTTTTTTTCCAGCTCTGCAACAGTTTAAGTACAGTTATCTATTATTCTTGCTGATCAGTATCATCTGTGGCAAAAGACTGGAGAGTTACACTCCACGGATTAGACACTGAGAAGCTTTTAAAATTACCAAGAACTCAAGTGCAACATGCAGTTAGAATCATAGAATCAATGAGGTTGGAAAAGACCCCAAAGATCGTCAAGTCCAACCTGTCACCACAGACCTCATGCCTCTAAACCATAGCTTCAAGTGCCCTACATCCAATCCCTGTTTGAACATCTCCAGGGATGGTGACTCCACCACCTCCCTGGGCAGCCCATTCCAGTGGCTAACAACTCTCTCTGTGAAGAACTTTCTCCTCACTTCAAGCCTAAACTTCCCCAGGCACAGTTTAAGTACAGTTATCTATTATTCTTGCTGATCAATACCATCTGTGGCAAAAGACTGGAGAGTTACACCCACAGATTAGACACTGAGAAGCTTTTAGAATTACCAAGAAATCAAGTGCAACATACAGTTCTACTGACTGGTCTGGATTAATTCCTAAAAGAGGCTGATAGAAAAATGGGAGGGACTTTCCAACAAGTTAAAAGTTGTAGCTAATAAAAGTAGCTGAAAAATTAGGCTCTTCTCCCTTTAAATCACAGCCCATAGAGGCACTGAAGTAAATCCCTTAATCTCTTTTTAAGTAGCTATTTTATCCCAACTTCCTCTGTGGTTTATATCCTCAAAGCATCTACGCCACAACTCAAGAACAGCCTAGGCGAAGAGCTTCAAGTTCCCTTTCTTCAAAAGCCATCTGTAAGAAAAAAGAAAACAATAACCAAACTCCCACCACCAAACTAAAGGACCTACTAACCTGACTTTGGCCCCTCTCATCTTTTCAATCTTTGTACACAACCATCCACCACATTCACCACTCTTAAAAGCCTCATCCTATATTCGCTGTGGCATGCCAATAGTTAAAGCATTGTACCTTTGCATCTTTTACACATCCATAAGAGATTAAGAATCTGTTTTCAGCACTGGTTAGGCCACACCTTGAGTACTTTGTCCAGCTCTGGGCCCCTCAGTTTAGGAAAGATGTTGACTTGCTGGAATGTGTCCAGAGAAGGGCAACAAAGTTGGTGAGGGGTTTGGAGCATAAGCCCTATGAGGAGAGGCTGAGGGAGCTTGGGTTGCTTAGCCTGGAGAAGAGGAGGCTCAGGGAAGACCTCATTGCTCTCTTCAACTACCTGAAGGGAGGTTGTAGCCAGGTGGGGGCTGGTCTCTTCTCCCAGGCAACCAGCACCAGAACAAGAGGACACAGTCTCAAGCTGCACCAGGGGAGGTTTAGACTGGATGTTAGGAAGAAATTCTTCATAGAGAGAGTGATTGCCCATTGGACTGTGCTGCCCAGGGAGGTGGTGGAGTCACCATCACTGGAGGTGTTTAAGGAGAGACTGGATGGGGTGCTTGGTGCCATGGTTTAGTTCATTAGATAGTGTTGGATGATGGGTTGGACACAATGATCTCAAAGGTCTCTTCCAGCCTCATCTACTCCTATTCTATTCTGTTCTGTTCTATTCTATTCTATTCTATTCTATTCTATTCTATTCTATTCTATTCTATTCTATTAGCAATTTTTTAGGCTCCAAGTCTGTATCCATGGACAAGTTTTCTGTCTCCTTCACCACACTATTTAGGAGACCTTTGGGATCTGATAGGATGCAGCACACAGAAGACAAACTAGCATGTCAAGGGGAGCTTGAAATGCATACCCAAGAACCTAGATGCCTCAATCATCTGCTGAAACTGAATGGCCAAAGAAAAATCTCAGGAAAAACACTTTCAGAAGAAAAGTTCAGCCATAAAGTTTTTAATGATGATGTTGTTTCTCAGGGAAAACCAGGAAGGTATATTTAAGATGCTGGCCCACACCTTCCTCGTCAAGGACAATTCCACAGTATCATAAATCTATGCCCAACTTGTTGAACAGCAGCATAAAAGGTGCTGGATTATGACAATGAAAACTTCCACTGAAGTCTTCAAGGTAATGGTGACACATTATTTTATATTTATTGGAGTTTTTGACTATACTTTGCATTTTCACAGAACTTTACAAACAATAAATAACTATCATAATCATCACCTGAGGGGAAAGTATCACTATCAGCACATTACAGATGGGAAGTTCCAGGCAGAACAGTTGGGTAACATATCTAAGACCACAGAGGAAGTTCTATCAGTGCCAAGAGGAGCAGACCCTTGCCCCCAGACTCACATTCCCATCATGCCTCCCAAGTTGCCTATTGGAATGGTCTCCATTGGATAATAAAAGTCAGTTCTATCTTCAAGTTTTTATCACAGTATCACAGTATCACAGTATAACCAAGGTTGGAAGAGACCCCAAGGATCATCAAGTCCAACCTGTCCCAACAGACCTCACAACTAGACCATGGCACCAAGTGCCACGTCCAATCTCCCCTTGAACACCTGAACTGTAGATGTAAACAGCATTTACCTTGTGATCTTGATGGTTCCACTAGCTCCTCAGAGGCAACACCAGTGCAACATTGAAGGGTACAGACTGTAGTGGAAGATCACCAGATCTTGAGGAACATGCCAGAGAGGCAGATGGTTACATAGTAATGAAAGAGCATTATAAACTGAAACCACACTCTACAATCTCCTTCCTTGTTTAGACATAGGCACCCTGACTATTTACTAAACCCATCTCACATCTTTACGTTTAACCATCTGCATCAGCTCTGCATTTGTTGTGTGTTTGGTTTTGCTTAAATAAAAACAAACAGAGAAGTCCTCACACCTGGTGCTCACGTTTAAAGTCACAACACAGATAAAGAACCACTCATGAACTGGGAAGAGGGACGCTCAATAGCTGAATTATGGGTTCCCATAACATTTCATTCCTTTGGTTAATGCCTTTCTTTGAACTCCTCTGTCCTAAGTGCACAGGATATATGAGCATATCAACAGTTTCTTGACAGCCCAAATCACCAACTTTCCATTGCACTAGATTGACATGTCACGGGGAGTGTGATTAGAAGGTCATCAGCGTACATGAAGTCCCAGATTAAAGCTCAAAACCAAGACATGTTTGCTCCTTTGGTTATTAAAAAGAAAACAAAAATCAGCAGAGGAGAGGGAAAAAAAAAAGCTCTGTTGTAATTGAAAAAGATGAGGCTTAATACATAGCTGGAAATGCTTCTGTGGAAGGCTGCTTGGGATCTTTTTTCAGCCAACAGTATGTTGCTGAACAGTATGGTTGCAGCCAGGAAGGGGTTGGTCTCTTCTCTCTAGCAACTAGCACCAGAACAAGGGGGGACAGTCTCAAGCTGCACCAGGGGAAGTTTAGGCTGGAGGTGAGGAGAAAGTTCTTCATGGAGACAGTCATTCGCCATTGGGATGTACTGCCCAGGGAGGTGGTGGAGTTACTGTCCCTGGGGGTGTTCAAGAGGGGATTGGACGTGGCACTTGGTGCCATGGTCTAGTCATGAGGTCTGTGGTGACAGGTTGGACTCGATGATCTTTGAGGTCTCTTCCAACCTTGGTGATACTGTGATACTGTGACATGAGGAGGAAGTTCTTCACCATGAGAGTGGTGAAGCCCTGGAATGGGTTGTCCAGGGAGGTGGTTGAGGCCCCATCCCTGGAGGTGTTTAAGACCAGGCTGGATGAGGCTCTGGCCAGGCTGATCTAGTGTGGGGTGTCCCTGCCCATGGCAGGGGGGTTGGAGCTAGATGATCCTTGTGGTCCCTTCCAACCCTGACTGATACTATGATAGTACTGTGATGTTCCTAACTTTGAGATCTTTTGGATTCTGTCTGTAGAGCAGGTTGCTGACTGTGTCACAAAAAAAGCTGGTAACTCTTTGGAATTTTCATATTCTGGTCATCCCTAGCCCACTACAATCCTCCTTCTGCATTTTTAATAGAGGAATCTGAGTCTGTCAGTTCACTATCCTTTCTGAGAAAATCCATCAACAAAAGCAGGGAAGCAGGCAAGCTATCAATATCCCACTGATGTCCAGGAAATGCCAGCCTAGCAGCTGTCACAACAAAGCAACTTCAAAGTCACAGCAGAAAAAAAATAAGAGAAAAGAACAATTGCCCTTACTAACACTGAATTATTAACAAAAAAAAAGGAGAGTCAGAAGCAGTTTAAGAAGGAAGAATTAAAAAAGAAAAAAACAAAAGGAGGCAGGGAGGTTCTTAGTGGTGATTTCCCTCCCCCCCCCTCCCTTTTGAAGGATAGATCCAAACACCCACACCCTCCAAAATGTCCTTGATTAAATCTTCAGGAAAGTTATCATTCATGCCACCTCTAACCTCATGTCTCCTTGCTGAAAAACAGTTTCAAGGGAAAAATGCTTCCATCACGTCCTTGGTGCAAGTACTCAAGGATGTGCCTTTCTCATGAGCTCTGAAAAATTTTAAGCTCCCCCCCCCCCCCGCCCCTGTCTCCTTGAAGGAAGTAAATGGATGGCTGCTGAACACTTAGGTTTACATAATGGTTCTTCCCCCTTATTTATTGAAAGAAAGAAGAAGTCTTTTTAGAAGGCACTTTGTATTTTGAGAACACTGAATGCTTGCTTGCTGTGTTGGTTGTTGGGGTTGGTTTTTTTTTAAGTATTTTTGGCAAAGCATGGCTCTGATTATTTAAAGATAATCTCTGTTCTAAATTGCATCTGACTCACATAACCTCCATACTTTGGAAACCACAATAAAACTGCCATATATTAGCTTTAAATGAATAGGGAGTGAGTCAGTGAATAGTTAAGGACATTCCACGGGAAGACTTGAGCTGCACAGCGAGCGCTCAGAGAAATATTCTACCTCATTTTTAGAATTAACAGGATAGGTTACTTGGAACAAAGAAAATACTCTTCCCTCCCCCCCCCACCCCCACCCCCCCCTTTTTTTTTTTTCAATTCCCAGATGCAATGTGTTTTGTTTTCCTTATGCATCTTTGTCTACTGTACAAAGAGACCTTTACTGGAGTGACATAAACACTGCTGCTTTCAGAGGAAGAACAGTCATTCCTACATCCTAAAGCACTGCTGTAATTAAGATGTTTTTTTTTAACTCTTTCACTGGGAATACCTAATTCTTTGGCCTTTGCAATATCATTTTACAGAAAGGGCTTTAGGGAAAAGGCATGTTTTTCTCCAGCTACTGCCTTCAAATATGCTTAAGTCTAGTGCTTTAAGTATTAAAAAGAAGTTGATACTTCTGCTTGCCAAGGCTCATATTCTCAGTAATGTCCTCAGATTGAGTATATGAAGGAGTTCATTAAACACTATCTGAAGATTTCCATGCATCATCTGGTCTCTTCTCTCAGGCAACCAGCAGCAGAACAAGAGGACACAGTCTCAAACTGTGCCAGGGGAGGTTTAGACTGGATGTTGGAAGAAATTCTTTATAGAGAGAGTAGTTGCCCATTGGAATGGGCTGCCCGGGGAGGTGGTGGAGTCACCATCACTGGAGTTGTTTAGGAGACTTGATAGGGTGCTTGGTTGCATGGTTTAGTTGATTAGATGGTGTTAGATGATGGGTTGGACACAATGATCTTGAAGGTCTCTTCCAACCTGGTCTGGTCCATTCCATTCCATTCCATTCCATTCATTCATTCCATTCCATTCCATTCCATTCCATTCATTCCATTCCATCCATTCCATTCCATCCTACTCTATTCTACTCTACTCTATTCTACTCTACTCTATTCTATCTTATTTGCAGGCCCACACTGGGCAGTCATGCCCCTTACCACGTGAATCCTAGGATCCAGTAAGTGTGGTACAAATAACTACATAAAATCCTAAGTAGGGGACATGAGACAATCAGAATTCTTACAGCAGAGGATTATGGCTATAAAAAGAGTCATAATAACTCCCATTCTATCAAACTCATAGCTACTGCCTGAAAACCAACTTTTTTTCAAGGTCAGAATCTGACAGAGGTAAAACACAACAGATGAACCTAAGAGAAAAGTTCTTTATTCCAACTTAAAAGACAGAAAAGTTGGCAGGACCATAATCTGAGCATCAACCTACAAGTGATGTGCAAACATATACAGGATAGGGCCTTAGCAAACCTGGCAGTCATCATTTACTTTCAGGAACACCATTAACCACATAGATGCTAAGCATGCTGGTGGACCCCAGCACAAAGCTAGGAAAAACAAACAAACAAACCCAAAACCAAAGCATGGTAAGGAAATGCTTAGTGGGCATAGGTGTAGTAAACCCAAAGGCATACAATATTCTTTCCCCCTGCCTTTCCTGACTTGGGCTGCACTAGGTGGTTGGAGAATGTAGGTCAAATTCCGTCAAAATCAGCCAGCCACATCTTAGATATCCTATGGAAGGGAAGGGTAGGCAGTCAAGGACCCCCAGAATAACAGAAAACAACAGTATTGATTGGTTATTAATCTCACATTGAACCATGGGGGCTGAAGAGGACAGGCTTTTGTAGCAAGTATTCTGCAGTCATAGATCAAGGTCGTGCAGAGCTCTGCAGACAGACCAGTGTTGACCCCAGGGCCTGTGCTGGCAGAATCTCCCTTTTTACCACCCCTAATCATCTGTCACTACCACACAGGGAAAGTTCAAGGGAGGGTTCACCCATCAATACCTTTGGCTCAGTGGCAGTATTAAGCAATCCCTCTGCTAAATGACAGCTTGGGACAGCAGCTCTTTGAGCTGAGTACCTAAATAAAGAATCCCTGGGCAGGATACTAGTTACAAATCTTAGATCAGTGGCTGTTTTCTATACACAATAAAATAAGATTTCCTTAAATGAGACAGGTGTGGGAGATCCTAGAGCCTTTCCCACTTAATCCTCCTAGCAACAACCAAAAAAAAAGTGTCCACTCAGACAGCTATTGCAGATCTTTCCACTTCTCAGATGGAGATGAACACTCCCTTGATAGCTCTGCCAATAAAACCAGAAGGAGGAGCGAAACTTAATGAGATATAAAAATATAACTGGATTCCTTTTTGTATCATTTGCTGGTTTTATTTTGGGACTGTTTACCCACTGAGGTGACATGATCTGTAGCAACACAGCACAACCCGAAAACCAGCATCCCCCTCTGCAACGCTTGCTCTAGTGTGTCCAGGCTGAGGCTAAACAACACGCTGAAGCAGGTCATCCACACTCAGAACGTGAATCCCAGCAGAAAGGGAGAGAAATGGTTTCTTATTCTTCAGGGTTTAGCTTAGTTTCATAGTTTCATAGTTTCAGTTATGGTTGGAAGGGACCACAAGGATCAGCTAGTTCCAAACCCCCTGCCATGGGCAGGGACACTCTACACTAGAGCAGGCTGGCCAGAGCCTCATCCAGCCTGGGCTTAAACACCTCCAGGGACGGGGCCTCAACCACCTCCCTCGACAACCCATTGCAGGGCCTCACCACCCTCACGGTGAAGAACTTCCTCCTCACATCCAGCCTGAATCTCCCACCTCCAGCTTCATTCCATTCCCCCTAGTCCTATCACTCCCTGATAGCCTGAGAAGTCCCTCCCCAGCCTTCTTGTAGCCCCCCTTCAGATACTGGAAGGCCACAATGAGGTCACCTCGGAGCCTTCTCTTCTCCAGACTGAACAGCCCCAGCTCCTTCAGTCTGTCCTCACAGGAGAGGTGCTCCAGCCCTCTCCTCGTGGCCCTTCTCTGGACACCTTCCAGCACCTCCAGATCCCTCTTGTAATAGGGACTCCAGAACTGGAGGCAGTACTCCAGTTGGGGTCTCACCAGAGCTGAGTAGAGGGGGAGAATCACCTCCCTTGACCTGCCGGCCTCACTTCTCCTGATGCAGTCCTGATGCAGCTTGTAGCTGGCCACGCATGCCAGAGAGCCTAGGATGGGAAAGGCTCTTCCCAAGTGTATGGTGGGGGCAGACAGCCCAGCATTTTCAATTGGGAAGATAATCATTCCAGTGAGCCTAAGGAAAATAGCAACTGCTTTTTATCATGTAACTTTAAGAAGATGTTTTTCAAGAGTAGAAGGACTAATTAGGTCATGGCAAAACTTCACATGCTGTCAGCAAAGACTAGAGTGGCTTTGCTGAAGTCACCTCTTCTGTAATCAAAACTGGCCTATCACTTCAACCTTCCCCCAATAGCCTTTCTCTGTGGCCTCAATCTGACCAAACAGTCTCTTGCTTTGCCCAGCCAGGTACTTTTACAAAGCAGAACAAGGTGCTTTTACCAAACCAAAAGTTCCAGCCTAGCAAACTAAAAGACTTTTCAAAACATAGCTGGCTCACCTGCTGCAATTTCCCTCTCTGCTTCCAGTGGTTTACAGATAACGCAGGATTACCAAAGTTGGGCATGCTCCCAGCTTTATATTTGGAGTACTATAAAGAATGGTTTTGGTTTGCTTTCTCCTCTACATGCCAGTGAAGTAGGACTTACATTAAGCCACTCCAGAACTGAAATATTCCAGTAACTTAGTATCACATAAGCTTAAAGGCCTATCCCCAGATATGTGCTTAGACTTGTCCATAAATTCAAAGCCATAAACAAACCCCTTCACAGATTCACAGATTACACTGTGTTGGAAGAGACCCTCAAAAGTCCTCTTGTCCAACCTCCCTGCAGTCAGCAGGGCCATCTCCAACTAGATCAGGCTGCCTAGGGCCACATCAAGTCTGATCTTGAATGTCACCATGGCTGGGACCTCCACCAACTCTCTGGGCAACTGTTCAGTATTTTACCCTCTTGTAACGAACTTCCTCCTCAAGTCCAACCTAAAGCTCCCCTGCTCCAGTTTAAAACCATTATCCCTCATCCTATCACTTCAAGCCCTTCTAAACAGTCCTTCCCTAGCCTTCCTGTAGGTCCCCTTCAGATTTTGAAAGGTGGTTATAAAGTGTCCCTGGAGCCTTCTCCTCTCCAAGGAGAACAGGCCACATTCTTTCATTCTTTCAAAGGAGAGCACTCTGGACCTCCCCTGGACCTTCTCCAGCAGGTCTTTGTCTCTCTTGTATTGGGGGCCCCAGAGCTGGACACAGGACTCTAGGTGAGGTCTTGCCAGAGCAGAGTGGCAGAATCACCTTTGCCAACCTGCTGGCCACACTTATTTTGATGTAGCCCAGGGTACACACGGAAACCCCTTTCACATAGCTACTGCTTCCCACTGAGCTACTGTACGCACGCAACACTGAGTGCTGCTCTGAAGTTGGAAACAAGCACTATTTATACTGCAACAGAGAGCAAGTTTGGTCTTAACAGGAGGGATGCCAGCTCCCAAGCTGGCATGCATGATGGTTTTGCACACATGAAATTAAAAATGAGGAACGGAGGGCAGAGGAGAGAGCAAGAACTGTAGTCCTCTCTCCTTCTGTCTGTATCCATTATGGGTGCAAAACCAGCTGTAAACAGTAAAGATGTCCCCATTAAGCAAAATATCATCCCAACTGAAGAGTGGTCATGACATTAAATATTTTTAGTCTTCAATTAGTCCACTGCAATTTACCAGGGTGATAAAAGACATCCTAACTAAACTGAGCATACAGTGAAAATCTGCAGCCTTTATCAGAATGAATAGGTGTTGAGAACTTTTCTTGGGGGGGTGGGGGGGGGGGAAATCTACTGAAAAACAGTTTAAATGTCATGGCACCAATTTACAGAGATGAAAGGAGAGGGTAAAAGGAAAAAGAAAACACCTAACATGTCACATCAGTCTTTTGCCAGGATATTGCAAAATGCTATTCTTCACTACATTTCTTTCAGTCTTCCTGCCTATATTTTGTGGTGACAGCTTGATTCTGCCTACGCCTACCAAATGGATGGGTGCATGCACAGCCATATGATGCAAAAGGGCTTCTCCAGAAAACAGCAGCTGAAGTCAGCTTGCTGCCACCAGGACAAGCCCTCCATACTGCAGCTCTTTCAGCAGGAAAGCCCAATAGGAGACACAGACCAAGCTGGCTGTCCAGCTGGGCCACACAGTGCAGTGGGTTCTAGGCGGATGCTCAGAATTGGATGGCACCAGACTGGGGTACTTGTGGGGCGTGTGTGTGTGAGCTCTGGGCCTCTGTGAAGGTCTAGGTCTTTCAC